>OZ010607.1:12187990-12212990 GCA_963932145.1 Acanthosepion lycidas | reverse complement strand
ACTACTAATATATATATATATATATATATATATATATATATATATATATATATATATATATATATTGTTATGGTCCGCTTCCTTGTACCACGGTGATAGTCCAAGGTAGAGCCAATAAAGAAGAACTCAAATACGGAAATAGAATAACACAGATATATTACAAACAGGACTATACACAGAGAGGTAGAAAAGTGTTAGTACGAACAATCGGATTTAGTAGTAATTGTCTGAACACGACTCTGTTTCGGACTGCCTCTGATTCGACTGATTGACTCCTGACGGACTTCACTCCAGACTTCAGACAGTATTTAGCCCTTTGAACCCGTATAAACGGGTTCAGGGTCGGTTTACCTTCCCGAAAGAGACTCCGCCCTTCGGCGTAGCCTCGTTCGGGTTCTTCCCCGCCTGAAGTTAGAGAGTTCAACCGATCAGCCGGTCGTCCGACTTCAGACGGAACGGTATTTAGTCACCCCACCACGGCATCATGTGGCACAAGGCCGGTTTAACGTGGGGTTTCCGAGCCCGTGGGTTCGGGCAAAAATATGCCCTTTGAACCCGTATAAACGGGTTCAGGGTCGGTCTACCTCCCCGAAAGGGACTCCGCCCTTCGGCGTAGCCTCCTTCGGGTTCCTCCCCGCCCGAAGGTAAGAGAGTTCAACCGATCAGCCGATCAGCCGATCAGCCGGTCGCCCGACTTCAGACGGAACTCTCCGCTTCCTCTTGAGGCGCAGTATTTATTACGTATGGAATAGTCCATTATGTTATTATGGGTAAGTTCCCATAACATATATATATATATATATATATATATATATATATATATATATATATAAACGTATATCATATTTTCATTTCTTCAAAGCTGCCAAGAAAATTACATTGAAATGACCCATGAGGTTTTGACATGCTGTTAAACAAACAAATCAATCACTGTGACGTCATAACACGCAGCATCTCCCTCTGTCCTTGAGAGGGTGAATCATTTTTTTGGTAAGTTTCAATTTAGTTCCGTTGCATATTTTTGCCATTTTTGGGCAGGAAATTAATCGGTCATTAATTAATGCACAGTCGAAGCCATTTCTACACACCCATCGTCGCGCTGGAAGTAGAGGGTCAAGAAACACTCTTGGGGTGGGTGGAATGCCGTGGAGAGGATTATAATCCAGTTCAAGTAGTCTGTTTTCGCATAGAAACGAAAACTTCGCTTTAAAAATAATGCATCTTGAACATTTTACATTTCCGAGAAATTAGGAGGTCAAGGATTTCTTAACATTTTTTTTTTCTTGTTAAGTAAAGCTATTAATACGTCTCGCCCTCTCAATAAATTGGCCAGGCAAAATGTGTTTAAGTTTAAAAAATATTTTATTGCCAAAATATCGAACCCGCCAACCATCTCACGCCTCTGAGGCACCACCTCAATGTACAGGGTGATTGGAAAGTAAATCCTTAGTTTATGTATAATGGACTCTCCTATATAACTCTAATTTTTACAATACGGGAGAGTTCATCATGCATAAAATAGGGACTTACTTTTCAATCTCCCTGTAGATATTCACTAAAATTGGGTGAGCACTGCACAATGCCATGCAGTTGAGTGCTTCATTACGGGTCATGGTGCAAGACTCGAACCTATTGTATATTAAGTAATAATCTATTAGACTCCAGGTTGATTGAAAAGTAGCTCCTTATTTTATGTCTGATGGACTCTCCCGTCTTGTAAATATTATCGTTAGACGGGAGAGTCCATCATATATAAAATAGGGTGTTACTTTTCAATCACGCTGCAGTTAAAACTAGGTTATCATTAAATTTATGAATATTTACTAAGCTTTTTATAGTCTGGTACAAGGCCACGGTCATGGAGCATTCAAGGTCACTATATATTAATAATAAGCCCCTCATTCACCAATATCCCAGGTCGAGGTCATGTATGCATTTATTTTCTAAATAACAGAGTTTGGCTCAAGGATAAAATATTGGAAATCCTGTGAGAGGTGGACGCAGTATATTTGCGAATTGGTTCTAACCAAAATTCTGAAATTAGCACCCAAGACGCCGCTATGCATCTTGCAAGAAAGTTCCGATTAAAGAATTTTGGTACCAATAGAGGAATCTAAGATTCAATATGTGATTTCAGATTATGGTCCCAATATAATCTAAATTAATTCGTAGGCTCGGACAAAAATTCCCAGTAAACTCCGCATAAACGGGTTCGGGTTTGTCTACCTCCCCGGACGAGACTCTGCTCTTCGGCACAGCCTCGTCCGGGTTCCTCTCTGCCCCAAAGCAGAGATTTCGAAAATAGCTAAGAGCTGACTTACAGATCCCAGCTAGTATATTTAGCTACCCCTCACGAGGGTTGCATGTGGCACAAGGCCGGTTTAACGTGAATTCTACCGAGCCCGTAGGCTCGGCCAAAAATATTCCCTTTTGAACCCATATAAACGTGTTCAGGTGCAGTCTACCTCCCCGCACGAGAATGCCCTTCGGCCTAGCCTTGTCCGGGTTCCTCTATACCCGAAAGCAGAGAGTTCGACAGTTTAGCTGAAGTCCGTTGACTTACCGCTACTTATAGGAAGTTACTACCTATAGTGTAGTTACTCATAGGGGTGACAGGTTATTCCATTACATCAGTTCCATTTCTTGATCGAATTGTGACGTGATGAGAAATCGAATCTTTATAATATTAGAAATGGCTTGCTATGCCGAAGGATCAAGACATTTCCCAAAACTGAAATGGCACCAACAGAAAATTATGGTAATTGTCTGGTTGGGTGCTACTGGCGTTATCCATTACAGATTTCTGGAATCTCACCAGAGAATCACTGCCAACTGGAGGAAATGCATATTCAGTTACGCAAAATTCCACCGGCGCTGGTTAATCGAGGATTTCCAATTCTGCATCGTGACAAATGCTCGGCCACATGTTGCCAGAATGACTCTACAGAAGCTCACCGACTTTAGATATAAGACTTTACCGCATTCACCATAATCCCTCCATCTCTCGTCCACTGATTATCACTTTTTCAAGCATCTTGACAATTGTTTAAGCTAAAAGACATTCTGTTGTAAAGAAGATGCAGAGATTGTATTCAAAGATTTCTGGGCGTTCAAATCTTTAGAGTTTTATTGTAAAGGCATAGAAAACTTTGTAACACGACGGTAGAAATATATAGATGTTCAGGGCTCTTAATTTGACTGATTTGAACACTGTTTTAAATATATTAATTCGGGAATAACATTTGATTCTAAAATGGGATATTATTATTATTATTATTATTATTAATATCCCATGACCCATAGGAATGTAGGGGCACTATGTGTACTGCAGCCATAGTAGAAGTGGTGTTTCTTGGGCAAGGTAGCCTGATGGAGCCCAACCATCTCCAGGCTGGTTTTGAATCCAGACTTTTCTTTTTCCTTGACCGGGTCAAGGTGGCCACCCAAGGCTATAGAACCCAGTTTGTCCTGGTATTTATCCATGTCTGGGAGGAGAAGAAGAGGATTCATAACTTTACCAAGGCTATTAGCACGTAAGTGAATGTAATAGATCTGAATGGAATTCGAACTTGGGTCTCCGATTTCTCAATCCGAGCCGCTATCCATTACTCAACCTTACCCTCTGATATTATTTTACGAACAACTTAATAAAGATAAAATATTCTGCTTAATAATGAAAGTTCATCTTAGAATTTGCAAAATATCTTGGAGCATCTTACTAGAATGAAGCCAATGTCTTTTTCTTACCGTCTGTTATTGAATAATGCGAGTACGGCCGACATAGCGTTACAGTCACCAGTTTTTTTTGGGGGGGACTCATTGGACCTCGAGCATGATCTTAGTATTTTCCTATTGAAAATTAGTGTTTTTTAAGATTTTAGAGAGCGGTTCGATTTACAATTAAGCTATAAAGTTTAAACACAAACCTCACTTTGTATCTCTAAGTTTACCTCAACCTGTTAGCTTGACCATACAGATATCTAGCTAAAAATATCACAACCACAAACCGAATTTATGACACCTTTTTCCATAACTTATCTGCTATAAATTTTCCGATCACTGGAAAACCATGAATTAAAAAAAAATAGTGTTTATATTTTTAGCATGAGCAATAGATCCTAGGGTCCATAAACGCTAACCTCTCGAAGATATTTAACATAAATCCTAAGAAAAATATCATAGTTCAGTAGTAAATCTCAGTTTATGAATAATATGAGATTAACGCATGCGTTATCCAATGCTCTCTCATCAGTCCTTCCCACTTTCTGCTTTTTATGAACGATCTGCCTGGGAAGATACTAAGTTTGTCAGTAAACATATATACAATATATAACATAGTTTATTGAAGTGCCTCCAAAAACGAAGATGTTCGGAACCTCACAGTTTATTGATTAATGGGGGAAAAACTGGTTAATAACTTTAAATACTTTAAAAACCAAGCTACTAATGTTTCATCAAACCAATCTAATAACATTTCATCAAACTAAGCTAGTAACGTTCACTCAAAGTAAGCTAGTAACGTTTCACCAAACCAAGCTACTAACGCTTCAACAAACCAAGCTAGCAAAGTTTCCATCAAACCAAGCGAGTAACATTTCATTAAACCAAGCTAGTAAGGTTTCATCAAACAAATCTAGTAACTTTTCATTGAACCAAGTTAGTAACCTTTCATTAAACCAAACTAATAACGTTTCATGAAGCCAACCTAGTAACGTTTCATTAAACCAAGCTAGTAGCATTTCATCAAACCAACCTAGTAACGTTCCATCCAACCAAGCTAGTAACGTTTTATAAAACCAAGCTAGTAACGTTTCATTAAATCAAGCAAGTAACATTTCATCAAACCAAATTAGTAACTTTCATGACACAAATCTAGTAACGTTTCATAAAACCAAGAAATTAACGTTTCATCAAACCAAATTAGTAACTTTCATCAAACCAAACTAGTAACTTTCATGAAACCAAGATAGTAACGTTTCATCAAACCAAGCTAGTAACTTTCATCAAACCAAGCTAGTAACGTTCATCAAATCAAGCTAGTAACGTTTCATGAAACCGAACTAGTAACTTTCATGAAACCAAGATAGTAACGTTTCATCAAACCAAACTAGTAACTCATGAAACCAAACTAGTAACTTTCATTAAACCAAACTAGTAACGTTACATCAAACCAAGCTAGTAACATTTCGTCATTCAGTCCCTGAATTTCCTTCAGTCATAATGAACGATTGCACTTTCAATGAGACACCATACTTTGAAGACTTATTGTCTTAAGTTCACTCATCCAGACGATCCATCGCTGAAGATACAGGAAAAATGGTCGGCTTATTCTTTCACTCTATGAAGTACCAGGCACCTTCTGCCCTGTTTTATCTTTACAAGATTTAAATTAGACTGGGCTTACAGCCATATCACACTGATACACCGGTTCTCGGAAAACCACGCAAGTTAAGTAACGTGAAGTCTGGTCAGTGCCTAAATGGGTGACCGTTTGGGAATATCAAGTACTGCAGGTCATACGGTAGTATAATGGATAACAGTTCGAAATTAAAAATTGGAGAGCCGTATTCTAATTCCTGTCGGAATCTTTATTATCACTTTGGGCGCAAATACCCTTTGGAAAGGTATGAATTCACCTCTTCCCTCCAGCTATGAGTTAATTAGTATAAATATCAGTAAATCTTTATTATCTAAAATAAACGTTTGCAATCTGAAAAGAATATTTCTGGCTTTAAATAATCTTCAAAAGGTTTGACGAGCTATGTAAAAAAGAAAATCAATCAATCCCTTTTCTGGCTTTTTTTTTGCGACAGTGAAGTTCACCTTGTACAACGCCCGGTAGCCACTCGTGGTAGAGGTAATCAGTATTATCCTATAATCTAAAAATATTTTCTATTTTTAAATAACCTGCAGAGCCGTAAAAAAAATAAATAAGAAACAAAAAACGAGAAATAGAATATTGCTATCATATATGATCTGGAGCTAACCAATCCTCACTTTCTAGGTTTGATAGCGTTCAAGGCCGTTTATACGGCCCCGTGGGGGACGATTTGTTTTCCCTTTTATAGCCTGTTTCCCACAAACGCAACTTTCGCGATTCGATCGCTATTTCCATGTAATGTCCAGACGAGCTCCGTTGTTTAATTCCACCAGTTCAGACAGTTCAACATACTCCATCTATGTAGTCGAACCACCCTCATTCCCTCCGTCTTCCATTTGTAAAGAGGAAGTTCCACTCAACTTTTTTCTAAGAGCTGATAATTTGCAGAACATACATCTGAGTGGTTGCTCCCTCAAACACTAAAAATTTAATTTCTTTAAGTGACACGTCAGTATTTATCTATCCCTCATAGTCTCAGCACTTTCACTCTTTATTTCATCCCTACATCGTGTCATCAGTATCTGTCTATATTTCTGAGATGAGGTATTATATACATTATTTATATCTATAAATAGACCACCCGTCTGTGCATTGAATATTGCTGCTATATCTGGTCTGCTGCTCATGTATGTATGAGAATGCAATATATGAAGCTACAATCTTCCCCGGAGAAAAT
Source organism: Acanthosepion lycidas (assembly GCA_963932145.1). Classification (NCBI taxonomy): domain Eukaryota; kingdom Metazoa; phylum Mollusca; class Cephalopoda; order Sepiida; family Sepiidae; genus Acanthosepion; species Acanthosepion lycidas. The sequence goes on along the minus strand of OZ010607.1, from coordinate 12,206,433 downwards.
ATCAACCAGAAAAAAAGGATACATAGGTATATCCGCTGGTAATTGGAAGCAGCGTCTATACAACCATAGACGCTCTTTTAAATATCGATACTTTAAAAATCAAACTTCCTTATCCAAACACTACTGGGATCTGGTGGATAAGGGATTAACCCTGGATTTAGAATGGATATTCTTATCAAGAGCTAGAGCCCCTAATAACTTCCGCGATCTATGTGATCTATGTATTGTGGAAAACAAATTAATATTAAAGATAAAAATCCAGATGAGTTTCTGAATCTTCGTTGTGAGATCATTTCCAAATGTAGACATAAAAACGCCTTAAAACATAAACACGTTTTTTTAACATGTTGTTACCTATAACAATTCCATCTTGGATCACTAACATCGGACATGACATTTAAATGGAATGACTCTTATGATTATATATATCATTGTCTGTGTTTATGTGGTACTCTATATGTTTTTTTGATCATTTAATTTGTGTTAGCAAACTTTATTCATGTGTATGTGGGTATGTAGGTAAAACGTATTCCTAAATAACTTATATACAAAATCTGATAGTTTTCTGATATTTTTATAGACCTACTTATATATGTAGACTTAAAAGGTATATACGTGTTAATCACTCCGTGGGTTTTTAATATTGCTAACGTTTTCTTCCTCAGTAGTTTTTTTAAGTGCAAATTAGTTTTATTCTACCTATTTATTTTTATATGTTAAATATATGGATGGATTGATGGGTGTTTTTTTACATTTTACCTTTGACTTTTTAGTTATATATATATATATATATATATATATATATATATATATATATATATATATATATAGATAGATAGATAGATAGATATAGATATAGATAGATAGATAGATAAGTTGTATATTTTTTTTTAGATGAGTATGTGTATGTATATGTATTGATGTGTGTAAGGTTTTATGTATATGTGTTTATGTGCATATATGTGTATGTCGATATGTATATGTGTGTATGTGTATATGTATGCATGAGTGTATGTGTATTTAGATATATATATATTCACACGTATATGTATGTATGTGCAGGTAGATATAGATATGTTGTTGTGTATGTGTGTATCTACGTATGTATTTTGGGCATAGAAATAGTAGGTCCTTACTAGATTAAATATTCTTTAATTTTTATATGTTAATTTTGTAACCTGTAGGTGATATTAATTGCTTTGTGAAATTTTCTTGATTATAAATGCCCTTCGTTTTTAGTTTGCGCCCCGCTTTTTTCCTCTCTCTCATCTTCTGGATTTTAAGTTTAGATCATATCGTTTTTTATTGTGCGTAGTCTCACCAAAAATGTAGACACACGTTTCCTGTGTCTGTTTTTTTTTAATTTTAATGTAGGTCAGCGAATCGGTAGCAAATTATGCATCGAAAAATAATTCATATTTATCTGTATCTCACTCATTTAAATCGTTATTTCACTCCTCTCGTTAAAACTTCTCTCTGTTAAATCTTAACCCCCACCTTCACCTTTAGGCCTTTTTTTGTTTTTTTTATACTCGGAGTTATATTTTCCGATTTCTTTTTGAATTTGTAGGTCTGATGAATTGGATCGTGATTACGATTCCAATGTAATAAATTATAAACATGCAATATTAGTGTTGAGCCTTATATATATATATATATATATATATATATATATATATATATATCTTCAGATTTTCAACAAAATCCAAAGAATGTAATGCTATTGGTCCTCACCTACATTCACCAAGAATTACTTTCCCACTGAAAAAGTTTTCCTCATCAGAATCCATCTTGCACATTTATAAATCTACCATTCGTCCGTGCATTGAATATTGCTGCCATATCTGGTCTGGTGCTCCAGTTATATATCTTGAGATTCACAACAAAATCCAAAGAAGGGTCTGTAATGTAATCGATTCTGACTTCATCCATTTTCTCACCGACATGACGTGGCTTCTCTCTATCTTTTCTACAGAATCTTTTTACTTAGTTGCCGCGACCACATAAATTTACTGATCTGGCAACTAGGACCCACCATTTTACCGTTAAAATAGCTAAACCGACACATCTACTGTAACAGTGTCTTTCCTCAAACTTCCCATCCGTGGAGCTTCCTTCCAATTTCTTGCTTCCCTGATAACTACATCCTTCAAAAATTTAAATGCAATGTCAATCTTTTGTCTTCCTAAATCTTGCTATTTTTTTTTTTACTTTTCAGTCTTCTCATTCCCTTTCACTTTCAGTCCTTGTAACCGCTTGCGTTCTAGTAGTATTCTCGCCTTGTTTGGTGTGAAATGGTGAAAAGATTAAAATGAAAAGTATATTTCCAGAAATGCGGGTACTTCAAATCTTTTGTGAAATCCTCCCCCAGATATTTAAAAAAAATAACATCCACGAGTTCATGATGGTGTTGATTACATACGATTCAATAAATTCAAAATTCATAATCTCTTATTTGGGTCTGTTTTTCACACCCGAAAGCATTATCTTAAAATCCCACATGTAAGTCGGAATTAAAGCTCATTGAACTGACTAAATTGTCGAAAGATTCTGTGATAAAATCTTGAAAAACGATGTCTACACTCGACATGAATAATAAACACATTGTGTGTATAAACGATAATAATTCATCACAAAATTACAAAACACACACACACACACACACACACACACACACACACACACATATATATATATATATATATATATATATATATATATATATATATATATATATAATTGTTTTTTTTTTGCTCCTCTTCTCTTTGCACTTTTCTTTTCTGCTATGCTGGAAAAACCGCCCTCTTACTTACGTGAAGGAGTTAATGTTGAATTCCGAACAAGTGGAGTTCTATACAATCAGCAACGTTTTAAAGCACAATCGAAACTTGGTCTGCAGCTGCTACATGATCTTCTCTTTGCAGATGCTGCTGCTTTATTAGCACACAGTCTAGAAGATATTCAAATTATCCTTGATAAATTTTCTGAAACAGCGAAAGAATTTGGACTCACTATCAACAGAAAAAAAAACTCAGCTAATGTACCAGCCAGTACCAGGCAATGCATCTCTCACAAATCCTTCCGTCTTCATTGATGGTACTGCATTAAAAACTGTTGAGGTGTTCACATATCTTGGATTAACAGTCTCTTCTGATAGAAAAATGGAGAGAGAAATCCAATCCAGAATAGCCAAAGTCAGCACAGCATTCGGTAAACTTAGTCATAGGTTATGGAACATCAAAGACGTGTCTCTTAGAATAAAGATCGATATATACAGATCAGTCGTTCACTTAACCTTTCTCTATGGTGCTGAAACTTGGACCCTGTATCGCCAGCACATAAATCTTTATCGTCTTTTACATGCGCCGTTTTCGTGCCATATGTGATATAAAATGGGATGACAGGGTCAAGAATAGTGCAATACTGAAGAAATGTTTCTACATCACAGGCATTGAACCCATTCTAGCAAAGATACAACTTAGGTGGGCTGGTCATGTTGTGAGAATGGATGAGCATAGGCTTTCCAAAAAAGGTGCTGTATAGACAACTACCAAACGTCAAGCGTTCAGTTGGACGTCCACTCTTACGCTACAAAAGCAATTTGAAAGACAACTTGAAACGTCTCAACTTTGATCTGAAAACCTGGGAAGGCCAAACATCAAGCCAAAAGCAGTGATGTAAGACATGTTTCATTAATTTAAAGGGCTTTGAAGGCAGTAGATGGAAGCAACGTGATCAGCTTCGTCAAGCTCTGAAGCAGACACCTTCAAAATCCTGGTTTCACAAATTTCATCTGTCAGTGTGGCTTTGTCTCCCACAGCAAGGCTGGGCTAGTATCACACTTAAGAAAGCACAAATATAATATGTCTTTCCCTTACTTGATTTTCTCTGCAATAGCCCCTGCTAGTATGCATAAGTGTAAAAAAGAAAGGCACCATTCATCCATCCTCATTTATCTTTCACGATAGGAGAGTCCACCATTATAATTTTTACCATTTTGGGTTCTCACAAATCGAGATGCATACGCATCGAAACAAAAATGCATCTTTGTCGTGAGTAAAATGTTTCGTCTGTTTGTAAAAAAATATAATGAATAATTATTGCTCTACTCTTGGTATTGATCCCACTTTTGAATTAATGCTGTGAAAGTTAGAATTTATATTATTTTCGTTCTGATTACATTCGGGTATATATATATATATATATATATATATATATATATATATGTGTGTGTGTGTGTGTGTTGGATACAAATTCTATTGCACCCATTTAAAAACGGATCTGTTCATCTTCACAATACAGGAAATACTTGTTGACAACACCAATATAATAATACGAAAATAATAAACGAAAACTTCAAATTGCCGTGGCCCTCTATATCAAAAGCAACCAACTAACATTGAACAAAATTTATTAAGTGTGTAGTAGCAACGTTTTGAAATGCATTTGGCCAAAGTTTAGAGCTATTTTTCATTTCTGCCATTTCTGGTTAACCCCTTTACATTGGGACGATTGTTTTGAAAAATAATAAATGTTAAGAAATAATCTCGGATAAAAATTTAACATATATATATATATATATATATATGTATATATATATATATATATATATATATATATATATATATATATGCGATTGCATGGATGGTTGTTTGTGACGAAAACTAAACAGAACACCATAGCTAGAAATGATGAATTCAAAATAATGATAACGGAGCGCGTTCCCGCGTGTTGGCAAAAATCAGCATCACAACGATCGCAGTAAGTTTGTCTTTGCAATTCATCCCAGAAGATGATCTCGAAAGTACTTGGGTTAACAAAATCTACGGCTCTTTCCTTGATGAATTTCAACTTAACATCAAGAAGCTAATTAGAGAGCTAGAAAAGATTATATTAAAATAGTCAGAATATGTCCATATTATTCAATCAAACATGTGTAAATGAAGATATACTGTGTAAATACACACACACGCATGCGCGCGCGCACACACACACACATATATAAAGAGAGAGATAGAGAGAGAAAGGATTAATACTAATATAACAAATTGTCACTTAGCTGATGTTATACTTAGCACCTCTAATCTGGTGTTTCTCAGCCGAGCTATTGTGTAATTATTCGGTCCACTCGTCAGAAGATATCAGCAAATGTTCGGAATTCCGTGTTCAGTTAAATACCCATAACCAATCAAAGAGAACAAAACGAATTTCACTGCAGTTTCACATTTCAAGGAACCGAACCATAGCATTGATAAAGTTAGATGTCTCTTTTTAGATGTCCCCTTTTAAATGTCTCCTTATTAGGCGTCTCCTTTTATAAGTCTCCTTTTAGATATCTCTTTACTAGATGTTTCCTTTCAGACGTCTCCTTATTAGATGTCTCCTTTTAGAAGTCTCCTTATTAGATGTCTCCTTTTAGAAGTCTCCTTATTAGATGTCTTATTTTAGATGTCTCTTTTTATATGTCAACTTTTAGTTGTCTGCTTAGGTGTCTCCTTTTAGAAGTTTCCTTTTAAGTGTCTCTTTATTTGGTGTCTCCTTTTAGATGTCTCATTTTAGTGTCTTCATTTAAATGCCAACAAGAACGCCGAAAGTGCGAGTTAAAATACATTCTTAAAATAAATTGACACACCTAAAGTCTAAACAATGTTTAGGCGTCATCCATGAATGCCATTTCCAAGGCGAAGGGTTGATAAGTCGTAGAAAATGAATCAACGATCAATCAGTCGTATTTGGAAAAAAATATTGTTATTCTCAAAAAGTTGTTAATGAATTATTCCCTCGCAAAAAAAAAAAAAAGAAAGAATTATTCTTACAATCCTAAATATAATTCGGCTTTAAATAACCTACTCATGGTTGATAAGCTGGATAAAACAAATAAAAAAATCAATGACTAGTAACTAGATAAAGCAGGTTTACTTCAATCTTATTGTTATAGAAAGTTGATCTTAACTAACATCAACACTGTTTTTGTGTTTATTAATTCACTTTTCTCTCAACAGTTTCAGTGCTCCACATCGTATAAGGGATAAACTGAAATCTCTTTGTATGTTAATCGACGAGGATTAGGAGTTAATAGAACTGTCCATGTATTTTCGTCAGAGAAAATTATATTCTCTTTTTTTTCTTTTATTAAAATGGCATTCTCGAGATCAAAATTTGGACCGTGGAGGTTCTGGTAATGCAGCGAGTGTGTTGTTTAATGTGAAGTCTAGGAGAAGAAAAACTCTGAATTAAAAACCCGTTTTTAGCCCATGTGAAGTAAATACTATATAGCTAAAAGAAGTATCCTGAAGTTCACATTGACCCCACGATCCAGTCGGTCTCCTTTTTTCATATCCGTACACAATTTTCTTAAAATTTCAGCATCATTTATTGATGTATTTTGGTGGGAGCCATTTTATATTATGATAGTCTCCTGCTTCTGATGTAAATTTTTTCTTTCTTTCTTTCTTTCTTTCTTTCTTTCTCTCTCTCTCTCTCTCTCTCTCTCTCTCTCTCTCTATATATATATATATATATATATATATATATATATATATATATATATATATAATTTTTAAGTAATTTTTTATGTTTATACGTTTTTTTAATAGATACAAATATTTAAGTAAATGCTCTGTTTAAAATAAACAATATTAACAACATTTACCGGCTTGAATGTCCGAGAAATTTTCAGAGAAAAATAAAAGAGTCCTCCGACAGGAATCGAACCGGTATCCTATACGGAAGCGTCATATAGTTTGACGTGCCTTAATCGATTAGGCCACAGAGGAGCATTCGGTTAGCAAATTTGATTTTACTGTTTTTAAACACAATTCTCCATGATTTTCTGCTCAATGCGTATCCAAATGTAAACAAGTGACGTCAAACATAATGAAATGGTAAAAGTCCGACAATTATTTTTAAAGACATTTTTTATGTTCATTCATTCTTTTAATAATTTTATTTTATTTTATTTAATTAAAAAAAAAAATAATTGTCGGACTTTGTCCATTTTATAATGTATGAAGTCATTTGTTTACATTTGGATACGCATCAACCGGTACCCTTCTAGATGATGAGCGCACTCGGATCGGAGTCGGGATCTGTCTTGGACTCAAATTATGTGAGCGTCACAGATGCAGATGTGGAGCATCTATCGATGAATTTCGTTTGCATCCTCTCTCCTGTCGTCGTAGTGCCAGCGGCTTTCCACGGTATACAGCAATAAACGACATCATCAGAAGAGGTCTGGATGCAGCTGGGTTCCCTTCCCAAATCGAAACCATAGGCCTCGACCCTGGTGATGGAAAGCAGCCGGATGGCATTACCATTTTCCCTTTTAAAATGGGAAGTCGTTGATTTGGATGCGACTTGTGCGGATATATTTTCGGCCGGTAATTTGATCAGGTCCGTGGTTGAGCCGAGGTCCGTCGTCCGGGATGTAGAGATAAAAAAGAATAGTTAAATATCCTTCTGTTGTTGATAGACTTTTTTTTACTCCTGTGGCAGTGGAGACTTGTGGGGTTATTGGCCCTCGTTCGATGGCGTTCCTTCGTAGGATTGGCGTGATTGCGTCTCGATTAAGGGATGAGCCTCGCGAAACGGAGTGGCTCTTGCAGCGTGTCTCACTGGCGATGTTTCGAGGTAATGCTTTCTTCATCATTGCGGCTGGCAGATGATAGAAAAAAATTGTTTATAATTACTTTGTTCAAACTTTTTTTTTCAATGAATAAATTTCTCATTGTAAAAAAACAAAAACAAAAAAAAACAACAACAAAAAACAAACAAATAATTCGCTTGGAGACAATAACAAATGATATTTTAATAGAATAGCGTACCTTACGACAGAACCGTCTGTCCAAATTCTTTCGCCGAATGAGTGGCATTTTATGTTCTAAAAACAAATTCTTCCTTCCTTCTATAGATCTCGACAAGAAACTTACACGATTTATTACCGCTTTAAAGACATAAGTGTCATCATTGTCGTTCAGATTTCCTTTGAAGAAAAGCGTTTTGTTTTTATTGACTTGGCCAAGAGTCAGCAATCGAAGGAAAAAGCAACAAAAAATTTCAAACGTGATTTGCCTATTCTCTTTTGAAAGTAAAACTTTCAGTATGAAACGAAAATCAAGCAATAATATATATATATATATATATATATATATATATATATATATATGTGTGTGTGTGTGTGTGTGTGTGTGTGTGCGTGTGTGTCTGCGTAGAAGAGTCGGCTGAAACGTTCAAAGGCTCACCAAGATATATATGTAAGTAGATACACCGGTTGGTAGATGAAATGTCATACAAGTCTAACAGAATCCAACACTGATTGATCAGCTATGAACCTTTCAGCCGACCCGTGTATTACCGTTTTAAAGCTATAAGTGTCATCGTCGTTCAAATTTCCTTTGAAAAAAAGCATGTTTTTTTATTGACTTGGTCAAGAGTCAGAAATTGAAGGAAAAAAGCAACAAAAAAAATTCAAACGTTATTTGCCTATTCTCTTTCGAAAGTAAAACTTTCAGTATGAAACAATAATCAAGCAATAATACATATATATATATATATGATAAATAATATATATATATATATAAAATGAAAAATAATAATATATAATATAATATATATATATAAAATAAAAAATAATAAATAAATAAACAAAATGACAATAAAATAAGCAAAATAAATTAACCCAAACAAAATACCAAATCACACCCATTAGAATAGACTAAATAGAATAAATAAAAAAAAAACAAAAACATTATCAATGAACCCAAATAAATAAAGTAAATAATACACAAATTAAGAAACCATTATGACCAAAATATTAGTTAGACTATAAAAATCAAACCAAAAATCGAAAAAAATAGGTATAACTGTTATATAACGATAAAAGAAAAATAAATACTACGTTACTTAAAAATCAAGAAACGAAAAGAGTAAATAAAAATATACAGTATAATAAATAAATAATAATAAACAAGTAAAATAAAATAATCTAAATTCATCCAAATAAATAAATAAACAAACCGATCCCGATAAAGTAACCGTTAGAAAAAACAAATAAAGAATATCAATCCAAATAAATATATGAAGTAATAAACAAAAGTGCCGCGGCCAAAATAATAGTTAAAATAAACTACAACAATCAACCCCAAAATTGAATAAATATCTTTAATTATCTCCCCAAACCAAAACAAAACTATACAATAAGCGATATAAACAAATTTTTACTACGCTAATAAAAACACCGACTAATAAAAAGGAAAAATAAATATATAAGATAAGAAATAAAAATAAAAAATAAAAATAAATAAAAAGAAGCAAAATAATATTTTGTTTACCAAAACAAACAAAAGTTAAAATTAAATAAATGTATAAGATTTTATATATATATATATATATATATATATATATATATATATATATAGTTTGTTCTACTTTGTGTGTTGAACACTACGTAGTTACTCTCACTCGTTTTGGAGGGTTTTTTTCTTTGGACTCTGAGCTTGAATTCAGGACGATTGCTTTCGCCTCAATTTCGAGTTTATAGTTCTTTCTTTTTTTATTCCTCATTTTTTTTGGTGGGGGGAGCATTGGTTTGTTCAATTACAAGCCGAAATACATAAGTTTATTCCAAACGAGTAACACTATATATATATATATATATATATATATATATATATATATACATAAACATATTTTTTATCATTTCATCCCCAAGCAATCAGTAAAGACACTAAGGCACAAGGGGTTACTGGGTGTGAGAGAAGAAAAGAGAAACATTATTTTTTAAAAAATGGGACAACAATAAAAGAAGAGTAACCAAGAAGACAACGATTGACATTGAATTTAAATTTTTGAAGATCAAAATTGGCTGGAAAGCATGGAAACGGAAAAGAGTTCCACAAACGAGAAGTGTGAGAAAAGAAAACATTATAGAATTTACGGTTACATCTCGCCAATTCATGTGTAAATTGATGAGATCTTTCCAATCTCGTACTGTGCTTAAATTCATAAAGTCTGGGTACAATAGAGAAAAGTTAATCCCCAAAAATTAACATATATATATATATATATATATATATATATATATATATATATATATATATATATATATATATATATATAAATTCATCAGACCTATAAATTCCAATGTAATATATGGAATATTAGTGTTTGAGCTTTTTTTATTATATTCTTACTCTGTCCTGGACATTGAGTTCTACCTGGATTCTATCCTCCTGGAAATTGTTATATATATATGTATGTGTATGTATGTATGTATGTATGAATGTATATATATATATATATATATATATATATATATATATATATATATATATATATGATAAAATACATATATATATATATATATATATATATATATATATATAGGATAAAACCAAGTTTTAAGGTGTACTATATTTATGGATTAAACTTCAATGCCCACTTTTATGCATATATATATATATATATATATATATATATATATATAATCTCTCTCTCTCTCTACATATATATATATATATATATATATATATTCGTTTATTTATTTATTTGGAATTTAATTTTTAATGCGATTTTATTTTTTATTACAATGAAGCTTATTTTATTTGCCATCCCTGTTTTTTTGTATTATTCTTAAACAGTGAAATGAAAAAGAAAACACAGGCCAACATCGAAAAATGACACTAAAGTAAAACTATGCTTACTGACGAGAACGGAATATATAGAACATTTTACATCATGGTTGCCAATTCGGACATGTTAGATCGTCCTGATAAGTCACATTCTCCCCATAAACTATTTAAGGAGCCCAGAGCAGATATGTCGTTGGAACTTCCGCAAATCTCCATCTTTTTGTTACATTTTCGTACTGCAAACGTAAACGAGTGTATTTTTTAAAATTAGTTTTTAATCCGACATAATTTTTTTTACCGTAATTTCCCATGCGTATTTATTTCTAAAATATCATAAGCAAAATTAGGTGGTGGGGGGGTGCGTATTATGCAGAGCTACAAAATATCTTTAAAAATTGACGCTCCATAGGTCGATTTCAGTTGCGAAATGACTACCCAGCACGACCATAAAACTATTTGACACTAACATTCGGCGATTGCGACCCAATAAGGATGCTAAATACAATCATATATACCTTACAATACTTGCAAATGTAAAATAAAATAATAATTATCAAAAAACTAAATTAGAATAATATTATTCTATGGTTAAAACCATTTTTTTTAATAAATGTAAGAAACGCTGGCCATAATGAAATTGGAGAGGTACAATTTATAGGGTTTGATTACCAAACAAGAAGTGCGTATTATGCATGAGTAGAAGCATTTTCCCATACATTCAGCACAATTTTAGGAGTGCGTATTATGGATGAAGGCGTATTATACATGGGGAATTACGGTTCTATAAACGTTATTTTTCGTAGCTACACATGTTTGTTGAGTTCTTTGTTTACTCGTTCATAAGGAAATAATGCTTCACATAAATATAAAAGATCTTTCTAGATATAACATGAAATAACTTTTCAAAGCCGTAAAGAATTAATTAGTTAATCGATCAATCTAGATACAAAGATTGTGGACAGAGAAATGGCTGGATGATCATTTTTTTAATCATTTCACCCCATGCAAGGCAATAAAGCACGGAAAAAATAAAACCTATTTCGGAGCCGGGAACTCGTTCTGTCCTTTATGTTACAAAGGAGGCGGAACAGACGACCATTGCCTGCGCCAAGGGTCGGCAAACTTTTGCTGATTTTGTGACGACTTCGTATTTTAAAATTATTCAGTATGCCAACAGTATACGTATTTTTAGACAAGTGAAGGTCAATATACCTGTTCTACATTATATATATATATATATATATATATATATATATATATATATATATATATATATATATATTATAATTAAGTAATTCATCGAAACCTCAACAGAATGCAGAAAGCACTGGACGGCCGTTTCGTCCTTTATTTAGGGCTCATCAGTAGTGCGCATCACACTAGCGAGAATTGAAACCCGGACAGTTACGATATGAGGCAAACGTCATGCCAACTATACGAACGGGCCTTGGGGGTGAAGTGATAGCGAATTAGACTCGATATAGCGCTGCTCGTTCACATATTCCGTGGTGGAACTTATCCGAGATTTGGTTTGCCGACCCCTTATCCTATTTCTTATTACAAAGCAAAGAATTAATAAACAATAAAATGTAAAATCACTTCATTTGGAGAATAAGCTTATTTCGGCAGGCGAAAATATCAACCCGGTATGGACTGAGTTCGTGTCAGAAATGGAAATTTAACTGTGAAAGCTAAACAAAAAAAAAACCTCGGTCGAAAAAAAACGCGACAGTCCGTTTTATGCTTAAACGCAATCATCTGTCCATGTGCGTTGTGTTTTTTCTCAACTATTTATATATACTGATCAGTGATGCATTATGGGTAGGTCTATTGTATTATTCGAATCGTTATTTGGGTGGGCGGTAGCGGGTATGTTTCAATTTCTTTTAGGGGCTATTGAGTGGAAATTAATCTGAAGTCGAGGGAACAGATGTTAAGATCTTCTATTAAACAACAGAAGCAAATCTGCCAGGCATTAATTATCAAAGACAAAAAAGAAAAGAAAAGGTTTTCACTCAGACTGACGTGAGCATACCAAGCGATAAAAACATCTATGTGAAGTTTTTTTCAAAATCTAAACAAATAAAAAGATCTTGAGATGGAAAAAAAAATGTAGCACATAAAACTAAAACTATCCATTTTATTTACTGGCCTATTAAATTTATTTGGCCGGTATATATATATATATATATATATATATATATATATATATATAAAGAAAGAACAGTAAGATATATAATCCGGTGTTCTTATAGATATTTTTACTTTTACAAAATAGTGCCCGATGTAAATTTACAGAGCATTAATATTATAAATTAATTGATTTAAAATATGTTTTTTTCGCTACACAGTTCTAACCATGTTTCAAAAATTTTTGAAACGTGGTTAGAACTGTGTAGCGAAAAAAACATTTTAAATCAATTAATTTATAATATATATATATATATATATATATATATATATATATATATATATATATATATATTATAAATTAACTGATTTAAAAATATGGTTTCATCGCTACACAGGAATTACCACGTTTCAAAAACAGAAAACAAAAACTTAAAATTCAGTTATATTAAATTAAAAGCATTAGCTCATTGAAGATTAAACAGAACTAATGCTTTTAATTTGATATAATTGAATTTGAAGTTTTTGTTTGCTGTTTTTGAAACATGGTAATTCCTCTGTATTTTAATAATTTATTTGCAATCGCGTACGACAAATGAAACTCTACTTAAACTGAAGCAAAAGAAATAAAAAAAATCATCCTGTTTTCGAAACCCAAAAAGTAATATTATAAATTATTAATCTATTAATATTAAAAATTAACTGATTTAAAACCATATTTTTAAATCAGTCAATTTATAATATTTATGCTCTGTAAATTTAAATTACACTGAGCACTATTTGTAATAATAAAAATATCAATAAGAACACCGGATTACATATCTTACTCTTCTACCTTTTTTACTATATATATATATATATATATATATATATATATATATATATGTGTGTGTGTGTGTGTGTGTGTGTGTGTGTGTGTGCGTGCGTGTGTGTATGTGTGTGTGTGCCTGATTAAATAAATTTCAGGCTTTATGTTTGCTTATTTTTAATAAAATAATAATATCCTACACTAAGAAAACAACAAATTTAAAATACAGATCCTCGAAACAATACACTTTAAAAAATTAAAGCCGTCACTTGATAGAATCAACTATGAATACTATAGTAATGTTCTGAAATGTCTATAAGACGAACAGTTTTTCACGCTTTAATACGCAGCACAGAAGAAAAATTCCATAGTGGATAATTTTTTTTACGGAATCGAATTGTAGTTTAAAAACAGTAAAATCTACCTTGCTAACCGAAACGCTCCTCTGTGGCTCAATCGGTAAAGTACGTCAGGCTATATGATTCCGTGTAGGATATAGGTTCGATTCCTGTCGGAGGCCGCATATTTTCTATGAGAATTTCTCGGACATTCAGGCCGGTAAATGTCGTTAATACTGTTTATTATAAACAGAGCATTTACTTAAATAATTGTGTCTATAAAAAAGAATGTATAAACATAAAAATGTCTTGTGATATGTGTGTGATAAATTTTATCCGACATTATTTCTTTCAAACAATAAATGACATTTTTTCAGTTGCTACTCCTGTTTTTTTTTTATTTTATTAAACAGTGAAATTAATGACCACCGGCCAATATTGAGAAGTTCTATAAAAGAAATATTGTGGCTTCGACAGGAATCGAACCTGTATCGCCTTTTACCATTAGGGAAACTAATCTCTTTGGTCTAAACATGCCTTTACCAAATATGGCTACGAAGGCCGCGTTGTCACTGCTAGATTGTATTACCTATTTAAAGAATACATTATTTTTCTCTTTAAAATAACAAATTAGTATAAAAACCATCAAACCCAGCTTTTTATTTGGTTCACCACTGATATCTTTTTCAAATAATTTAACCAACTGAATCTTTTATCAGTAAGCCGATTCGCTGAAATTATTTAACAGTTGGACAGCGTTTTCCGAGATAAACCAAGCTAGTAATACCTTCCCGTTATGAGTCATAGTACTTAATTCTTTATAGTATGTGCTACGGCACTTAACTCTTAACCAGTTGGACCGAGCATTAACCCCTTTTTCCAGATGCGAGAGACTACTCAACCTTTTAATTTGGCAACCCGCGCCACTTAACCTCTGTTTCAAATATATTTGTTTTTCAATGGCACTTAATATTCACCCACCTTCAAACATGGCAGCTGCATTTATTATAGCGAACTGGTACTTCCGCTTGGTTAAACACTCATTCGAAAAGTTTCTGGGTTTCGAAAACAGGATGATATTTTTTACTTCTTTTGCTTCAGTTTAAGTAGTGTTTCATTTGTCTTACGTGATTGCAAATAAATTATTTGTCACCTGCTCTCCGGGAAAACTTGGAAAGCTTTGGCAGACGGGGACATTTGCGTTCGTCGAAGTTTCCGAACGAAGGGAAGAAGGAGGAAGAAATGAAAATAATAGAAGCAGCCTTGTTTAATGTTCGTAAAACTTTAATAAAGACACGATGGAGTTATGGTTAACGACTCGGATGGAGGAATCGGAGAGCCGATTTCGAATTCAAGTCGAGTTCATTACATTCCCTTACGTGCTAATACTCTTTGGAAAATTATGAATCCATCTTTGTCACCTCAGTAATGGGTACGCACATACACAAATGTGTGTGTGTGTATATATATATATATATATATATATATATATATATATATATATATATGACCACGGGAGAGTGAAAACGAGAGGTATTAAGTATGGGGAGCCGTTTGTATAAACCAATGGTTTCTGTTATACCAACGGCTTCCCATACTTAATACTTTTCGTTTTCACTCTCGCATTGTCATGTGTGACGTCACGAGCTGCGACGCGATTTTCGCTTCCGCATTTCGTATACACGAGTTAGTCGTTGCTTTGAAATTTTTCATGAAACAAAAACAGACTATCATTATATATATATATATATATATATATATATATATATATATATATATATATATATATATATATATATATATAACAGTGAACATTGAAATCAACACTCAGAGGCAACAGGCTGCTTCATGCTAGACGCAATCGTCAGGCCACGTGTGTTCGGTGTTTTTTCTCGCCGAAAAATATTTCGATAATGGATAATTTTTTTATATTCTAATGAACACTCGGCACATTGTCAACTGATTTACATTTAAAAGCATAATGAAAAAAATTCTGGTAATGGATAACAACGCACATTTTTGTATAAATACTTATATTAATGAACAACACATAGTTTTGTACAACTTGCACCGCTGAAGATGATCTTGGAAGAAGATCGAAAGTACTTGGGAAATGAAAATAAAATTTAAACATCTGTAGCACATTTCTCTCATCGTTTAACATCAATACACGGAAGGTTATTCGTGAGTATGAACGGATTTTATTAAAAATTAACTGACAGAATGTCTGTAATTTATTCAATCAGAAATACATGCCTAATAGAGAATTAGCTGCCTAAATAAACATATATATATATATATATATATATATATATATAATATTAATGGTCAATATATATATATATATATATATATATATATATATATATATATATATATATATATATATTCCCAAGAGGATAGAATCCAGGTAGAACTCAATGACCAGGGCATAGTAAGAATATAATATAATATAAAAAATAAACCTATATATAATATAATGTAAAATATAATATATATAATATAAAAATAATATAAAATATAATATATATATAATAAATATATAATATATATAATAAATGTAATAATATATATACAATATAAAATAATATATAATAATAATAATAATAATTAATGATATATATAATAAATATACAATAATATATGTATACATAATAAATAATATATATATAATATAATAATATATATAATATAATAAATAATATAATAATGAAATATAATATATATATAATATAAAAATATATATGATATGAGAAATATATAAATAACATAAAAATATATATAATATAAAAAAATATATACGTATAATATAAAAATATAGCTTTTCGAATTTGTAGGTCTGACGAATTGGATCGTGATTACGATTCCAATTTAATAAATTATGACCATGCAATATTAGTGTTTGATATATATATATATATATATATATATATATATATATATATATATATATATATATATATGTGTGTGTCTGTGTGTGTGTGTGTGTGTATTCGACTCACCTGTCCCTACTTTGAGTTTTGCGGATATGCTATTCAGTTGTCAAGAAGCTTGGAGTGGTTGCTGTATTCGTGAATAGGGACAGATAAGTTGGGTATGTAATTCTTTCTTTCCTATTAATGCTATCTCGCTTGATATTGAGCCCTTTAATGACAAAAACTGCTTGCCTTAAAAATGTTATCTTCAAGAAATACACAGATCAACCTCTTTTGACGAAAAACAAGATAATCTTTGTTTTATATATATGTCTTTTGGATTTGTCAGTCGAAAAGTGTAGTCGTTAGACGTTAATAACAGGGAAAAGAAAAACAAAATCTGTCATTGCACTAGCTTTGGCAACTGATGCGATTATTGTGATGAAAGAGTTCTTCATTCGACTTCCCAATTAAATAAGCAATGATAGCATAGAATCTTTCAGACCCTAAGAATACAAACAATTCAAAGTCTTTGTTTATTTTGGTTTTTGAAGAAAGGCACGAACGCACAGATCAATAAATAAATAAATAAACAAATAAAGCGAAAACATAAACACGGAGAGAGAACTATGACATTTTTCCTTCAAATCTATAGTGAACAGATTCTCACAAATTAAAATCTTTGTTTTTTTTTTTTAATCTCAAAGAATAAGACAGATTCTGTTGTAGAATAATCTAGAGTTTTTAAAATGCATAGTGACTGAAAAGTAACTCCCTATTTTATATATGATGGACTCTCCCGTTTAACTATAATTTTACAAGACAGGGGAGTCCATCATACATAAAATAGGGAGTTACTTTTCAATCACCCTGTATTAGGTTTACACCCAATTTTAGTGAATATCTACAGGGTTATTGAAAAGTAACTCCCTATTGTATGTAAAAAATTCGTTTCGTAAAAATTATAGTTAGACGGGAGAGTTCATCATACATAAATTAGGGAAACACTTTTCAATCACCCTGTATTACATTTACAGTGTGTGTGTGCAGATATGTAGAAAAATAAGAAAGAACACGTTAGGTAAATAATCCGGAGTTCTTCAGTATTTTTGTTTTTATTCTTAAAAAACAGTGCTCCATACAGAAGTAGAGCTTAAATTATAATTATTTTAAAAAATAAATTATATCTATCTATCTATCTATCTATATATATATATATAGAGAGAGAGAGAGAGAGAGCTAGCTAATTTGAAGGACTGTTTTTGAAGTTAAAATTGCTGGTTTTTCAGTTCGTAGACTGCTCAATATCGAAGAGAGGGATAAAGCGTCGATAGAATTAATGAAAAATTTTTTGACTTAAATCATGTTTACTTCAAAGCTTTGTGGTTACAGAGCTGCAACTACTCTTCAGAACAGAGTTGAACTGTTAATATTTCTCGAATTTTTTCTATTTTTTATTGTGGTATGAGTGCATTACTTTTCTTTTCACTTGATGAGTCATCCATCAAGGGAGAAGTAAAATAACGCATAACCAAGAAATCGAGAAATATTAACAGTTCAAATCTGTTCTGAAGAGTGGTTGCAACTATGCAACTAGGAAGCTTTGAAGCGTTAAAAAGTGCTC
>OZ010607.1:12167990-12182990 GCA_963932145.1 Acanthosepion lycidas | reverse complement strand
TACAACAAAACAAAAAACTGAAAAAACGATAAGAGTTTTTCGTATACTTTTAAGAAAAAAAGTCACTTCGTTTAGCCGTCGATGTTGTAGAAAGAAAAACATGATTTTGTTTTAATTGGCGGCAAAAAGCCTGTTCCAGAGAATAATGGGTGCGTTAGAAATTTATTTAACTTTATTTTTTATAATGTAACTTTTTTCTTTATTGTTAACTAGCAGTAGAGCCCGGCGTTGCCCGGGGATGTAACAGTAAGAGATAGATCAAGTATCGACCATCATAAAGACTGAAAAATAAAATTGACAAAGATTATTGTTTAAGGTTGACGGACACGCATGTCTTAATTAGTTTTTTTTTTTCGAATTGGTCAAACCCAAACTCAAACAAAAACATTGTTTTCAATCGTTATGAGTCTACCGATTGAATTTTATTATAAACAATTGCCTTGTAAATGGAATTATTAAAGCATTCTGAATGTAAAAATAAAGAAAAAAGTGTGCAAGACAATAAGAAACACTGCCAAAAAAGTGAAGTTTTGTTGAAATCGGTTGAAAAATGTAGGAAATCCGATCACACACACACACACACACACACAACATGGGTTTTATAATAAGTATAACTCGATATGAGTTGTCCTTCTTTCGCGATAGCGATGCCTCTTAATCGTGTTTTCAAATTGATTTCGTGCAATTGTGCTTTTTCCAATTTTTGGCGTTGTCAGAACCACCGCAAGGTAATTTTACGTGGTCCTGTGAAGTTTTGTTGATATCGGTTGAAAAATGTAGGAAATCCGATCCAATATATAAACGAACAGACACACACGCAACCTGGGTTTTATAGTAAGTATGATTACCATTCTTATCTATATTTTAAAGAAATTTTATTACTTAACTTTGACTTCTTGTTTAATTAATCATTTGTTTGGTTTCATATTCCTACGTAGTTTAATAGTAAGGTTTAGAGGTTATTTAGTGATTTATTTGTTGCTATCATTACAGAATTAATAGAGTGCATGTTTGAAGCAATAAGATATATCGGATTAGAAAAATAAAATACGCTCATTCTTTAGAAATTGGTTTGTTTATATTTATAGTAAGAAACTAAGCAGATATGCGTTATCGAGAAAAATTTAAAGAAGGGTGTGAGCTTTAAAGCCAAAATAGAAAATAGAACCTTGATTTATTGGGAAGCTCTTTGTAGCCGAATAGTAAAAGCACACTGAATATATATATATATATATATATATATATATATATATATATATATATATATATATATATAGTTGACTCTCCCGTCGAATTCGACGTATGAGGGTCAAGCAGATCAGTTACCAGGAACTCTCCGATTCCTCAATCCAAGCCGCTATCCATTACTCCACCGTGCCTCTCTCTCTATATATATATATATCTATCTATCTATATATATATATAGCACACCTTAAGACTATATTCCATCATATCTATTTATCTATCTATCTATCTATCTATCTATCTATCTATATATATATATATATATATATATATATATATATATATAAAAGTGAACATTGAAAAGTGAACACTCAGAGGCGACAGACTGGTTCATGCTGGACGCAATCGCCAGGTCGATATTTAACAGTCCCCCCCGACGAGGAATGTAAGTGGCACAAGCCGAGTTTAACGTGGGTTTCTCCGAGCCCGTCGGCTCGGCCAAAAATAATCCCTTAGAACCCGCATAAGCGGGTTAGGGATCTGTCTACCTCCCCGGACGAAGCTTTGCCGAAGAGCAAAGCTTCGTCCGGGTTCCTCTCTGCCAAAGCAGAGAGTTCAACAGAAGTCGCACACAGTCAGAGACTGCGTGTCGACTGCCTAAACGCAATCGTCAGGCCGCGAATGCTGGTTATTTCCTCGGCTATTTATATATATGGGTCAGTGGTGCATTGTGGGTAATCTATTCTGGCGGTTATTTTGCGGGAGTGGCTAGTTTATCTATTTATTTGTTTGGGTAATTTATTTAACTTGTTTTTCATTTTCTTTCTGTATTATTTATACTTTTCGTTTTTTGATGTTTTATTAACGAAGTAAAAAATTTGATGCAGATTTGCTTAGGTCGCTTAATTAATAGATTGTTTCGGTCTGGGAAGATAACTAAAGCTATTTATTCGTCCAATGTTTAGATTGCTTGCCGTATTCTATTCTGTTATTTTGGCGGGTGAAGAGTTTTTAATTTATTTATTTGGATTGGTTACTTGTTTTTGCTTATTTATGCTTATTTTTATTAGTTCTAACGGCTATTTTAGCGGGGGCGATTTGCTAATTTGTTCATTTATTTGGATTAATTTTTTTTAGTTTTTTATTTATTTACTTATTTTTTATTTTGTATATTTTTATTTATTCTATTTGGTTTTCGATTTTTGAGTGACGTGATTTTTTTTTGTTTTTTATTGATATATAGTAGTTATAGCTATTTTTGTCCAATTTTTGCATTGGTTGTTGTAGTCTATTCTGACATTTATTTGGTGGGATTAGTTTGTTAATTTGTTTATTATTATTTACTTGAGCAATTTATCCCATAAATATAGCACACCTTAAAACTATATTGTACATATATATATATATATATATATATATATGTGTGTGTGTGTGTGTGTGTGTTTGTGTTTGTTTGTTTGTGTTTGTGTATGCGTGTATAACGTATATAAAATATCATATACCGAACCACTGTAAAATCAGCAGATAACAAAGAAAAATATATATAGGAGTAACTGAAGGATCCTGAAAATAAACAAACTACAGACACAAAACGCCTTTATAAATAGTAAATACGCGAACAGCACAATGCTTTCTAAACTTATCTGGAAGATTAAAAACAAAAAACAAATCACACTAAAAATATCATGGAAAACAAGGAAAAAGTTATCAGCTGTAAACCCTTCCTGGTGGAAAAATAGCTATAATTACCTTCCCAGGTCAAAACAAACTACTAAATAAACGATCAGAACTCATCTCAAAATTCAGAAACGGAAACAAATTTTTACTACCTTACTTCGAAAATCGAAACTGAAAACGAACAAGAATAAACGAAAATAAATAAGTAAAAAAATAAAGATAAGTGAAATAAATGAAACCAAACAAATAAATAAGTAAATAATTTAAGTAAATAATAAAAAATTAACAAACCATGCACAGATAAACACAAGAAAACGTAGTAATAAAAACCAAAAATAAAATAATCAATAATAAATCAAAAAGTTAACTAACGACACTAAATAGCTAAAAATACTGCATTCGAATCCACAATTATTCCCACTCAATAGTTCCTAGAATAATTCGCAACACAACAGTTTCTCCCGACAAATAACTGTTAGAATAATACAATAGACTACCCAAAATGCAATACAATATCCTAAACACAACGCATGACTGATCTGCATATATAAATAGTCGAGCAAAAACACAACGCACATGATCTGACAATGTCGTTTAGCATGAAACAGATTGACACCTCTGGGTGTTGACTTCAATGTCTACTTTTATAGTTACATACGCTCTATCCCTGATATATATTGAGCACTTTAACCCATAAATATAGCATACCTCAAAATTATATTTTATCATATATATATATATATATATATATATATATATATATATATATATAATTTATATATTAAGACATTTTTATGCTTATAAAAAGAACGTATAAACATAAAAAATGTCTTAAAAATAATTGTCAGGCTTTGTTCATTTCATAATGTGTGACGTCATTTGTTTACATTTGGATACGCGTCGAGCAGATATGAATGTATGAGAGAAAATCATGGAGAATTGTAGTTTGAAATCAGTAAAATCGACCTTGATAACCGAACGTTCTTCTGTGGCCCAATCGGTAAAGGTACGTCACGCTATATAACGGTTCCGTATAGGATACAGGTTCGATTCCTGTCGGAGAACGCAGATTTTCTATGAAAATTTCTCGGACGTTCAGGCCGGTAAATGTTGTGAATACTGTTTATTATAAACAGAGCATTTATTTAAATATTTGTATCTATAAAAAGAACGTATAAAAATGTCATAAAATAATTGTCGGACACTGTCCATTTCATAATATATATATATATATGTGTATTATATGTGTGAGTATTTATATGCATGTGTGCGTATATTCTTTATTTAAGCAGTCTATATTTTGTCATCCATTTTGTTTTTTCTTTCTTCTTGCTTTTTTGTGGAGTGGGGGTGGCTACACCATAAAGAGAACTGAAATTGAATCTCCTCTTATAAATTACATCTGTGTAAAAAAAAAAACCAAACTCGAAGCTCGACTTTCTCAGCTCTTCCTCTTTTTGACTTGAAGCCTTAATATTTATCGGCTTCACCCCTCTGCTGGAATTCTCCTCCCTCGTCCTCAGCTGCACCGCCCCCCTATCTCTCGCCCGAAGCGATGCCGTCGGGGTGATATTTTAATATTCTTTTCGAAACTTTATTTATTTTCGAGGTTAGTGGGCGAGAGGCGAGTGTAGTCAGATGTTCTTGGGACCAAGTTTGTACCATTTCTTTGTTTATCACGACAATACGGAGAGGGAGGATGATGCAGCCGCGGCCGGGCAGCCAGCAGCAGTGTGCATTTTGTGATACTTCACGTGCACATGCGTGGAAGACGTCTGGGTGGACACGTGAGAAAGGCGTGCACAGCGCACGGAACATGCATTCTGGTTTCGTGAATGAATTCACGAAATTGAATGACAGCAAGCTATCTCATTCTGTTCATATCTATTCTTATTCTGTTTTTATCTATCACCTTCTTTTCATTTAATCTATCTGTCTATCTATCACTTTCTTTTTATTTAATCGATCTATCTATCTATCTATCTATCTATCTATCTATTTATCACATTCTGTTAATCTCTCTTTCTCTCTCTATCTTCCTTCTTTATTTTCGTCTGAAGTTTTCATTTTACCATTCTTGATTTATTTTCGTCTTCTTTCCTTCAAATTTTAATATTCTCATTTTATTTTTTCTTGTCATTGATTTTTTCTTTTCGTTCTTCTTTCGTTTCTTCCCTCCATTTTTTTTTGCTATTCGTTTTTCAAAATGTAAAAAAAAGTCCTTTTCCATCTTATTCTGTTCCGATATCTGTCTTCCAAAATCCATCTCAATTTGGAACAATGTGATTTTCAAACAGTTTATTTCCTTGTTCTTTTTACCGTAACTTGTGTCAAACTAAAAAGAAATAAAATCTTACACATGAATCCTGTCCTTAATCGAACATCTAACTTGGAGCATCTGGGTAACTTATACACTAAGCCAAACTTTTGTGCCTTGAAAAGTATTGTAAAACAATGTTTTATTCTTTCTAATGAAAAAAAGGACAATCATCATCATCATCATCATCATCATCATCATCATCATCATCCTTCCATTTCCCTATAGTCGGTCGGAACTTCACTGACAATGCCTTTCCACACTGTTCGGTCCCATGTTGATTTTCTAAGCGTAGCTTAGATGTGGCACAAGGCTGAATATATGGGGCACCCAGTGAAGATCGAACTCACTATTCTGTCGTAACTGTTTTATTGCTGTCCCCAGGTCCCCAATGTTTAAACCCTGAGTTCCGAGCTATGATGTCTGGAAAAGTCAATTTTCGGAGAGAAGATACTTCCAGAAGGATGTCATGGGATTAAAGATGAGGCGATTTCCCTGTCCGCTTGGTGGCAGTGGGCAGTAAACTGTAATCGTTTCTGATCCATACAGTTGGACAGATTCAATCAATGTTCGAAAGGTTTGGACTTTTAAGGAGGATGGAAGGTTCAAGTGCCAAATCTTGTGAAGTTTGTTGCACGCATTCCACGCAAGAGCTTTGGGGATGTTGAATCTATCCTAAAAATGTTGTCGGCATTAAATAACCCATTGCGGTTGATATTCCGTAAAAGAAAATAAACCAAACCAATCTAAACCAAAGAATACATATTCTATTCATACGAATCTATCCTAAAAATGTTGTTGGCATTAAATAATCCATTGAGGTTGATATGCCGTAAAACAAAATAAACCAAACAAATCTAAACCAAAGAATACATATTCTATTCATACGAATCTATGCTAAAAATGTTGTCGGCATTAAATAACCCATTGAGGTTGATATGCCATAAAACAAAATAAACCAAACCAATCTAAACCAAAGAATACATATTCTATTCATACGAATCTATCCTAAAAATGTTGTCGGCATTAAATAACCCACTGAGGTTGATATGCCGTCAAACAAAATAAACCAAACCAATCTAAACCAAAGAATACATATTCTATTCATACGAATCTATGCTAAAAATGTTGTCGGCATTAAATAACCTATTGAGGTTGATATGCCGTAAAACAAAAAAAAAACAAAAACAAAACAATCAAAACCAAAGAATACATATTCTATTCATACGAATCTATCCTAAAAATGTTGTTGGGATTAAATAACCCACTGAGGTTGATATGCCGCAAAACAAAATAAACCAAACCAATCTAAACCAAAGAATACATATTCTATTCATACGAATCTATGCTAAAAATGTTGTCGGCATTAAATAACCCACTGAGGTTGATATGCCATAAAACAAAATAAACCAAACCAATCTAAACCAAAGAATACATATTCTATTCATACGAATCTATCCTAAAAATGTTGTCGGCATTAAATAACCCACTGAGGTTGATATGCCGTCAAACAAAATAAACCAAACCAATCTAAACCAAAGAATACATATTCTATTCATACGAATCTATGCTAAAAATGTTGTCGGCATTAAATAACCCATTGAGGTTGATATGCCGTAAAACAAAAAAAACAAAAACAAAACAATCAAAACCAAAGAATACATATTCTATTCATACGAATCTATCCTAAAAATGTTGTTGGCATTAAATAACCCACTGAGGTTGATATGCCGTAAAACAAAATAAACCAAACCAATCTAAACCAAAGAATACATATTCTATTCATACGAATCTATCCTAAAAATGTTGTTGGCATTAAATAACCCACTGAGGTTGATATGCCATAAAACAAAATAAACCAAACCAATCTAAACCAAAGAATACATATTCTATTCATACGAATCTATCCTAAAAATGTTGTCGGCATTAAATAACCCACTGAGGTTGATATGCCGTCAAACAAAATAAACCAAACCAATCTAAACCAAAGAATACATATTCTATTCATACGAATCTATGCTAAAAATGTTGTCGGCATTAAATAACCCATTGAGGTTGATATGCCGTAAAACAAAAAAAAACAAAAACAAAACAATCAAAACCAAAGAATACATATTCTATTCATACGAATCTATCCTAAAAATGTTGTTGGCATTAAATAACCCACTGAGGTTGATATGCCGCAAAACAAAATAAACCAAACCAATCTAAACCAAAGAATACATATTCTATTCATACGAATCTATCCTAAAAATGTTGTTGGCATTAAATAACCCACTGAGGTTGATATGCCATAAAACAAAATAAACCAAACCAATCTAAACCAAAGAATACATATTCTATTCATACGAATCTATCCTAAAAATGTTGTCGGCATTAAATAACCCACTGAGGTTGATATGCCGTCAAACAAAATAAACCAAACCCATCTAAACCAAAGAATACATATTCTATTCATACCAATCTATGCTAAAAATGTTGTCGGCATTAAATAACCCATTGGGGTTGATATGCCGTAAAACAAAAAAAACAAAAACAAAACAATCAAAACCAAAGAATACATATTCTATTCATACGAATCTATCCTAAAAATGTTGTTGGCATTAAATAACCCACTGAGGTTGATATGCCGCAAAACGCAACAAACCAAACGAACCAAATTAAGTGAATGTGCATAACCAATGTTATGGCGTTGGCACCAAAAATTTCCTTTATTCCTGTCCAAACAATAAACTGTACGAAATTAAACTTACTGTCATCATCCTTCGACCTCCCTATGGTTGGTCAGAACTCCACTAACAATTTCTTTCCCCACTGCTCGGTCCTGCATTGCCGTCTCCAGATCCCGAATGTCCAACCCTGAGACCCGAGTAATGGTGACTTGGAAAATCAATTTTCGTGAGAAGACACTTTCAGAAGGATGCCATAGAAGTAAAGATGAGACGACTTCCCTGTCCGCTCGGTGGTAATGGCCGGAAAACTGCAATCGTTTTTTATTTGAGTTTAACAGAGATTGGTTTCAGTTCTCCGTAAATTGTATTAAGCGCTGCATGGGATCTTCAACTGATGTTCTGGATTTTTCTAAGCAGATTTGTACATGTTCCATCCATGTGTCTTTCAAGACGAACAGATAATGTCCAAGTTTCTGATC
Organism: Acanthosepion lycidas; assembly: GCA_963932145.1. Classification (NCBI taxonomy): domain Eukaryota; kingdom Metazoa; phylum Mollusca; class Cephalopoda; order Sepiida; family Sepiidae; genus Acanthosepion; species Acanthosepion lycidas. The sequence continues at coordinate 12,174,660 of OZ010607.1, read as the reverse complement.
TATACAGTAGGACAGGTTCAATCAATGTTCGAAAGGTTTGGACTTTTAAGGAGGATGTAAGATCCGAGCCTCAAATCTTGTGAAGTTTGTTGCACGCATCCCAGGACAGTTATACTTAACATCAGGAAGAGACAGTTGAAATTTCTAGGGCTTATAATGAGGACAGAGGGCTTAGAAAATTCAATATTCACAGAGCACATTGAAGGCAAGATGGACGGATGAATAGAATATATAACTTATTTAGCCAACTTGAGTAAATGGATCGCAGAACAGGGATAAGGAGAGATAACAAAAAGGCAAAATTTATTAAGAGCTACAAAGGACATGAAATTGTGGAGAGCCATGATCTCACACATCCTGAAGAGACAAGGAACATAGAAGAAGAAAGAGCTTGAATAAATGGTTGACAGAACAAGGATTAGGAGAGATTACAAACAGAGAAAATATATTAAGAGCTACAAACGATAGGAAATTGGTGAGAGACATGATCGCTTACGTCCTGAATGGACGCGGTACATAGAAGAAGAAGATTTTTTTTGTGAAATCGATCCTCACTGGGCACTTTTCTGGGATCGCTGCTAGCAATAATCTGAAAGATTAATTTGGCCGCCATTACGTCACACGCGTTACTAATGATGGTCGTTATCTCATCCAATCAAAAAAAAGACAATTTTTCCTGATATCAAAAGAGACAACTGAAATATCTAGAGCACATAATGAGGAAAGAGTGTTTGGAAAATCAGATACTGACAGGACAGATTGAGAGCAAGAGGGACAGAGGTAAACAGGGCATCACCTACTGAGGGAGTAAATGGATGGGAAAACAGGATTTAGGAGATATAACAAAATACAAATTTATTAAGTGCTACAAAAGACAAGAACTTGTGGAGAGCCATGATTACACACGTCCTGAAGAGACAAGGAACATAGAAGAAGAAAGAGCTGATCGTTGACATAACAGGGATTAGGAGAGATAATAAAAAAAACACACACACACACATTTATCAAGAGCTCCAATGGACAGGAAATTGTGGAGAGCCACAATCGCCTAAGTTCTGAGAGGACATGGCACATAGAGATGAATTATTTTAACGAATCGCTTTTATTTTTAAACGTATGAAAATAAATTTAGCCCAAATTTAAAAAAAAAATCATGTTCCAATCGATAATTTATTAAAGAAATAGTGTAGTACTGATAAGGTTGTTTTACCTTCTTCTCATGACTATCCACAACATATGTCCTTTGTAGCTCCCAGCAACATTTGTATTTTTACTATCCTTCCATTCCCTTCATTTTATTATTGGTGTCTATAATATTTAAATTAATTAACTATAATTTATATCGATCGAGGTCTTCAGTACATAAGATTATCCTGGGCCTGAAAATTGCGTATTCGCATGAAACTCCGAGTCGTGCTATCGACGTGGGATATTATGTATATTCACTAATATATACTTAATAGCTCTGATATATAGCACTGATTTTATAACGCCCGAGAACACACACACACACACGCACACACACACACACATATATATATATATGTGTGTGTGTGTGTGCATGCAAGTATATATGCGTATACGTATGTTTTTTCATCATACCCATATATATATATATATATATATATATATATATATATATATATATTAAAAAGACACACACACACACACACACACACACACACACACACACACACACATATATATATATATATATACGTATGTATATACCGGGTATAATATCAAAATTGTCCAAATCGTGTAATAGCATAATTGTCCACCCCACAAAATGTGTAATACTTAAAAAAAAAAAACACTAAAATAACTGAATTTCTTTTTTGCCAGGTTTTAAGATAAGGCGTTTAGCCATCCTGACACCATTTGTCATAAGAATCACTGAAAAAAACCTTTGAGTTATTCAACTAGAAATAGAACAGGCTAAAATCATTTTGTGTCAGCTCTACCATATCTTCCAAACTGAGCAATGGCGAGAGGAGACAGGTCATTCAAGTTTTTAGTAATTGTATCAACATTCATACTCTGACTTCTGTCTTCAAAGTCCATTCAAGAACCAGCAAGAGAACAGTGAATATGTTTAAAAAAAGAGGGAAGAGTAGAGAGGAAAACTGGATCAGGAGGTCAAAACATGAAGAGGGATCATTATTTCAACTCAATCTATAGGATGTTTGGCACGTGAGAGAGGAGTTTCAGCTATGACAGTTCAAAGTACAGTGAAAAAGTCTTGAAAAATGAAATCGTACGTGAAAAGTGTGAGTACCTTGTTACTCTAGAAGAGAAAGAAGTTTAGAGAGGGCGAATATCATTTTGAATAAGTTTCAAAATGATCTTGGAATAATATATATATATATATATATATATATATATATATATATTTGAATTTTATTCATGAGTTTCCAATGCTTAGCAATGATTAATTAATGATGAGCGTTTATTATTGATTTCATCACGATTCCTCTGTTAAGCTTGGAGAGTAATTATGCATTCTTATTGCATCCAGTAACGAAAAAAAAACAAAAAAACAAAAAACAAAACAAAAAAAAAACTCGGAGAATTCCAGTAAGATATCTTTAATCATTTCTAAGTTACAACGGTTCAAGACTTAATCTAACAAATGAACAATTTTGCATTTACACAATTTGGAGAATTTTGGTGTTATGCCCAGCATATATATATATATATATATATATATATATATATATATATATATATATATATATATATATATGTATGTATGCAAGCCTGTTGCGCTGTATATATATATATATATATATATATGGCGTGTTTTCGCTTGACTCGATCACAAAGTGGGTCTCCGACCAAACATATACTGCCTTATACGCGAAAATCATCCCCAGATTCTCCAATCATCATATCTGCTGTTTCGTATCCTAACGTAAACAAAGCAATTTATAAAGAAATATTGGATTTTGTATTTATTAATCCTGAAACTTATTCTTTTATTCGATTTCTCTCACTCTCTCATTCTCGCACAACCCGCTTATCGCTCTCTGACTCACACACAGACATATATATATATATATATATATATATATATATAATTATTTATTTAAAAATATGATTACAATATATATTTATTTATTTAAAAATATGATTTCAACACGCTACATATTAAACAATAGACATGAGTTAACGGTTTTTTCCCGACATCAACAAATTTATGCATTGAATAATTAGCTAAAAACAAGCATATAATAAAATAACTTTTATAATCCATAGCCCAAATAGTTTAAATACCCTACAAAAAATAAGATAACCCTTTATGAAGTCGTCAAAAAACAAATGTTACGACAGTTTTTATATACACAAATCCCTTTCATAAAGAAATAAAATAAAAAAATAAATAAATCTCCATAGACACGTAAACCAGACTAGGCGAAAACATCTTCCGTTTTAAATTTAGACACACCCACCTTACCCTGACTTGAAATCTATGAAAGTAACTCTATACTGATACAAATTATTAACACCCAACACCCCTACCTATTTTAAACAATTCGCCCTGGCTGTTACCATGGAAATTTTGATTTCAATTGTGAATATACTATTAAATTTCAGAAATAAGTTATTCCCAAAAATATTTCGCTTGAAGATGGAACAGAGCTTACTTTAACTCAATTTAATTCAAATAATTATATTGAAGGTTTCGGCTCTTGTTTTGAAACATGAGACCTCTTATGTAGCGTGTTGGAATAATATTTTTAAATAAATAATTATATTTATGCTCTACTTATGTATCGAGCACTATTTTTTAAAAATAATAACAAAAATACTAAAGAACTTTAGTTTACCCAACCAATTCTTTCCTATTTTCTATATATTTTCACACACACACACACACACACACACACACACACACACACACACACACACACACACACACACATATGTATATATATATATATATATATATATATATATATATATATGTGTGTGTGTGTGTGTAAACGTTATATTTTAGTGGGTGCACTTTTGGGTCGACATTTCTCTTTTTAAACATTGAAAATAATAGTTTAAATAATGCCCAAAAGATACAAAATCCTATCGAAAAGTGCCCCTCTTGATAGAAACTGAACCTGTATTGCCTGTTTCATCTCATGCACTCAAACCACCTGTATTTTACCATGACAGTACTGAAAACCATTACAACAAATTAATGTTCAATTACTTAATTTAAGAAATGTAGATTTCTCGTTGGGACATTTCGCAGTCTGTATTTTTAAAGTTTATTTTCATACGACCAGTTAGATGTTGGAAAAAAGTAAATGAAATTGTTTTTATTTTCTAGAAAGAGAAACTGTAGAAATATGTAGAAATATGTCACATGCTTTCTCTCCAACCCTGGAAAGGAAAGGTAGTGGATTTGAACAAAAGCTTTTTTGTTGTCATTTTGTCCAGTACGTCATGTGCAATATGCTGTATTTATCCATAAGTCCGGTAAGCATATTCTTTTCGGGGCGTCCACCTGAAAACTGTTCCTTGCACAGACCGGATTTCAACGAGAAAGAATTAACCAAAAAACAATAAAATCTTATGAGTTTATCTAAGTCAAATTTATCTAGCAAGTGGATGTCAGTTTCCTTTCCCTTAATTTGTGGTTAAGACGTCATCCTAAAAAATACATTTCGAATTACAATCTACATAGCCTTGTGCCCGTCTAACTAGTAAATACCACATACATAAAAAGAAATGTCTGCATCTGATTACGTTTACTCGGTCCCAAAAGTATTCTTACCTCCCCGTTGTTTGTTACCCTTGAGAGACACGTAAAATTATAACAATGACGTTTGGTTTTCTAAGATTGTGCCCAAGTTTATCGGTTTATCTTATTTTGTTCTTAGAGATCATATTATCGTCTTCTGGCCATTTGTGACCGGAAATAAAAAAGGGAGGTTCAATGACCGGAAATCTGCCTCCAGGCAACCCCATCAGATGGCATTGTGGAACAGTGTCATGGGATAAAAGCTAAACCTTGCGACAATAGGCGAGGAAAAAACTACTTTTGCTTATCACACTATAAATTGCAACCTTTTTTCCTCTACTGCACTGAGTGTTTATACCGATTATCCTGCACACGCTCAAAAAAAAAAAAAAAAAAAAATTACAATGTCAAATATTTTCTTCCTTAAGAGGCAAAATACATTATGTCTGATTTTTTTTATGCAAGGTAGTTTTTAGTAATAGAACATATATGAAACGACCGATGCATCAAAAATGTTCAAGACATACGTCTATTTGCTTGACTAATATATCGTAGGTATCTTTTAAATTGTGAAATATATGTAAATATATATGATGATTCATTGAATTTAGAATTCACTTAGCAGATATAAATATTTGTACATCTGTAGAATAAAACGACATACGAGAGATGTTCCAAATGTTTTGAGTCTCAATTTGACCCCTTTTAACGGGATTCCAAATTATTTATTTGCCTTATTATAATATATATATATATATATATATATATATATATATATATATATATATATATATATATATATATATATATGATATAACGAAATATAATTTTGTATAATTGTATATATCAATAAACAGTATTTAGAAAAAATATGACAAACTTGAAAGTTTTTTTTGTGACGGATGAAACGCATCGCACAAAACATTTCCAGTTTGTCATATTTCTCTCTCTCTTTCTCTCTCTCTCTCTATATATATATATATACACACCATCACACATATATATATATAGATAATATTAAAGGTCAATATATATATATATATATATAAATATAAAAGTGAACATAGAAGTCAACACTTAGAGGCGACAGTCTGTTTCATGCTATATGCAATCGTCAAGCCACGTGTGCCCAAGTTTATCGGTTTATCTTATTTTGTTCTTAGAGATCATATTATCGTCTTCTGGCCATTTGTGACCGGAAATAAAAAAGGGAGGTTCAATGACCGGAAATCTGCCTCCAGGCAACCCCATCAGATGGCATTGTGGAACAGTGTCATGGGATAAAAGCACACGTGGCTTGACGATTGCATATAGCATGAAACAGACTGTCGCCTCTAAGTGTTGACTTCTATGTTCACTTTTATATTTACACACGCTCTATCTCTGATATTGAGCACTTTATTCCATAAATATAGCACACCTTAAGACTATATTTCTTTATATATATATATATATATATATATATATATATATATATATATATATATATATATATATATATATTCCCAAGAGGATAGAATCCAGGTAGAACTCAATATCCAAGACAGATAATATAAAAGGCTCAAACACTAATATTCCATGGTTATAATTTATTACATTGGAATCGTAATCACGATCCAATTCATCAGACCTTTATATTAGGGTACGACTTTTTAATTTTTTGGTAAATAATTCATTTCCTGTATCCTAATTCCATGAACTTTTGTTAAAAAATAATGAAGAAGGATTTAATTCAGATTACTTTTTGCTAAATATCTACCCAGCAAGATATTTCTAAAATTATATATAAGCATGGTAGTACTATGACTTTTTAGAACCTTCTCGGTCGTTTTTCTGGAGCTTTCTCGGACTTTCTGGAACCTTCTTGTTTTTTTTTTCTGTTTATTTGTAAGGTTGTATGCTATGCTATAGCTATAAACTGTTAAATAC
>OZ010607.1:11992990-12162990 GCA_963932145.1 Acanthosepion lycidas | reverse complement strand
TTTCAATTTAAAAACAAAAAACAATTTGTCTGTTGATCGCAAAAGCGTGAAACCCAGGGTCACACAACTCATATCAATACAACTAAATATGTTCGCTCTTGCACAGATATTGAACACTTTCAAATAAGCACCGCATATATATATATATATATATATATATATATATATATATATATATATATATATGAGGGCTCTAAAAATATATTCATATATATATATATATATATATATATATATATATATATATATATATATTGAGGATTCTCAAAATGTATTCATATATATACATATATATATATATATGAGGATTCTAAAAATGTTTTCACACATATATATATATATATGAGGGTTCTAAAAATGTATTCAGTTTTTGACTTCGTATAAGTTTTTGAACATTTGATATTTAGTATCTACAGTTAATCTTCTTTGTAGATCAATAAACATTCTTAATTTTAGCATTTTTAGATTTTCTTGTTTGAAAATTAATAAACATTGCCTTTACTCTCATTTAAAGACTGAATGCATTTTTGGTAACGGTGGAGTAATGGATAGCGGCTTGAATTGAGGACTCGCAGAGCCGAGTTCGAATTCCATTCGAATCCATTACATTCACTTACGGGCTAATACTCTTAGGAAATGTGTGAATCCTCCTCTTCTCCCTCCAGCTATGGTTAAATAGCAGGACAGACTGGGTTCTATAGCCTTGGATGGCAACTGGTCTAGGAGAAGGACAACTCTGAATTCAAAACCTGCAGAGAGTCGTTTGGAGACCTTGTGGCACGTAGTGCACCAGGTCTCTGTATTTGCCCCTTCAAAAAGTGTGGATGGTCCTGCACAAAACCTTCACTGCTATAATCAAATCTCACGTGCTGTTGTCGGGATGTCGGTTTCCTGGGAATTGATCTCCTTGACCCTCATATGTCGAATTCGACGGGAGAGTCGAGCATATATTAAGCACATTCGTCCCAAGCAAGGCAGGAGTGCCACTATTACGCAAGGGGTTACAAAGAGCGAGAGTAAGAAAAGAGGAGTGTTTGGGAAAAGGATAAAGAAGACGGGGATCAAGGTCAGAGCATCAGAAGATGTCTATTGACATTACACTTGAATATTTGATGATTATAGCTACCAGAGAAGCAAGTAGGAGGAAGGTCTCCACTAATGCGATGTGCGAGATAAGTAAGAAGCTGTTGGAGTAGAAGAGACGGCTACATTTAGTCGATTCGACAGTGAAAGCTTGTGACCAAGATGACAACCTTGTAGCCCGCTTAAATTCATACAATTTGGAAATCAAGGTAAGTAGCTTGCCTGGGCTGTTGACATGAAAGTAATTGCAGAAAAGGCAGAGGGAAGGCACAGCACGTCTGTGAGATAGCGACTATACACAAGGTGTCCATAAAGTTCGTGTGCACTTAAAAAAATTATAACTTTATTTGTATTTGCGATAGAAATAATCTGTAAAAAATGTTATAAAGTTTAATGTACCTAGTTTTAAGTATAGCTAAAATAACTAATGTGATTTCAGGCATTACTCTAAATCAGTTGGCAAATGTTTTCCATGAACTGCAAAATCGTATTGCCCTTTGTATTGCTAATGATGGAGGACATGTGGAAACTTAAATAAGATTTCAATAAAACCTTAAAAAATATAGATTTACTTTTTTCTAATCCTTTTTACAGATTATTTCTATCGCAAATACAAATAAAGTTAGACATTTTTTAAAGTGCATACAAACTTTATGGATACCCTGTATAGTGTGATCGACAATTAATGAAATTATATGAAACTAGCGGCATGGCCCGGCGTTGCCCGTGCTTGATTCAAAAATCATACGACTCATACAGCAATCGTTATCACTTGACTTAAAATATTTATGCCCTTCCTTGCCTTTAAAGGAGTGCCCTTTGCCGTGCTGATGTTGCTACATGCCTTACTTCTTGCCTATCGCGCACTGCGAATTTTTTCTAAGCTCTATACTAAACATTAAATCTGTTACAAAAAAAGAACTAAACAAAATGAACACAAAACGATCAGCTTTAAAAAAGGACTCGTAACTGGAAAAACCGAATGAAAAAAGAATGTTAACAAGAAATACTTTTTCACACCCAACCCAGTTCTGCGGAATCAGAATCAACGTTGAGTTTAAGCAAGCGAATGAGCCAATTGGAGTAAAGTGCCATGCAGATTTAAATTTTTCTCACTTGTGACGAATGCAGCTATCGATTTTTTTTGCATGCTAGCATGCTAGTTAATATTCGTGTCAGTCAGCTGTTGGCTCTCACGCTGGCCAGTAGAATCTTCCTACCTATTCGTGGCAGCCAGCTGTAGGCTCTCACTTTGGCCTGTAGAAAATGACCGCAAACTACATGAAAACTGCCGTAGAAGAATGAAAATATCGATTATTTCCATTATCGATGGGAGTTGGGAAATGCAATGTCGGTCTTGGCCTTTCCGCTAACTTGGAGCATGTGCATGTAAATTTTGATGCAAATCCGTCGAAAATTGCGGCCGTGCATTCGTTACACACACACACACACACACACACACACACACACACACACACACACACACACACACACACACACACACACACACACACACACACATCCTGCCGTTTATAGATAGATTTAAAAAAATGACTGTGGAGAAGTATTTGTACAACATTATAATATCTATTGAATACTTTGTAGCATATCCCTTACTCAATCCAACAGCAATCAGTTTCTTTCTGTAGCTTTTAATCAATGATTTGCAAATTTCCGTTGATATTTTACTCCATTCTTCTTTGCATATTCTCTTTAGATCCAGGATTTTTTTCGGGGCTCTTTTATTAACTTGAATTTCTCATAAACGCCACAAATTCTCTATTAGATACAAGTCTGGAGACTGTGATGGCCATTCGAGTCTATTGACATTGTTTTCAATAAGCCATTTTTCGCAGATTTAGCCGTATGTTTAGGGTTATTATCTTGTTGCAAAATCCATTCAATTGGGAGACCAAGCTTTGCTACTCACCCAAACAAATTAGAATCCAAAACATCCTGGTATAATTTTGAATTCATTCTACCATCTATCATATCTAAATTACCCTTATCATTAGCAGAAAAAAGATCCAAACCATGATATTGTCAGTACCAAACTGAGCTATCTCCATTCGACAGAGAGAAACACCTAAATCTCGCGTATTGTTTTTACGAATGTAAATAAATGCCAATCAGCCGGAGTGCTCCAATTCGTTTTACTGAAGAGCTTTGCATTAACGCAGATGGCTGTTATTCATAGAATTAGCTTATCACTCAACATATATAACTTACATTTGCATAAATATAGATTTACTTCTTTCTAATCTTTTTTAGAAATTATTTCTATCGCAAATGCAAATAAAGTTATAATTTTTTGAAGTGCACACGAACTTTATGGACATCCTGCATACACACATATATATATATATATATATATATATATATATATATATATGAAATGTCAACGAATCGGATATAAATTCCAACTTTTGTGACACTAATTTAAAAGAGGGCAAATACAAAAGTAAAGCTGTATTCTTTATTTTGTTATATTACAAGAGAATAAAAGACTGCATAAATGCAATCATGTTTCAATGTGTATTAACACCTGTTGGGATGTGTTGGTACACATCGAAACATGATTGCATTTATGTAGTGTTTATTCCCATGTTGTAATATCCTAAAATAAAGTTTATATATATATATATATATATATATATATATATATATATAGGTGCGTATAAGTCTTTAAGTTAATGTCTGGATGCTGTTAGATGTCAAATCTTGGCCATAAAACATTTATAAGATAATAATTTCTAATTTTTTTTCCTTTCTCGCTTCCTTTGAATTTAGCGTAGGTAATGTTCGATTGGTTGATCAGGGTAAAGCCCTCAAGCCTTATTTTTATTTTTATTTTTTTTCAAAAATTGAGGATGTATATTGCTTTTAAAACCAAATTTATCGTCCACTCGCCAGCAATTTACAGTCGCCTGCGGAGACGCCTGTTGAAATATGACTGCAATTGTGTAGCGATTTTTACATGTTTTTGTTGTAATATCCAAATATATATGTATAGAGTTGACCGATTAAATAGGTCTGATCCTTACCCACTCCTTCCTTATATTAAGTATTATAATAAAAAGAGATATAAAAATAAATTTTAAAATTCTCCCTTCCCTCTCTAAACTCGACCATGTTTCTCAAACCATCCCTCGCTACCTTCTATGTCAACTTACATAAGCTTAATACTGCTCGTCAAAAGTGTAAATTTTAAATTCATTTTTCGTTTCACCTTTTGAAAGTGATGTCTGGAGATCCAGGAAAAAATAAAAGTCTCTGGTGAAATAAATTATTACAATGGAGACTTAAAGTGGTCTGTTTTTCTTTAAATTAAATTATTCGCTCTGAATTGAGCTCTCAGGATTTCATCCTCCTTGGGATTATCCATACGGATTAGCAAGATTTTCGCTACTTTATATATATATATGAAATAGACAAAGTCCGAAAATAATTTTAACACATTTTTTTTTATGATTTACGTTCTTTTTATAGATACAAATATTTAAGTAAATGCTTTGTTTATAATAAACAAAATTAACGCCATTTACCGGCTTGAATGTCATAGAAATTTTCATAGAAAATATGCGGTTCCGTATAGGATACAGGTTCGATTCCTGTCGGAGGACGCATATTTTCTATGAAAATTTCTCGGACATTTAGGCCGGTAAATATCGTTAATACTGTTTATTATAAACTGAGCATTTACTTAAAAATTTGTATCTATAAAAAGAATGTATAAAAATAAAAATGTCTTAATATATATATATATATATATATATATATATATATATATATATACTTCACAATTTACATTATTCGGACTATTCTCCTCATCTTTGTCGCCATATTTATTACTACGTTTCGGCCGTTGTACGCCCCGATCTTCTTCTGCTGGTCGAAAACGTCGAACTGAGCCTTTTATTTCGCTCGCTGGGCTAGACTGTTCTAGTTCCACGTGCCATATTTAATAGATTCCAGTTGTCAGTTATCTCCTGTTAATTCCCCTCTCCAAGTTCTACCCTGCCTTAACCGGGTATACTGTGACTGGATCTAACTAACGCCTTTATCCACTGTGTCTTGTGTCCTTGAGGACATATGTATATGAATTTCTGGGTATTATAAACCTAATGTCTTCAGCAACCATCTTTTACTAGTGCTCATATTGCAATTTTTGCTGTTATCATTGCATGTTTTTACCAGAGCTGACATTGCAATTTTTGTTGTTATTATCACTTTTCTCTGGCACTCCTTATTATTGGTTCCCATATTGTATTCATTTCTATGCTTGGTCGGCTCAGGAGATTTTTGTGGCCTAGCATATGTGCTGATTCCTTAAGTTTACGAATTTTACAATGCTGTACTTTGTCTATGATCTCAACCTGATCCCACAGGGGGCAATGATCTCCCTTTTCTCTCCATATGTGGTCAGCCACGCCTGATATATATATATATATATATATATATATATATATATATATATATATATATATATATATATATTGTAAGAAATAACCGACAAAGATTTTATTGTATATTTCTTGTATGCGAACAAGAGATTTCTTTTTCCGTTGTACTAAGTGTCGAACGTGTTCAAATTATTGTCATTTCCAGACACATTTCAGATAATCTATTAACCATTTTTAAGGATGTCTGGGCTATTTAAAACGCTGTATAAACTGCTGAAGTATACACCTATTTTTAATTCCTGAATACGGCCAGTATATTTTGGCCGTGTTCATAGTTGTTGCTAAGGGTTGATTTTTTGTTTTTTGCTTTTATGATAAGGTATTCATTTATTTACTTTACGTTTCAGTTACGAAAATAAACTTAGTAGATATCGAATTTGAAATTTCCCAACGCCAGATATGCCTTTATTTATAAGTGGATGACATATTGTGACTACTTTCGCCAATTCCTGCGGCAGCGACGGTGTTTGTCTTTTCCTTTGAATTTTAATGACAACGCCGAGTGCGGATCTCGGCTTATGATCTGTCCGAGGTCTCCATTGCTTCCACCCAGGCCTGTGTTAATTCATCGTCTCCCGTAACGGAGAGATCTCACCTCAACTCGTTGTAGTTGGTGTGAAGAACTTTTAGGTCTCAGCTGAAAGGTGAGTGTTTTGGCGGAAGTGATATTCGCTCAGAATAGGAATTTTCATAAGATCAAGAATGTCGGCACCGCATTTAGTGTCTTGGAGGATTTAGTGACATGGGGAATTTAGTGCGTTGGAGAATTTACGGTAGATTGTTCAAATTCTACGATCCTAAAAGTGACTTGGTCCAAAGTACTGGCCTCATCAGAGAGAATAAAAATCTTATCGAAGGGAATTGACTAAAACTGAGTTATGTCCCGTGGAATAAGAACAATCTACGTCCGTGGACTAAATAAAGGGTTGGGTTCGAAATTCGGATAAATATCAGCTGAAGAAAGCCGGGGAGTCCAACGGTCGAAGCATCGTGAATGTGACAATAATAATGAGGACAGCTGTCCGAAAAATGTAAATATTTAAAAAATCCAATTAAAAAAATGTACTTCATCATTAATCTTATATCTAGCTTTGTTGTGAACTTAATAAATAAGCAATGATTTTTTGTTCATGGTTTTCTTAATTAGATTGATTAGTTATTCAAATAAAGCTATTTCTTGCCTTGAAAGTGGTAACCACCTCAGCATTTAGATTATAGCTTTTCAGTAGCTGGAATTAAACTGTGCATAAATATATTGACTGTTATAATTTGAGGAATATTTTAATAACTGATTACCAGAATATTTAAATCTAGAGAACTGCTTTAATTACACCCGTTGTGCTAGTTCGCGGTGTACAGTAATCTCTCAGATATAACATGGCGTACCCCAGGGGGACAAAGGAAAGGGATTTTAGCCGACCAACGCTGGGTACCATTGCTAAACGTCTGGCCATTTCGCTTGTCTCTTTTCCGGTCAACACCAAACTTCTGTTCTGAAAAACGTAAACAAACGGTCGTCTAGTGACTGATAACCGTCTTCAGAGCCCTAAAAACAGAAGCATAAAGGTTAGGTTTGTAGAAGCATAATGAGCTTTTCTCTTACCACTGTATTGTGACTATCTTTCTTTCGCTGATTTATGAATTTCTTTTTTCTTTCTTTCTTTCTTTCTTTTCTCTTATTATTTTCTTTTCTTGTAATTCTTTCTTTCTTTTCTTTCTATTTTTCTTTCTTTCTTTTTTCTGATTATTTTAGTTTATTGTAATTCTTTCTTTCTTACTTTCTTTCTTTCTTTCTTTAATTTCTTACTTTCTTTCTATCTTTTCTCTGATTATTTTAACTTCTTGTAATTCTTTCTTTCTTTCTTTCTTTCTATTCTCTTATTTTTAGTTTCTTGTGATCTTTTCTTTCTCTTTCTGTCTTTCTTTCTCCCTTTTTTCTGATAATTTTATTTTCTTGTAATTCTTTTCTTTGGTCCTTTTCTTTTCTTTCTTTCTCTCTTTTTTCATTTATGTTCTTTCTTTCTTTTCTTATAATTCTTTCTTTCTTTTTTTCTTTCTTTCTTTTCTCTTATTATTTTTAGTTTCTTGTAATTCTTTCTTTCTTTCTTTCTTTCTTTCTTTCTTTCTTTCTTACTTTCCTCTGATTATTTTAGTTTCTTGTAATTCTTTCTTTCTTTTATCTGATTATTCAATTTTTTGTAATTCTTTCTCTCTTTCTTTCTTTCTTTCTTTCTTTTTCTTTCTTTCTTTTTTCTGATTATTTTAGTTTCTTTTAATTCTTTCTTTCTTTTTTCTTTTCTCTTATTTTTAGTTTCTTGTGACCCTTTCTTTATTTTTTCTGTTTATTTTATTTTCTTTGCTTATTTTCTTTTCTTTCTCTCTCTCTTTCTTTCTTTTTCTTTCTTTCTTTTCTATGATTATTTTCTTTTCTTATAATTCTTTCTTTCTTTCTTTTCTCTTATTTTTAGTTTCTTGTGATCCTTTCTTTCTCTTTCTGTCTTTCTTAATCTCTTTTTTCTGATAATATTATTTTCTTGTAATTCTTTTCTTCGGTTCTTTTCTTTTCTTATAATTCTTTCTTTCTTTCTTTCTTTCTTTCTTTTCTCTTATTATTTTAATTTCTTGTAATTCTTTCTTTCATTCTTTCTTTCTTTCTTTCTTTCTTTCTTTCCTCTGATTATTTTAGTTTCTCGTAATTCTTTCTTTCTTTTTTTTGATTATTCAATTTTTTGTAATTCTTTCTCTCTTTCTTTCTTTCCTCCTTTCTTTCTTTTTCTTTCTTTCTTTTGTCTGATTATTTTACTTTCTTGTAATTCTTTCTTTCTTCCTGTCTTTCTTTCTTTCTTTTCTCTTATTATTTTTAGTTCCTTGTAATTCTTTCTTTCTCTCTCTTTCTTTCTTTCTTGCTTTTTTTCTGATTCTTTTCTTTTATTTTAAGTCTTTCTTTCTTTTCTTTCTATTTTTCTTTCTTTCTTTCTTTCTTTCTTTCTTTTCTTTGATTATTTTAGTTTCTTGTAATTCTTTCTTTCTTTCTTTCTTTCTTTCTATTTTCTTGCAATTCTTTCAAGTTTTCCTTCCTTTGTTTATCTTCAGATCCCCCTTTCTTTCTTTCCCCGTGAATGTCTTTTTCATTCAATCTTGCCCTTCAGTCCCTGTCTTTCTTAATCCTTTTCTTTTCCTCTTATTGCAGGCATCTTTCTTTTTTTTTTCCGTTTTTCGTTCCATTCGAATTTCTTTTCTTCATTCAATCTTCTCATTCCTGCTTTCATTCCTTTTTCCTGGATTTTTCCTTTTCCTGCTATTGAAGATCTTTTCTTTCTTTCGTTCTTTCTTTCTTTCACTCTGTGGCTTCTTTCTGAGTCGTTGACGACTTATGCCCATAAATCCAGGATTGAATTTCATATCTTGCACTAGTTACGCCATGCAACTAGAAACAATGCGCACACAACTCACTTATTCCTTGCAAAGTTTTTTTTTTTTTTTTAATAGAAACCTTCTTTTTGACTGGCTTTCTGAATTGAATTAAGTTCAGAGATTGCCTTTCTAGAAACGAATATAATTTTCTTAATATTAAGAAATAAACTTGATTTAAATTTGAATTTGAAATTATATAAACTTTTCATCTGCCTGACACAAGGATAAACATTGCGAGCATTTTTCCAGCAAGTTTCGGAAGACTGTTTTCAAATGAACTTGGGCACCAACCATTATCGTCTAAAATAAGAGACTACCTCAGCCGTCAAGCAGGTCAAGTATAGCAACATTAGGCGGCAATAGAGGGTGAAAACGACTTATTTTTGTGTGATGGCACACAGTAAGGATCGAAGTCACTAACTCAGGGGTAATGATCAACTAGGCAAGAATCTGCTGAATGTTAACCCACATAAAGTCGACTAATATCTACGTTGGTTTATTTATTATAAAATATAAGTTGTACAGATGAATGTAATTAAATAGAGAAATGAAGAACTTTTTTCCCAAATTTCGATGAGAATATAAAAAAAATTAAATGAATAGTGAAGTCAATATTCAAAAGTTTAGATTATAAAACGACACACTGGCGCTATACTCTCTTCATTCTTTTTATTTTATTAGATTTATTCCATCTTATTATTGTTGCTTTTTTAAAATCTCATTTTATTTTGTTTTTAAAATGTTTCCATTATGAGGCAAAATATTATTTTGTATTTATTTTTTACATTTTCAGATGAAGCCTTCGTCAGGGGCAGGCAGACAGATAACAGATTTGAAGACACTACTGGTTACTTTTCAAACTATGAATAAAAATGTGACACATTTCTTTTTTATAAGCTGGCTTATGTCTATGGCCACCCCTTTCGGCACCCGACTCAGTGTTGCCATTTATAGTGACTCGTACAAAAATAAGTCGGTCCCCTCGCGTAATGCCACGATATTTACACTCACCAAACAGAACATGTAGTTTGGTGGAAAGTGCATTAAGAAATTGAATGTGAACGGTATAGAAACAAGGAAGATTGTGTTGCACCAATCTCTCAGTGGGAATGAAAGCTTGCCCTAAAATTCAAGATGAGAAATCGATACATTTTTTTGCAATAATTTTCACCCTGCCTAAAGCACAAGAACCACTCAAGATAGAGGGTTACAGAGTAAGAGTTAAGAGACATATTTTTTGAGGAGATGTGGGGGAAGATAATGGTTAACTCTAGACTTGAACAGGTTACGATTGTAGATATCGAGGAAGTATACTTTTGGGAGCCGTTTCTGCAAAGTAGCAGTCGGAAGACGCTTAAGCCTGTAAGGACAAACATAGATGGCGTCTCTTGGACGGGATTAATGTTCATCTCGGCTATACTCTGTGACTATTACGACAGAATCATCAGTTCGAGTCTCACTAGGTGCCCTATACAACATTAAGAAATATGAAAAATTTCTCAGAGTTAACCTGTAGAAAAAGACAATATGTATAAATGTAAAAGACAATAGGAAAACTGTATTATTAGCCGACGTGTTTCGTCCAATGTGGACTTTTTCAAGGCAAAAACAAAATGAATTTATTGAAAACAAAGTAGCTATTAGCAACAAACAAAATTTCCTTAGCAACTAAAAGAATTTAGAAAACGCTATTGTATCCATATTGTCAACTGAAAATTACGTCAAGTACTTTCACGTGAAGAAATTTTGTTTTTATTGTTGTATTGACCCAACAGCTATATGAAGAAATCCAAAGAAAAAAAAATTCTATACATGCAATATATATATATATATATATATATATATATATATATATATATATATATATATATATATATATCACTGGGTGCCCTAGAATGTATGCATATATATATATATATATATATATATATATATATATATATAACTAGGTGCCCCATACAACATTAAATAACCTAACAAGTGTTGAAATCTAGTAAAATCAACCAAGATGAGTTTCGGGAAATGTTTAGCAAGAATGGGCTGATTAACCTATGGCCTATCACGTGAGATGGATCCTCACTAAGTGCATCATCTGAAATTCAATATTAAATGGGGGTAATGGTTTATGAGTCTAGTTCATACCTCTGAATAATGAGTCTTGTCCTTACTGGGTACCCCACACAAAAAGTAAGCCAGTTTCACCGTCTACTACCGCAGATATATATATATATATATATATATATATATATATATATATATATATGGTATTCCACTAACTGGGACCAATTTTAAATGTGAATTAAGTTTAAGCGTCTAATTAAAGCGTCTTTCTCTTTTTCTCTCAGATTTAACAACCTAAGTTTTTGGCAATTTCAGCCATGGAATGATTAACAATCAAAGAACGTGTTAAAGTTATCGAAGCCTATTACGAAAATGGACGTTCAAGCAGAAATGCAATGAGAAGTTCCCATTTCGCATCTTTTCTCAGAACAGCGAAGTGAGTTGGCCACCATGATCGTGCGTCTCGACGCGTTTAGATATATTCCTTTGGGATCATCTCAAAAGTAAGGTCTATGCCAACAACCCAACAATAATTCAACAGCTGGAGAATGAGATAATAAGGCATATTGGTGAGATGATCAATTATGCAGAGACGTCACCAAAAATTTTGACCATCGAGTGGAGGTGTGACGCCGAAGCCTTGACATACATTTGGGCGATATTATTTTTCACATATAATTGCCATGACGACTTAAATAAAAATGATCCAATACAGAAATAAATAAATGTTCATCAATAAAATTGATTTAATTACTAATGACTTTGATCCGTCTTAATGAAACACCCTTTATTAATTAAACAGAATGTCACGTAGTTTGTAGAAGAGTGCATCAAATACTGAATGTTAAAGGCTATTCAGATTGTGTTGCGCCATTCCTTATGTTGAATAAAGGCCTACTTTAATAATCAGTACACGAAAACGATGCATTATTTGTGTGTATAGGCAAAATATTCTTGGCTTGACCCAGCCTAGGATAATGTTTAACGATACTTGTCTGGTTGGCCATTATTACTAAGTAATTAGTTCGAGCCCTAGTGAGTGTACCACACAAAAGATAAAAATTAAATAACATAACAAAAGTTGATATTTTATAAAATCAACCAAACTAGAACACAAACACCTGAGTGCGAGTTAATATGTTTTTGTTTTAATCGATTCACCCCAAGCAAGGCCGTAAAGCCACTAAGACACCGGGTGGATAATGGATGTGAAAAAATAAGAAAATAGGAACATTACTAAGAGGCGAGAGTAATAGAAGAGTAATCAGGAAGACCGTAGAAATTGAAAGAGGTTGCATTAAATTTTTGAAAGGCAAAGTTAACTGGAAATCATGGAGACGGGAGAGAGTTCCACAAGCGAGAAGTGCGAGAAAAGGAACTGTTAGAATAGAACTCACGTTTGCATATATCCAGTTCAATTGTAAATTGATGAGAACTTGATGATAATCGAGTACTGTGTTTAAATTCATAAAATTTAGGTATGATAGCGATGAACTCACATGAAAAATCACCTTGAAAGTATTTACCAAAAAGGTACAGCATCCTGGGTATGATATAAAATTAATGATGAAGTACAGCCGCGTCCTGGTTAAGACGATAAACTACATCCGCGTCCTTGGTATAACGATAAACAACACCCGCGTCCTGGGTAAGACAATAAACTACATCCGCGTCCTGTTTAAGACGATAAACTACATGCGTGTCCTGTTTAAGACGATAAACTACATCCGCGTCCTGGGTAATACGATAAACTACGTCCAACAGCAAGGCCTCTGATAATACGTTTTTGAAAAAATAATTTTGCCAGCTGTACGTTTTTGAAAAAAATGATATTACCCGCTATACGTTTTTGAAAAAAAATGATATTTCCAGCTATACGTTTTTGAAAAAAAATAATATTACCAACTATACAATTGTGAGGAAAAATATTAACAGAAATATATTTTTGACAAAACAAAAATATTACCAGGAAAAAAAAAGTTGTCGACATTAAATGACCCATTGAGGTGTTGATATGCCGTAAAACAAAACAAACCAAACCAGAAAAGGCACGGTGGTAGGAAAGTGACTGAAGCCGGGATGCCAGGCCAGGACCAATAATATTGCAGATTCTTCTTCGGATTTTTCTCTAAATCTATTTTTATCAAAATCTCTGTCACATATGATCCGGTACAGTAGCACCGAATATATATGGCAGCAATATTTTAAGTATGGCTGAATGGTAGACTTCTAGATATTCAAGATAATTCCAGAGAGAAAAACTGTCTCGCTCTGTACAGTGAACCAACTTTCTTAGTCGCTACCTCGCAATCGATTCAATAAAGTCTTTCAACATCATGTCAGCAGAGAATGTAAGAAGTCAGCATTATTTTATTTTCTTGTAATTCTTTTCTTTGGCTCTTTTCTTTTCTTTTCTTTCTTTTTCTTTCTTTCTTTTCTCTTATTATTTTCAGTTTCTTGTAATTCTTTTCTTTGGCTCTTTTCTTTTCTTTTCTTTCTTTCTTTTTCTTTCTTTCTTTCTTTTCTCTTATTATTTTCAGTTTCTTGTAATTCTTTTCTTTGGCTCTTTTCTTTTCTTTTCTTTCTTTCTTTTTCTTTCTTTCTTTCTTTTCTCTTATTATTTTCAGTTTCTTGTAATTCTTTTCTTTGGCTCTTTTCTTTTCTTTTCTTTCTTTCTTTTTCTTTCTTTCTTTCTTTTCTCTTATTATTTTCAGTTTCTTGTAATTCTTTTCTTTGGCTCTTTTCTTTTCTTTTCTTTTCTTTCTTTCTTTTTCTTTCTTTCTTTTCTCTTATTATTTTCAGTTTCTTGTAATTCTTTCTCTTTCCATCTTTCTTTTTTTTCTGATTATTTTATTTTCTTGTAATTCTTTCTTTTTTTTCTTTCTTTTCTTTTCTTTCTTTCTTTTATCTTATTATTTTAGTTTCTTTCTTTCTTTCTTTCTATTTTCTTGAAATTCTTGTAAGTTTTCCTTCTTTTGTTTATCTTCAAATCCCCTTTTCTTTCTTTCCACGTGAATTTCAGCATCAGCTATGCTGATTGAAGGCAGAATGGCGTCTCTCAGATGATTTATATTCTGCAAGGGTAGTCTGACCAATCTAGAACTTAGATATATGTGCGTGCAGTAATGATTACCGAGTCTAGCCAGGTTGACCATTACTTCTGGCTCGTGAATCTACTTCTCACTGGGTGTCCTACAAATAATAAACCTGTTCCACCGGAGTTGTTTGCATTAACCAAAAAAGAACAAGACATTGAGTGTTAAATCGATAGGACTATGAAGAGTCCGGCGTATCATTACTACCAGATGAAGAATTTCATCTGTATTAGATTTCCAGTGTACGTAACCTTGTATTGAAATAAGTTACCATTAGTAAATCACAACATTTCTGGGGCAGATAATGAGGAAGAAAGGCTTGGAAAATCTGTTACTCACAGGACAGATCGAGGGCAGGAGGGACATCATATAACATACTCGACGAGTTTCAGAGATTGGATAACAGAACAGTGTTTAGAAATAACGAAAATACAATTTATTTAGAGCTACAAGGGGCAGGAAGCAATGATTGCTTACGTCCTGATTATCGGCGCTGGATGGGATGCAGAATAGACAATCCAGGTTCAAATTCACCATTGCTCCCTATAGATATGTATTAAACAGTAGGTTAGATAAGGTTCTCTATCATTTGGTAGCAACCAGTCTGAGGATATGAAAACTCTGAATTCGAAACCATGGAGAAAGCAACTGGAAGCTAATACAGTGTTACCCAGTTATTCGTATAATCGTTATGATCGCCTACGTATTGAAGAGAGACTGGTATTGTCGCTAATTTCGCGCATGCGCATTGTTTTTGATTTTGTCTGGTCCACGGTAGAGTCAGTTGTACGCCGTCTGTGAGAAAAAGAGCACCATGACGCAATTCGCACCGCTAGAAATTTGGAGACGGTATGCTGTACTGCTTGGCATTCGCACCGGAATCTCCAATACGAACATTTCAGAGTGTCAATCTGAGAAAAGTGCAGAGTATTTCGAAAGTGTTATATCCAGTCAAGATCATGGTGTTTCGAGAGATCACTACTGATGACGATATTATGTCTCCATTCATTTTTCTACTGGGTCTCAGACTCAACACAAAGGCCTACATCATGCACCTTGAGAAGGTAGTGCTTCCTTGGGGCAAGACGGTGTCTGCTAAAAGACCCTATGTCTGACAACAGGACTTGGCAACATGCCACACAAGCAGGAGAACCCTGCCATCATTCCGGCGTCGCATGAAATACGTACAGAAAGCAGTCTGTGTTGCAATTATGTTTCAACAGCAAACGCACAGTGTGTACCAGTTCAAACCGTGATGGTAAATGATGGTTTGGTTTGGTTTGGTGGGGTTTGGTTTACGTCATGTCAACTTCAATGGGTTATTTAATGCCGTCGATTTTTTTTATTGCTGCTAATATTTTTTTGTTCTAAAAATGCATTGCTGGTAAAATTTTTTTCAAAAATGTATTGCTGGTAATATTTTTATATAAAAATTGTATTACTAGCAATTATGTGTTGCTGGTAATAATTTTTTCTTCAAAAATTAATTGCTGGTAATAATTTTTACAAAAAGATGTATTGCTGGTATTAAAACCTATTTTTACACATTCATAGAGTTTTGACGCTAGATTGGGGGTTAACTATATACCCATAGTTTGGAGCCTAACAGGTGTTACCACCACGGGTGAGAGTGGACCTAGGAACACCAGCAATTAAGAGGTGGTTTCACGCTCCTCAAATCCTCCGACCAGAGGACTTGCTGTCGGATGTAGTTCATCGTCTTATCCAGGACGCGGTAAATGATGGCATCTGAAAACAAATGGTAAGACATTAGCAAGATGCAGACCCCATTGCCACTTGCCTAATTTCGCTAGTACAACACAAGTGAGAGTTTATAATGTGGGTGGTATTTCTGCCGATCACCGTATCATTATTTTTCCTATTTTTGTTGTTACCATTTAAAATGATTTAAAATTTAAAATTTGTTATTTGGTTTAACACTTCATTAGTGATTGTATAGCGCCAGGTTGTGATGAAGAATTGTTTTCTTTATGACTTAAATGATTTATTCGCTAACAGACAGTGATTAAAGACCACAAACAAAAATGCTTTCTCCCATGGACATGGGCGTGCCGTTAGATAAACTTATCTCTGTTAAGAAGTATGGTAGAATAAATAAATAAGCTTAAGTTTATCCGTTTTCATTCAGCAAACATTCGGCATTCATTGATCAAAAAGATAGCATGGCTGCCGGTTGTATATATATATATATATATATATATATATATATATATATATATATATATATATATATATATATACACCCTTGTGCAAATTGATTGAAACAAAACGTATAATTCTGTTATTATTTACTTTTTTCTTATTTTTCCAAAGAAACATGACTCAATCCACATGTTAGTAGTTCGTATGTGCATTCCACGAAGTCTTTCCTTGCAGATTGACCACAGATTCTCGAATGGATTTAAATCAGGAGAGTTTTCGGGCTAGTCTATATTACTTGGATTTGCTCACTGGTAAGGCTTACCAGTGTGTTCACACAGCATTACAATTTTCGTACCCTTCCTTGAAGTAACGTCTATCGCAGAAAATGGCCGCGTGACAACTAATCGATAGTCGAGACAATAGTGTTTGGGCGGGATAAAAATATGATGCGAAACAAATTTAATCATACACCCCGAGAATAGATTCATATTAATGCACACCAGTGTAAATGAAAAATAGAAATCGATTACACCGTGTCACTTTAGTGTGTCTAAAACTGACATTATGATGAAAGAAAGGAAACTAAAGCGGTTGGTTCAATTTGCACAAGGGTGTATGTGTGTGTATATATATATATATATATATATATATATATATATATATATATATATATATAAATGTATATTATAGATAGGAAAAGACAATATTTAGAAGGCATTTTTAAAAGCAAAAGCTAAAATAAAAACAACCGGTTTCGTCCCAAGACTTATCAAGTTTATTTATTCTGGGAATTTAAAAGCGTGTAAATTAATTTTAATTAACGAATGTAATCGAATGGGAAAAAAAATGAATTTCAAGAGACTAGAGTCCAATAATATTCAGACCCAGCAAGCATTCCCTCTGTTTACAAAGGGAAGGCTCACGAGATCTGATATACAAGGACTCTAGGATTCGAGAATAAAACAGCATTTACCCCCCAGGATTTTGAATCCGTCCTCCAGGAATAGCCAAGTGACTAACAGATCTGGTTCTGCTATTGCTGAACATTTAATAAATAGAAGGCAATGTGTGGAAAATTTTAGTGGTGACCGATTTATAATTTTATCTAGGTCCCACTGCACATTTCACCTCAAGGTCCTAGAGTCCTTGTATATCAGATCCCGTCAGCCTTTCCTTCGTAAAAAGAGGGAATGGTTGCTGGATCTGAATATTATTGGACTCTTGAAATTCATAATTTTTTTCCCCCATTCGATTACATTCGTTAATTATTAGGTTGGTGCAAAAATAATGACGTAATAATGTCGTTTTTTGACGTATTTTTAACGTCAACAAACGATATTATTAGGTCATTATTTTTGCACCAACCTAATAAAATTAATTTACGAAGGTATACAACACGAAGGTTGACTAAGTATTAAAAAGAGCTATAACTTTTAGTGAATTTGTGAAGTGTAATTTCTTGAAAAACTATTTTAATAATATGTATATATGTGTGTGTGTGTGTGTGTGTATATATATATATATATATATACATGTGTATATATATGTGTGTGTGTGTGTATATATATATATATATATATATATATATATATATATATATATACACACACACACACAAACACACATATATATATATATATTATTAAAATAGTTTTTCAAGAAATTACACTTCACAAATTCACTAAAAGTTATAGCTCTTTTTAATACTTAGTCGACCTTCGTGTTGTATACCTCCGTGTGTTGTGCTGGGCCTTTCTTTTCCAATTTTATTGTACTCTGCCTTTTTTCTCTTCATTAGTCCTCAGCCATGGCCCCAAAGAAAGCTAGCTTTTAATACTGATAGAAGATTTCTTCCAAACCTTTTGTTTTTGGTAATGAAGAAAGTTAACATCTTGTTTACATATCCTTTTGGGATACTTTTTCTTATACGCCGCGCCCGTTCAGGACGTAGGCGATCATGGCTCTACACAAAGTGTTATTTTTAAGCCACAAGCATTTGGCTGGAAGAATCTGCACCCTGAGAAGTAATTTGGCGTCTGCTCTACAACGCCACAAATCTTCAAAAATTTAAATGCATCTTCAATTGGCACCTTCTCTCTTCCTGAAACTTGTTCGTCACTAAAGTTTTCTCAATCTATTCAAATCTATGCCACTCCCAGTAACCCATTTCGTCCTAGTGGCTTTAACGCCTTGCTTGGAGTTTTTGTTTGTTGTTCCTGCATCTCTCATTTCTCAATTACCTCGCTCCAAAGAGTTAATTGTTATTCTTACTGTTATTGCATCCTTCTGGAAGTGTCTTTTCACGAAAATTGACTTTCCCTGACACCATAGCTCGGGATTCAAGGTTGAACATTGGGGATCTGGGGACAGGAATATGGGACTGAACAGAGTGGAAAGGGATTGTTAATGGAGCTCCCACCATCCATAGGGAAGTCGAAGGATGATGCTGATGATAATTGCGGTAAAGTAGTTAAAAAAAGCGTGAGTAACGAGGAATAATGATTTTCCAAGCGTAGCTTAGATGTGACACAAGGCCAAAAGTATGGGGCACCCAGTGAGGATCGAAGTCACTATTCAGTCGTAATTGATCTAGCGAGACAAGCTTGTTAACCATGCCGATGTGTCGAATGGTGATTTTCCAAGCGTAGCTTAAATGTGGCACAAGGCCGAAAGTATGGGGCACCCAGTGAGGATCGAACTCACTATTCAGTCGTAACTGATCTAGTGAGACAAGCTTGTTAACCATGCCGATGTGTCGAATGGTGATTTTCCAAGCGTAGCTTAAATGTGACACAAGGCCGAAAGTATGGGGCGCTCAGTGAGGATCGAACTCACAATTCAGTCGTAATTGATCTAGTGAGACAAGCTTGTTAACCATATCGATGTGCCGAATGATGATTTTCTAAACGTAGCTTAGATGTGGCACAAGGCCGAAAGTATGGGGCGCCCAGTGAGGATCGAACTCACAATTCAGTTGTAATTGATCTAGCGAGACAAGCTTGTTAACCATGCCGATGTGCCCAATGGTGATTTTCCAAGCCTAGCTTAGATGTGGCACAACGGGGCGCCCAGTGAGGATCGAACTCACTACTCAGTCCTAATTGTTCTAGCGAGTCAAGCTTGTTAACCATTACACCGCCTCGGGGTGCCCTAAGTAACGAGAAATAAGTAAAGAAACGAGCAACAAAAAGAACACTTATGGGAGAGACGGCTGAAATTCCTTGATCGCATAATGAGGAACGAAGGCTTGGAAAACATAGCACTTACGGGGTGTATTGAGTACAAGGGTGATCGGGGAAGGCAAGCAAGACAACTACCTGATGTGTAGAATGGATGGAGACAGTCTTAGCAAAGGGAGAAAGACTGCAGAAGTGCACAAGAGATAGGACATTTCGGAGAGCCGTAATCAGCATATCACAATAAGCCATAATTAAAAGGTCAAGTCATTTTGCCTAATATATCCTGTTTTTTGTCTAATATAATCAGGAAGGAATTTCTTAAAGAAAATGTTGACGTTAGGAGAAATCTGTAAAAAAGTAAAAATAAAAATAATGGTGGATTTCATAAGACGCTGAAAAATTACCGCTGTTTTTTCCGCCCAAACAACGAACTGTTATCATGTCTAGTCTTACACCGTTATCAAAATTGTCGACTTCATCCCTTCGGCATCACGAACAACATTCGTCGAGATATAACTAGACTTATAGTATAAGCGTCATCGCGGGAACACGTGTAGTCGTCTCTTCTCGGGTTTGTAAGAATGGAGGGTAGGGCGTTGAAGGAGCAAATGCTGGAGGGAGGATGACGAGGGGTAGATTCTGGGTTTTCGGTTGGGGAGAGGACGAGGAGGAGGTTTACCCTAGAACTGGAGCTGTCAGCTAAGAGTAATAAATAAGTGAGTCACTCCTTTCCCCTTCCGCCTCCAGTACCTTGGCGACCTGACCTCCTGCAGGTACTGAACCTGTTCAACCTTCGGGCCTAAAATAGACTGCTCCGTTTCCAGAGTTTTGAAATTAAGCGCTAATATTGAATGGAGCCTGTGTTTCGTCGACACATGCTCTGAAACATTTAGATAACACACACACACACACACACACACACACACACACACACACACACACACACACACACACACACACATATCTATCTATCTATATATATATAAAGTACGTTAACTCTCTGACTGATATTGAGCGCTTTCCAATAAGTACCGCATATTAATATAGTGATTTTCCAAGCATAGCTTAGATATGGCACAAGGCCGAAAAGCATGAGGCACCCAGTGAGGGTCGAACTCACTACTCAGTCGTAATTTGTCCTAGCGAGACATGCTTGCTAAACATTACACCACGTCGAGGTGCCTGAACGATTTTTTAAGCTACTCTTAGATGGGGCACAAGGCTGAAAGCATGGGGGCACCAGTGAGGATCTAACTCACTCTCCAATCGTAACTGTTTTAGCGAGGCAAGCTTGTTAACCATTACACCACACCGCGGTAACCAGACATTAATGTATAGCAATTATATTTTCCAAGCGTAGCTTAAATATGCCAAAAGGCAGAACGCATAGGACACCCAGTGAGGATTGAATTCACTACTCAGTCTTAATTGTTGCTTGCTTACCATTACACCGCCTCGGGGTGCCCCCGCGCATATTAATATATAAATAATATATATATAAATCACACACGCATATATATATATATATATATATATATATATATATATATATATATATATATATACCTTTTACCAGTTTGTGACTGGAAGGGATAATTCCGAGGAGGATATGAATTTAGGGAGAGCTCAATGTATACTACAGAGCATTATAATGATAAAAAGAAGATGGAAACTTTAATTATCCATTCCGTTTATAATTTTTATTTCGTGAACACCGAGGTGTTCAGCTCATCAGAACGAAACCTTTTCCGCAAATTATAAACGAAATGAATAATTAAAGTTTCTTTCTTCTTATATATATATATATATATATATATATATATATATATATATATATATATATATATAATTGTGTATGTGAAACTACTCCTCACTGGTTAGCAATCCCTCTTTTATCCAAGTTTTATTAAAGTTGACTGACAAGGTACTGCGATAAAACTTTGTATTCATTTTTTTTTGTATTCGTAAAAGTATTTACTTTTCTGTATTCGTAAAAGTATTTACTTTTCTGCTAAAATTGTCCGACTGTTCTATATATCGAAACGCTTTCGGCTATTCTGTTATTCATTATTAACTTTAAAAAAAAATAAAGATGTAGATTAATATGTTGCCAGATGCAGGGTCTTCAAGCAGTCACCCTCTTGACCCAGGACACATAATGTAGGCCTCCGTGTTGAGTCTGAGGCCATCACCAAATTCGGGAGTTCTTTTCTTATCACAACGATCAGAGTGCCTTCGTAATCAGCATTAGACTCATTCAACTCTTTCCGAATCCTCTGCACTGTCCTCAGATTGGCACCCAAATACTTTGAAATGTTCGTATTGGATCTTCCGGTGCGAATGTCAAGCAGTATAACATGCCGTTTCCAAATTTTTGGAGGGGTGAATTGTGCCATGGTACTCTTTTTCTCCCAGACAGTGCCCAACCGACCCTACTATACTGTGCAGTCGACAACATCAAAAAATGCACGAAATTAAAAAAAAGATAAAATGGCGATAGTTTAGCCATCGTACCCTGTCGAGAACATTTGGTATTTTTTACACACCTCATATCCAGAAAAAAAATACTTATACGAAAGGCTTAATCGCGGTACGTTGTCAACTGTCTTTAATAAAACTTGGGCGTGCATATATATATATATATATATTTAATTAATTCATCGAGTCTGATAGAAACCTCAACAGAATGCAGAAAGCATTGGACGGCCGTTTCGTCCTATATTTGGGACTCATCATTGGGAACCTAACTGTCAGGGTTTCAATTCTCGGTAGTGGATGCGCACTGCTGACGAGTCCCAAATATAGGACGAAACGGCCGTCCAGTGCTTTCTGCATTCTGTTGAGGTTTCTATCAGACTCGATAAATTAATTAAATATAATTATCAAATCCTTTTAATAATTTCTATCAATATATATATATATATATATATATATATATATAAAATAAAAAAGAATCCTCAACAGAATGCAGAAAACACTGGACAGCCGTTTCGTCCTATTTTGAAACTCATCCGCAGCGTGCATCCAGTACCGATAATCGAACCCGGGCTGTTACGACGTAACGCAAGTGTCATCCACTGGACTGACGTGTCTCGGGGGCGAACAGGTAACTAACTAGACTCGATATAATGCTGCTACTCACTAAATTACGTGGTGTAACTCATCATCCTTTACTTAACCCAAAGGGCTGTGTCCCCAAGGGCCACGACTTCTTTCACCAAGCCCCACCCCACAGAACATTAGAAGCCGGATCAAGTAAGGATATACAAGTGATAGAAATATTTCTCTCAATTTCGACTTTCACAGTCATTATCTAGCGTCTAATATGGTGTGTGTGCGTGAAATTCATTTGTTTGCATCCTGGTATTATTTGGGAGGCTGGACGTTTGAAATGGTGACATTATGTGTAACGGCTATTGGAAACGAGGCCACAGAAAAGAATTCGATTTATTTATTTAATTTTTTTCATTATTAAAATAAAGATTGTTGTAACCTAGGGAATGTTAATGAACCCAATAATCTAACGAAGGTTGGTAATGAACGATAATACTTAGGACAAGAACAACACATTTAAGATTCGCTACCGGTGCGCAGAAGAATTAGTCAACTGCTAGAAGTGAGTCAAGTGAATTCCGCAATGAATCTCCAAGTACATGATATCTACCAACCACCCCCTGGAACAAAGCAGAATTTAATATGGGGTATCCGAGCCCGTAGATTCGGCCAAACATTTCCCATTGACCCCGTATAAAACCGGATCGGGTAGATGTTTTCAGAGACGAGACTCTTCCCTTCGATATAGCCTCGTCAGTGGATCCCCTCTGCCTGGAGACGGAGAGGTTTAATCAGCACAGCTAGAGACGAATCGCCAACTGCAGGGTATCTATCAGCTGCCCCAAGCGGTCATATACGACACAAGGCCAAATTTGATGTGGGTATCCGAGACTGTAGGCTTGAACAAAAATTCCCCGTAGACCCCCTATAAAACGGAGTCGGATAACAGTTTCCCGAGACGAGACTCTGCTTTTGACATAGCTTTGTCTGGGGATCCTCTCGAAATCTCCAACTGCAAACCAATATACAGTATTTACTACTGTATTTATGTGAATTCGGACATACCCATTATCGTCCGTAGGTATGCTACTGATAAAATATATGCGCACATTAATTATATGCATTTCAAGATACCATCTCTTGTGGTGATATTTTATTTAAAGTGGGAGTTTATTTTGTATAATAATAGCTTCTAGGGCTTTAAATCTTTCCTTTGGGCATTGGGTGCTGTAGAGTATTTTGTGTTATCTATTAATATTTGTTTTATGTTAGTACTTGTAATTTGGGCATTCATTGATGCGTTGATCGATGTGTGCAGGTATTGAACTGTATTTCGACAAATGGCAGGTCAATCAGCGAGAGAGTATGGTGCGTTCGGGCACAGTGTAAGTATTTAACGTTTTGATTATTAGTGTGGGAGTACAGTATCCCGAGGGTGGGTATGAGAATTCATAGACAACATTAGTGTTACTTGGATATATATATATATATATATATATATATGTAAATTTTATATATATATATATATATATATATATATATATAATTTACAATGTTTACGATATATATATATATATATATATATATATATATATATATATATGCGTGTGTATATATATATATATATATATATGCGGTAGTTAGTGGAAAGTGCTTAATATCTGTGATAGAGCTAACATATTCAGTTTATAAATATTAGTTTGTAACCCTGGTTTCCACGCTTTTGCGATCATCAAAGCTTTCTTTACGACCACAAAAGCGTGAAACCCAGGGTTACAATCTAATATATATATATGTGTGTGCGTGTGTGTGTATTTTTCAAACCAACCAACTATATATATATATATATATATTTATATATACACAAATAAAATGAAAGAAGAGACAGATGAAGAATCCACAGTTCTTTAGCATTTCCTTTTTTAAAAAAAAGTGCTCGGTACAACGTAACGCATAATATTTTAATAATATTTCTATTTAAAATATTTTAACTTTTGATAAAAAATCATTGATAAAACTAAATCGTTTTCATCAAAAGTTACCGAACATTGCCTGATGATGGAACAAATTTTCAAGTTCCGAAGGTCTATCACTGATATTGAACACTTTCCAATAAGCACGCGCATATATATATATATATATATATATATATATATATATATATATATATATATGTATATATATATATATATATATACAAATAAAGAGAGAACAAGAATAGGAAGATGTATAAGACAAGGATATGAAGAAAATAAACACTGTTAAAGAAAGAGAACAATAAAAGAACAAGAATTAAGAAGACAAGATAATGATTGATATTGCACTTAAATATTTGAAGATCAAAGTTGACTGTGAAACATGAACCTGAATCAGTCCCACAAGTGAGAAGAGTGGTAGAGGAAACCTTTAGCATAGAAATTATGGTTACATCCTGGAATGAGACCTTGCGACAAATCTCATACTGCCTTTAAATTCATAGTTTAGGTACCATAAAGGAAAGTTAATTATATATATATATATATATATATATATATATATATATATATATATATATATATATATATATATATATATATATATATATCAAATAAAGAGAAAAAACAGGCAGATTAAGAATCCACTCTTCTTTAGCATTTTTTTTTAAAGTGCACAATACAACATAGAGCATAATATTTTAATTAATATTTTTATTTCAAAATAATTTACATAGTGACACGGAAATTTCTGTTTCGGAACTTTAAATTTGTTCCGGCGAACAATCAAGCGATATTAGGTAATTTTTCATCGCTTGATAATGCAACAAATTTAAAGTTTTGAAACATATAAATTTCAGCGTTGCCATGAAAAATATTTTTTAAATAAAAATATTCTTGATATATATATATATATATATATATATATATATATATATATGTATGTAATTGTGTATTTGGCCAGAAATTCCTCCTTTATACAAGTTTCGTTAAAAACGACTGACAAGATACCATGATAATTTTTTTTATTTAATTTTTCTTGTGTTCTTATAATTTTTTCTTTTCTAGACATAAATTGTTTAGATTGTTTTAATATTTTAAATGTTCTGTATGTCCAAGTGGTTTCGGCTATTCTTTTAGACATTAACAAGGATTCTATTTTATTTTTTTACTTTCAACTGAATGTATGGATTTTTTTCAGACCAACCAACTATATATATGTATATATCGTCGTTGTCGGCATCCTTCCGTCTCGAGAGACGATGGAGTAGCGCGGTGCGCTACGAGCCTGGGCGGGATATATGGAGAACTAGGGCTGCCCAGACGTCTAATTCCCCATCTCGGCCTTGATAACAGAGTCCAAAGGAAAGGATGAACCAATACAATTTGGTACCAGCGCGGCTGCAGTGTGTGTTTGTGTGTATGTGTGTGTGTGTGAGTTTTTAATATCTACCTCATCAGACCGAAATATATATGGTTTAAATTTATCCAGACATTTATTTTATCTTGTGATTTAATTTTAAAATAATTTCAAATAAATTGTCTGGATAAATTTAAACCATTTTGTAATTTCGGTTTGATGAGGCAGATATTAAAAAACTTATCTGTCGAAATAAATTTATTACCGAATTCTTTGATGACGTGTTAAGTATTTTCTTCCTGATATGTGTGTGTGTATGTCTGTGTGTGAGGATATTACATCGAAAAAATGACAAAATTCCTACAAAATTGCAGTTGTGCTTCGATCCGTACCGATGCATTTCATCAAGCGATTGTAAATTACTGCATTCGTTCTCATCTTACCTGTATGTATGTATGTATGTATGTATGTATGTATGTATGTATATGTATATGTATATATATATATATATATATATATATACATATATATATATATATATATATATATATATATATTATTAAAATGAAATATGGTCCACGTGTGCTTCTTATAATGTGTAGATTTAATAGACCCGGCAATAAAATTTGAGGAATAAAAAGACAACAAAATGATTACAAAATTGACAATGGCAGTGAAAATGGCTCCTAGCAATGTGAAAATTTTCTTGGATTCCCTGGAACGAGATATATTGGATGGATACCACCGAGCACCCCTACACTACCACAGATACATAGACTATATACTCTTTATATGGACACACTTTGAGAACAGTCTCCACGACCTTAAAAAATACCTCGACAATTTCCACCACACCATGAAATTCACAATGGAATATCCGACCGCTTCCATTCTTTTCCTGGATGTCCTGGCATGTCTAAATGACAACCACATTTCCACTATAATATACACCACATCAACCTATTCAAAAAAGTCAATATTCTACAGCCAATGTTTACGCATAAAAAGTATCTATGTCAGAAAATGGGATAACAGAAACTATACAGGACAACTATTCTTTTACTTACTTAATAGGAATTACCCACTTAAAACTATAAAAAAAAAAAAATCAATTACTAAGGCTTCCAAACAAAATAGCAATATTCTTCTAACCTATGAAATAAAAAAAATAATTCCAGAATTCCTATGGCTTTTCTTAATTTTAATTACAATATTCACAATCTTTCCTATATATTAACCCTAGAACACTAACCATCAATTAAATTTACCCCACTACTAACCATGGGTTTATCATACACGATTTTGAAAACATAAAAAAAAATAAAAAATATTAAATATAAATCTTTATTTGAAATATTTTACATGCAGGCACTTCAAACTTTGTACTTTGAGTTAACATTAATAGGAACTGAAAAACATTTAGTTAAGAAAATCACGTACTGAAAATTGTAATTAAAAATAGGAAAATTTCCGCTGGGTACTATATACCCATGGTAAGTGTTCTAGGGTTAATAATATTTTCTTTTACTTGTATTTTCACACAGTAACCCTACACTTCCACATGTGATATATATATATGTATATATATGATGTGTTAAGTTTTTTTCTTCTTGATGTCTATCACATGGCTCTGTATGCTGGGAATTTTAAATTTAATTTATTTATATATTCTAGCCAATTATATTATTTACATTATTCGGACTATTGTCCTCATCTTTGTTGCCATATTTATCACAACGTTTCGGTCGTTGTACGCTCCGGCCTTCTTCAGGTGGTTGATATGTCGAACTGAACCCTTTATTTCGCTCGCTGGGGTAGACTGTTCTAGTTCCACGTGCCATGTCTAATGGATGTCGGTTATCAGTTATCTCCTGTGAATTCACCTCTACAAGTTCTGCACCGCCTTAACCAGGTATTGAACTCACAATTCTTTGGGTCCTGTCACTGGATCTAACCAAAGTTTTTATCCACTGTGCCATGTGTCCTCAAGTCGGTTCACTTTGCCAATTCTTTTTTTTCCAGTGCTGGTAACCGTTACATTTCCTCAGAATTCCCTCATTTCTCTACCGTTCTCCTCTCTTCTCTTTCTCTCTCTGGTTAAGTCCCCTGGGTAAAGCCCGCCCAAATTACGGACGACTCGTATTTCATGACAGGACAGATAGAAAACATAGGATATTAAAATAATGACTTTAATACAATTGTTCATAATAAGGAACGCAGAAAGTATTTGCCAACAAATGTGCGCAGTTACAAGGTTTTGTCGGTTCAAAGAAGAATTCTGTCTGCCATTTTAAGTACTGTCGAGTTGTTAATATTACCCAGGTGGCGGGATTTAATACGCTGACTGCATCCCATTCAGTTGGGTAACCTCGCAAAGGGGCCACCTACCAACTAAATTATTATATTCTCAAATATAAACGGCTTATATTCACCTGTCGTTGAACCATGTAATTTCTTCAGTCAGATATAAAGGACTATTTACCCATTACCGAAACATGTACAGGCTGATACACTCAGATTTCAACAACCACTATTTACCTATCCCCAGACCAAGGTATACGTATACACTCAAATAGCAGGCACGGAAAAGAAATTACAAAATCCCTTACAGAAGATAGGGACTGACAGTGAGAAGAAAGAACTAAGCATAAACTACAAGAAAACACAATGCATGGTCATCAATAAGAGGATGAACCCGAAATGCAATTTGAAGGTTGGGAACACTAGAATCAAGCAGACGTGGAAGTTTAAATATCTGGGAAGCATCTTGACAGAGGACTGTAAGTGCGTCACTGAGATCCGTTGGCGTATTGGGATGGCCAAAGACACATTTCAAAAGCTGGGCAGAGTATTGCGAGACAGAAGGATTTCTTTGATAACATAGAAAAGAATACTGAACTGTAACGTGACATCTGTCCTTCTTTACGGCAGTGATTGTTGGACGATTTCCTCAAAGAT
Source organism: Acanthosepion lycidas (assembly GCA_963932145.1). NCBI lineage: Eukaryota > Metazoa > Mollusca > Cephalopoda > Sepiida > Sepiidae > Acanthosepion > Acanthosepion lycidas. The sequence continues at coordinate 12,134,187 of OZ010607.1, read as the reverse complement.
GAAGAAGAGACTCGAGGCGATGGAGATGTGTTTCTACAGAAGGATGCTAAGGATATCATGGAGCGAGCGTGTGAGCAACGATGAGGTCTTAGAGAGAATGCAAACAAGGAAGAGGCTTATACTTAACATCAGGAAGAGGCAGCTGAAGTTTCTGAGATACATAATGAGGAAGGAGGGCGTGGAGAATCTGATACTCACAGGTCGAATAGAGGGAAAGAGAGACAAGGGAAAACAACGCGTGACATACCTAGCGGCCTTAAGCAAGTGGATGACAGAACGTCGTCTGGGGGAGGAGGCAGAGGGAAGGAACTTGTTGAGAGCTGCAAGAGATAGAGCGTGGTGGAGAGCCATGATCGCCTATGTCCTGAAAGGAGATGGCATATAAAAAAAGAAAGAATGTTTACCTATTGTCGAATCAAGTAAATTTCTGTAGTGTCAAACATAAAAAAAGTCACTAATTTCTCATTGCCAAATCGATTAAATGCTTATAGACTCAGATAAAAATAGTTAATATTTACCTCTCCCAGAACAAAAACGAAAAAAATGCTCATAGACTCAAATATAAAGGACTAATATTAACATATCCCCGAACAATGAAAGGCCCGCCAGACTCAAATACAGACGACCAATATTAACCTACCCCTAAATCATGTAAGAGCTTGCCTTACATGTTGCTCCCCGAAGGTAAGCACCGTCCTGGGTATGACGATAAACTACATTTGCGTCCAGGGTAAGACGATAAACTACGTCCAACAGCAAGGCCTCTGATCAGGAGGCTTTGAGGAGCGTGGAAACACCTCTTAATTGCTGGTGTTCCCAGGTCCACCCTGACCCAGGGTGGTAGCACCTGTTAGGGTCCCAGCTATGGGCAAATAGCTAACCACGAAACTGAGGTAAAAAGCATTACGAAAGTGTAAAACTAGGTTTTAATACCAGAAATGCTTTGCAAAAAATTGTTATCAGAAATAAATTTTCGAAGAAGAAAAACTATTACCAGCAATACATTTTTTGAAATTATATTACCAGCTATACATTTTTTAAAAAAAATAATATTACCAGCTATACATTTTTGAGGAAAAAATATTACCAGAAATAGATTTTTGCCAAAACAAAAATATTACCAGGAAAAAAGTTGTCGGCAATAAATAACCCATTGATTATGCCGTAAACCAAACCAAACCAAACCAAACCAAGTGAGTAATTTAAAAAAAACAAACTTTTTTACGAAAATAAAACCATCCAAGATTGTTAATTTCCTAAGAGAAGTTGGATTGCACTAAAAAAATATGAGTAATTGAAAAATAGTTCAAATATATATGTATACATAGACACCTTATTTTTTTTTTACCAAACTATCGCTATGAATCTATTTAAAAAATTTTGTTGGCATGAAATGACCCACTGATATGCCATAAACCAACCAAACAACCAACCAAAGTTAAGCAACGTCGACTCTGGCCAGTACCTAGATAGGTGACCGTTTTGGAATGCCAGTTTCTGCAAGCTTGGATGTGCGAAATCTGTAATGAATAGAAGCGTCAAACAAGTAAATAAATGTTTATATACAGAAAAATAAGGGACTAATATTTGTGTCCCCAAACCATTTAAAGTTTTGCCGACGCAAATACAAACGACCCGTATTCGCATCGTCTTTAACCAAGAAAATGCTTATAATCTCGAATAAAAAACTTTATTAACCCTTTGAGCCTTGCGTTCCTGAACAATTTGAACCCTTCTGCCTGAGATCCTGGGTCAAAATTCGCAAATAATTGGCATGCAATGTGTCACGGTAGATATAAAAATAAGTTACAAATGTTTACCCACCGTTCAATACAGAAATACATTTTGAAGAAAAATATTACAAGCAATACATTTTTGAAAAAAAAAAAATACAACCAGCGATAAAAATCTTGTTGGTATTAAATGACCCATTGAAGTTGATATGCCGTAAAAGAAACCGAACCAAACCAATTCTTCACTACCCAATGCAGGAATTGAACTCACAATTACTATTTCACTATTATTTCCTATTTTCTGCTATATTGTTTAACCCTTTGAACCTCGACTTCCTGAACAATTTTAACCGTTTGATCCTTACATTCCTCAACAATTTGAACCCTTCTGCCTGAGCTCCTGAGTCAAAATTCGCAAATAATTGGTATGTAATGTTTCATGGTAGATACAGTGTAACCCGGATATAAGAGACCCGAATATAAGAGAAACCGGATATAAGAGACATTATCTCTGGTCACAAATTAGAGCCATACTTACCTAAACAAAATAGACCAAACTCGGATATAAGAGAAACCAGTATATAAGAGACTTCTTCACCAGTCCCGACAACTTTCTTATATCCGGGTTACACCGTATAAAAATAGTTACAAGTGTTTATCCACTATTCAACCAGTGCCTCGGCATTAAGTCATTTTTCTCTACCACCGGTAAAGAGGTGTTTAGAGCTGAAAGGATTTACTTATCCAGAACCAAGTAAATACTTATAGATTCAAATATAAATGACAGATATTTACAGTGTAACTCGGATATAAGAGACCCGGATATAAGAGAAATCCGGATATAAGAGAGAGTTTCTCTGGTCCCAAATTAGAGCCTGTGTTAATGTATATATAATAGACCAAACCCGGATATAAGAGAAACCCCGGATATAAGAGATTTCTTCTCCGGTCCCAACAACTCTCTTATATCCAGGTTACACTGTACCTATTTTTGAAGCATTTAATACTTATATTAGGTTGGTGCAAAAATAATGACGTGCTAATGTCGTTTTTTGACGTTAAAAAATACGTAAAAAAAAAGACATTATTACGTCATTATTTTTGCACCAACCTAATAGTCTGAACGATAAACACTTGCTTATAGACACAAATATGGTTACAAAAAATTGAATAACCTAACAACGATTGGCATATCTTAATATCTATGAACACAACCAAACTTTACATTCAGTTTACATTTTGTTTATTTACCTTTCCAAACGTAAAATTCTGATAAATTCTGATATAAGACGTAAAGATAGATGAAAGAAAAAAATGGACCATAAATTATATCAAAATGGAAATAATAACGCAACCGAACAAAGTTTTGACTTTCATAAGTCATAAAAAAAGAAAATCTTTAAGTTGTCGTTGGTCAAGGATTGGAACGATTTAAATAGATAAAATCCCAATAATAAGGGAAAATTACTAAGACAAACGTTTGAATAACTGGCACTTGAGAAGAGTCTCAATCTATTTATGTATAAGTGATACACTTAAGACGTACCACTCGTTTGTCTCGCGCCGCAAAAAAAAAAATGGCTCAAAACTCACTCAGCTAGTTATCTCTATATATAAAATTCCGTAATTTCGTATGTCCGTCACACCTTCTAAAATAGTCATACATTGATCGATCGAAATCAACTTTTGGGGAGAAGTGCAAACAGATAAGGGGGTACAAAGTACAGTTGGCTTTATTAAAGTGCGTACCTTATTACAATAAATTTTCATTAATTTTTTTGGAAAAATTAAAAACCTTATTATTCAACATACAAAATACTCCGACTATTAAAAAAATTATTAAAATAACAAATAATTATTTAATAAAAATGCAATATTGTTCTTTGCATAAATTTTCATTAAATATTTTTATATACAAGAATCCCGTTTCTAATTCACCCTACTCTAAAAAAAAAAAAACAACAAAAATCAAAACAAAAAACAAAAAAACAAACAAAAACACAAAGCCAAACACTTAAAATACTTGGAATTTGGCCTCAGAAGGAAATATTTATGCATCACCAGTTGTATACTGGATGCTCAAGAGTAAGAAATCCTAAGAATTTATTCTTCGCTAGGAAAAAGAAAACAAATTCCTTAAAGCTTATTGTTTACCATGAAGTCCTATAAAATTAAAGAGAATATTAAATCGCGAAGTAGGGTTTTTTGTCAAAGTATTTTTCAAGACAAATCAGATTATTCAAATTTTATCGACTGGTTTGCGAAATTGAACGAAACGTAGAGTTTTGTAAATTTCGGCAAAAAATGTTAGCGATAATTTCAACAATATTAATTTTTTACAACACGTGTTAGAATCTTACAAAAAAAATTAGTATACTGAATAACAACAAAAAAATTCTAGTCTACTAAATTGAAACCTCCCTTAGTCTAATTTATTCCCACTGCACAATCACCGTGTCACTGTTTGTATTCGAATGGGTCCTAATAGTGCTATTGTCCAAGAGTTGCAAAGTAAGTCTTCTTGATAGGCATGTAGTTGTACGTCCGATGTAATTATTATTTATGTATTTGTTTTCATCAGGAACGCGGTTCCGGAAGGGCATGTAAATTCATAAATAATGTTGGTCCTACGTAGCTTGGATCTTGCTTGTAAGATTTTATAACCGATGACGAGGTTGGCTGTTTAAACTTTTTATAAATAACTAAATTAATCTTCTCGTTCACGTGACTGTAGTAGTTCTGATTCCAAAATGAATAGCTTTAATTATCTTTCCAAACCAAAAGAAAACTATTAAATAAGGTATATAAACACATTTTTACTACGTTAATAAAATACCAATTAAAATAAAAAAAATAAATATATAAGATAAGAAATAAAAATAATAAAATAAAAATAAAAATAAATAATGACAATCAAAATAATTTAACCCAAATAAATAAATAAATAAATAAACAACTTCCATTAAAATGACCGTCAAAATAGATTGCCGACAATGCACCACGGACCCGTATATATAAATATCTGAGAAAAATAACAGCACTCGTGGCCTGACGATTGCGTCTAGCATGAAACAGACTGTCGCCTCTAAGTGTTGACTTCGATGTTCACTTTTATATTTACACACGCTCTATCTCTGATATTGAGCACTTTATTCCATAAATATAGCACACCTTAAGACTATATTTCTTCATATATATATATATATATATATATATATATATATATATATATATATATTAAGAATTACCTTTCAGGCGTGCACATCATGCATACACCAAGCAAACTCACCTGGAGTGGGATAAAGCATCCATCCGGTCAAGATCAATTAAAGCAAGCCGTAAACACTCAATTATACCCCGACAAAAAAAAAAAAAAAAAAAAAAACAAAAACAAAAAAAAAAACAAAAAAAAAACGAACGAATTATCTTCTTTTTGCGGCAAAAAATGTGCTGAATGCCCCACGAAACAATGCGGTTGCGGTCCTAATGTTTTCAAGCAAAAAAGTTACTCAACAGAACCAGACCCACTAAGATACACATGGCAGAGCTTTCTGTTTTTTTTTGTGCATTCAGATTCTTTTAAATAAGTGCTTATTTCTCTAATGTATTTCCATAATCTGAAACAGGATCCTATAAACTTCAAAAGATTATAAGTGACTATCAACCTAACTACCTTTATGGAAATGTAAAAATAAATAAATAAGACCATCCTCTGCAACTTATCATTTCACAAATACCTACATCAGTATATTACCTTTCAATAACACTTAACAAGTGAATTACTCGCTACCCTCCCAAGTAAATATTAGAATAACTCTACAAATGAATTTGTACAAAATCTTCATGCTGTAAAACCAAACAACCAAATAATAACATCTTTAGATGCACAAAGTCGATTTACTAATTTTCCGGTCCATGAAACGATTGATAAAAAAAACAAATTTGAAAGTAGCTCCGTCCTCAGTTTTACATTAGAACATAATATCAATCTATATTTCTGAGATATTATGTACACTATTTACATTGCTCGGACTATTGTCCTCATCTTTGTTGCCATATTTATCACAACGTTTCGGTCTTTGTACGCTCCGGCCTTCTTCAGGTGGCTGAAATGTCGAACTTCTACGGGAAGGAAACTGAAAGAAACTGGTATGAAAACCACCCAGACCCGGTTACGGAGATAGGACCTGTTACAATTCTATGGGACTACACAATACACACTGACAGAACAATCAAGGCCAACCGCACAGATATTGTTATTAAAGACCACAAACAAAAAAGTGCCTCTTTATTGATATGGCAGTCCCTGCTGACTGCAATGTATCTTTGAAGATATTCAAAAAGCTGTCAAAATACAAGGACCTTGAAATAGAAATCTCGAAAATGTGGCATATGGGAACATCAACAATCCCTGTTGTAGTTAGAGCCCTAGTACTGGTTGGAAAAGATTGCAGTAGAAGCAAACCCAGAGTTACAAACTAATATTCATACAACTGAATTGTTAGCTCTATCACAAATATTGTATTCTGGAAGCCCATGCCTCAAGGAGATACAAAAAATTGTTTTGACAAGTACAGCCCACACTTTACGAATGGCTTTATCTATGTAATTTTTATTTTATTTTTTATTTTTATTTTTTTTTTTTGTCAGTGAAAAGTGTCATGATGCCATTTCTAACCTTAGGTCCCGGAAAGAAATGTGTAAACGCCAGAAAGCAAAGAAAAAAAAAAAAAAATAATGCATATCAATGGAAAGAAAATTATTTAAAATAAAATAAGAAAAATAATAAATAAGAACTTCATATAAGAACATATAAATATGTAAATAAACACGTTAAAATGTTTAAATGAATTGTAGTTGGTTTTTGAAAATTTTGAAGTTCATCCCAGATCAACATTTAAGATTGAAAATAATGTTGGAAATAAGAAATATAAATTCTAATTTAGAGAGACGCTGGTTTAACATCAAGAATTGATGTCATAAAATCAAGGGGAGTAACTCTATTTTTCCGGGGATCAATAGAGTAATAATTAATAATACTATTAATATTAATATTCCTAAAAAATCTAAAAGCTGTGATTTCGGTAATAATAAAATATGCCGTGATAAATGAAGACAAGACAAAGTAAAATAAAATGAAATGAAAGCCATATATAGGAAATAAGTAAAATTAGAATAAAGTAAAATAAATATAAATACAAATAACTGTCTATATTTCTGAGATGACGTATTATGTACACTATTTACATAATTCGGACTATTGTCCTCATTTTTATTTATTACAAGGACACACGTCACAGTTGATAAAGGCGTTGGTTAGATCCAGTGTCAGGACCCAAAGAGCGCGAGTTCAATACCTGGTTAAGGCGGTGAAGAACTTGAAGAGGGGAATTAACAGGGGATAACTGATTATTGACATCCATTAAACATGGCACGTGGAACTAGAACAGTCTACCCCAGTGAGCGAAATAAAGCGACATTTCAGCCGAAACATTGTAATAAATATGGCGACAAAGATGAGGACAATAGTCCGAATAATGTAAATAGTGTAAATACAAATAAGTAAATTATCAAAGGAATAAATAAGGCAACTAAATGAATAATTGAATAAAAATAATGAATGCAAATAGACGAGTAAATAAACACGTTTCTAATAGTAGGATGAAAGAGAAAGAATGAAGAAGACAACAAACAGAGCAAAAACAAAAATAGTTATATACTAAAAATGATAGTTATAAGATAATGGAGAAAATGGAATGTCAAACATGTTAAATGTTTTATGATTTAATATTAACAAAAGTCGTACAATAAAGGTTGTCAGAAAGAAAAAGAAAAAATAGAAAAATATTTACAGCAATACTAGTAAATGCGGACGCCTGATCCGGTTAGACAATATTGATCTGGGTCAACGTGTTTGAGTAGGAATTTGGATGTTTGTAGGCAGGTGCTAATCAACTCACTGCTTTTGTTTAAGAGGTTAGGATTTTTAATATTTTTCAGGATTCAGGAGAGACGTAAGTTACATTTATAGCCTTTCCCGATGAAACGCTTAGCTTTCGTTACTAATTCCCAGGTGATAATTGGGTTTTTATTCTCACTTTTTAGCTTCCAGAAAAATTTAGAGAGGGCAGTGTAGATTTGATATTTGATGTTGCCAAATGTCATTTGGTGATTTCCAATTGTTTTCCGTGGAGCTCATGTAAATTTGACCTCGTCGCCATGTTTGATTTCAGCTTCATAAACTAATGATTTGGACATACATTTACCGTTTAATGGGCAGGGTTTGCTATTTCTGCAGTTAGAGTTATTAGTTGTAGGGTTGTTGTTTTGTAGGTCGTTGAAGTGCTTGTTGAGAATGGAATTGTTGTGCCGTACTATATACTGGTCGATGTTTTTAGTACAACTGAAGCTATCTTTGATGTTATTTTTGTTGAAGATCTTATGTTTTGGGAATTGACTAAAGTGCTTCTGGATTAAATTTTTAAAACATTCGATGTTAGTTTTGACGTTTTTTGTTTGAAGGGCAGGTTAAAGCGTATAAAATTGCATTTACGGCATTTTGGTCTTTATTGCTATTTGCTAACAATTCGAGGTTAATTTTATGGCTACTAAGTTATAGTACTTCTACTTATTTGCCTTTATTTTTGTCAGTTGGTGGACAGTCTAAATTGGACTGACTTATGTAAGCTATTCAGTATTCTAGGATGGTGGTTGGATTGTTTGTTGATGTATCTATGGTTGTATAAATCATTGGTGTATGGTTTGCGAAGCCTATTAGATATGTCAAATGTTACATTCAGGAAATTGTTAATTTTAGCATTGGTGGTGGTGGTAATTGATCAGACCTTGGTCTTTGAATACCTTGGTCTTTGAAGAACTTAATTATTTCTTTTCTTAGGCGGTCAGCTTTTTGTGCACTTGATTTGCGTAGGAGTATAATCCCAGTGTCCCTATACAGACCTGTGTTTTTAATATCAAAAATAGACCTGGGCTACCAAAGTAACAGTATGCCGACTAGCTAGAAATCTTCTACTGAATCAAACGCACCCATAACAATACTAAAGTCAGGGTTGTTACGAATGGTTCACAGGGAATCTTCATGGAATAGAAGGGATTTTTGAGACTGCTTAAGGATTGTAATATCCTGATTGCTTATGGGCACGTGGCCGAGGGATTACAACGTTCGCATTCTGACAATGAGATCAGAGTTCGAATCTCGCCATAGTCGATTTGTCGGGAAGGAGACTTCCTGGTGTTATTGAACTACAGATGTAGACCCTAGCGTGTGGCATCAAGTGCCTGAAAACCACACCACGGGTTGACCCAAGCCATGTGAGTGAAATTAGGTAGACGAAAGCCTTGGTTACCGTCGTTAGTTGTGCTAGCACGAAGTCCCAATCATCGTGGCCAAGGGCTTGAGCGTGCTGGATAATACGCTCTGTAACTAAGGTCAGCATAGTTGCAATATAAACCACACACACACACACACACACACACACAGAGAGAGAGAGAGAGAGAGAGAGACATATATATATATAAGATGGATTATTATAAGGGTGTTTCATTTAGACGGATGAAAGTCATTAGTAGATAAATCAGTGTTATTGGTGAAAATTTATTTATTTCTCTATTGGATCATGTTATTTAAGTCATGGAAATTATGTGCGAAAAATAATATCGCCCAAATGTCCACCAAATCTGAAAGAAAAAGAAAAAACTCATTAGATGCTTAAACTTGATTCGCATTTAAAATCGTTTCAAGTTATTGCAACACCCTTCAGCAATCTTTTGTTGGCGTTCATTGTTCATCTTATTGTGTGTGTTTGTGAAATGATAGCGTACAAATGTTCGAAGTCAATGTAGAAGATTTAGTTGCCACTCGTTTGTAAAGGTTTGGGATTGTTTCGATTTTAATATCTGTGTTGTTTTGGTTTTAATTTCTTCGCTGATTTGTTTTCCATTGGTTGGGCAGATGTCATGGCATTTCATGGTGATTATGCAGGAAAAATAATATCGCCCAAATATACACTAAATCTGAAAGTAAAAGAAAAAATCATTAGACGCTTAAACTTAATTCACATTTAAAATCGGTTCAAATTATTGAAACATCCAAGGGTGTTTCATTAAGATGGATTATATATAAGGGTGTTTCATTAAGACGGATCAAAGTCAGCAGTAAATAAATAAGTGTTATTGGTGAAAATTAATTTATTTCTCTATTGGATCATGTTATATAAGTCATTGCAATTATGTGTGAAAAATAATATCATCCAAATGTCCGCCAATTCTGAAAGAAAAAGAAACAATCTTTAGACGCTTATACTTAATTGACATTTAAAATCGGTCCAACTTATTGGAACACTCGTCATATATATATATATATATATATATATATATATATATATATATATATATATATATATATATTCACTTTTATTTATTATATAAGCTGTATACATTTTTGTTTATGACATTAAAACTTCACAATAATTTGGTTTTCTATTTTAGATTAATTATTTGTGTGCGTATTATACACAAAAACATTGTCCTATATGTTGCCTTCTTTTGATAATTTTATGCCCCCCGCTCTCTTTTTCACTCTTTCTGTCTCTGTCTTATATTTTCGTGTGCGCTTATCATATTAAGAAAACTTTCCAGGTTCTCCGCATAATTGCGATGATAGTCGATATTTTTGTCGTCGTGTGATGTACTGGATTTGACGTTTACGATCTTGTGGTCAGTTATTATTAGACAGAGATAAAAATGAATGAATACATTAGGAAAGAAAGAATCTGCGCATTTCCAGCAATATTAATCACAGATTCCTTCTTTTTTGCTTTTAAAGGCTATCTTGTTTGCGCCCTACTTAGAAGCAGAGAACGATTTTTTATCAGTCACTTCAAGCAGATGTCCACTAACGAAATTATACACAAATACATACATACACACACATATTACATATATATATATATATATATATGTATATATATATATATATATATATATATATGATTTACGATGTTTACTATATATATATATATATATATATTATATATTTATATATATATATATATATAATTTACGATGTTTACGAGATGTTTACACACATACATACATACACATATATATATATAATTCACGATGTTTACTACATATATATATATATATATATATATATATATATATATATATATATATATATATGTCATGTGAGCACTCCAACGAGTGCTCAGGATCGCCTCATCAGTGATGTTATGACTTGGGGTCATGACAAGTTTCGGGTCTTCCAGCGTCATACTTGTTCGCCCGAGAGACCCTACCGAAACAGTACTATTCCGGTAGGCGATCGTGAAGCAATATACATACATACATACATATATATATATATATATATATATATATATATATATATATATATATATATATATGCGCGGTACTTAGTGGAAAGTGCTCAATATTTGTGATAGAGCTAACAATTCAGTTGTATGAATATTAGTTTGTAACTCTGGGTTTCATGCTTTTGCGATCATCAGACAAAGTTTGTTTAACGATGGCAAAAGCGTGAAACCCGAGGTTACAATCTAATATCCATACAACTGAATATATACTGGACTCTCCGGTGGTTATCGACGTATGAGCGTCAAGCAGGTCAGTTCTTAGAACCAGCAGCCAGACTAGCCGCACATATTATAGTGATTGTGCAGAACCAGCCAAACTCGTTTGGGAAGAGCCGAATACAGAGATCTGCTGCCCAGTATGCCACAATGTCCCCAAACGACCCTCCACAGGTTTTGAAGTCAGTATTGTCCTTCTGGACGTTTTGCCAGTCCGTCATTTTGGTGGCGCGTTGGAGAAAATGGCTTGCAGTTTGGATTGAGGCATCGGTAACCAAGTTAGAATTCCTTTCGAGTTCATTACATTCCTTGGAAAAGGCATGAATCCATCTTTATTTCTCCCAGCTATATATATAGAGAGAGCATTCTAGATTTCAAAGCTTAAACTTCACGTGTTCTTTGGGGTTTTTTTTCAGTGTAAGGGGAGTAACTTTTAGGTTATTGTTCATTTATATAATAATTTTATTTTATGTTTTTCATAAGAATTTTATGATTTTGTTGCTATACTCATAGTTGACTTTTTTTATTTTGGGCTTTAATTCTCTTATATAAAGGGCTTCAAGGATTTGTAGTTTTTACTTGTTATTGTTTCTATGTAATATAGGTGTGTTTTCAACTAATATCCGACTAATCTCTGAGTGTGGGGATGAGCGTTTCTTTAAGTGCTGATATATTGAGCTATGTTCAGCCAAATGAAATGTAAGTTTTTTGCTATAGCATCATCTTACTAAAGCCAACGTACGTATTAACATTTTTATCCAATCTCCTATATATATATATATATATATATATATAGTCAGCCATTTATGTGTCATGCGTGATACACGCTTAGGCGATCATGTATCTTTCGATACATGACTGACGAAGCAGATTTTCCCCGCAGTAGGATGCCATTTCTTTCTTCGGTAGACCAGCTGCCGTCCAAGGCTATAGAACACGGACTGTCCTGCTATTTACCCATAGCTGAGGGTGAGAAGAAGAGGATTCACACCTTTCCCTACTAGCAGGTAAGTGAATGTAATGAATTCGACTGGAATTCGAACTCAGAGCTCCGATTCCTCAATCCGAGCCGCTATCCTTTACTCCACCGTGCCTCCTAGGTAATAAATCCGTTGGTATATAATCCAAGTGAATCCTAGTAATATGAAATATTAAATCTGATCCACAAAAAGCGCTCAATGTATTTTTTATTACAGGGCAAATAATTAGTAGACAATAAAATCCAAAATTACGCCATATAGGGAATAGGCTTATTTCAATAAACGAGATTCGTCAGTTTTATTCAACCCCGGTATAGACTGAGTTGGCGTCGGCATTAGAAATTTAACTGTGACAGCTTTTGTAGCTGTCACAGTTAAATTCACAGTTAAAACCGTCGAAAAACTAATACAGAATTTATTCATTTCCACTACCTCATTTGTTATGAATCATTTTCCACGCTGCTACCTCTTTGTCGCAGCCTCTCGCTATTTCCCATGGCAAGTGCACAGACGAACTATATTAATTGGTTCCACTAATTCAAACTTCCCGACGAAGAACCCCACTATGCTACGCATTTTGTAACGAACCACTCCTCTTTTCCGTCGTAACCGACTCTCAAGAGGATTCTTCTCTGATCAGTACAATCTTAAACTCTTCTACGGTGAACCTGAAAACACCAGCAATTAAGAGGTGGTTCTTCGTTCCTCAAAACCTGCGATAAGAAGCTTGCTGTCGAATGAAGTTTATCGTCATACCCAGGAGTAACATTATTAAAAAGCAATAAATTTATTTTTCATTTTTTATTATCATTCAATAATATAGTCTGAACTTGTTTATGCCTCGAGTTAGCTGTTATCTTCCCCACATATCTTCATAAACTTATGTCTTCCTCAGTAACCTTCTATCTTGAATGGCTCTTGGGGCTTGTAAAGTGTGAACGTCATTGTAAAAATATGCTTTTTTTATTCAAGATAAACCATTTCTCTGTATATTTTCTTAGGCCGTTTTGAGTTTTATGAAAGCTGAAGCTATGGTTGTTGGTGCCATATTGTGGCAAAGGTCTGTGGTATGAACGAAAACAAACATAAATCTTTTCTTGGGTGGTCTTTGAGAATGTAGACATATGATTACGATTTGCAGGCAACCCAATTCTTTCTATGCATATATAAATGGAGAATTCCTCAGGAAAGAGCAAAGCATACTTTTTACATGGCTACCTATAGTATAACTGGGTAAAAAAAAAAAAAACAACAACAAAAAACAAAAACGAAACTACAACAGCATTAAATAGTGCATTTCACATTAGTTAGCAATTTAGTTTCGAACACCATCGTATCCGTAGTCAGTTTAAATCCCATTTGGTAACCGACGGGTTTATTGTAATGAGTTCGATCCTCACTGGTCATCACATACTTCTGGCCTTGTGCCATATCTAAGCTACGATGAGTAAATGATTGTATATCAACCATTCGCCCTTGAATATTGCCGCCATATATGGTCTGAAGGCCCCGCTGTTCGTTTTAATGTCCTCGACAAAATCCAGAGACGGATATGCAATGTGATTGTCCCTGATCTGGCATCTCGTTAATAGTCACTCTCTCACAAACGTGCCATCGCTTCTCTCTGCTAACTGCTCCGAAGACCTACTTTCGCTAGTTCCCAAATTGCATGAATTTAAACGTGCAACTAGGTCGACAACTCAGTCCCACCTTTTGACTGTCAAAACGGTTAAATGTAGCCGTATCTTCTACTTCAATAGCTTCATGTCTCGTACTTCCCAAAAGTGTAACTCTCTTCCTCTTACTTGCTTCCCTGTGAGCTATAATCTCCAACTATTCAAATGCAATGTCAACCGACATCTCCAGATGCCTTTATCTATTTTCCGTCCTTTTCTTCATCCTTTCTCCTTTCGCGCCTCTTTACTCTTGCTACCACTCTCTGTAACCCCATGTGTGCTAGTGGCACTCCTGCCTTGCTTGGGGTAAAAACCTTAAGAAAAAATATACCTGTCAATATTTCTGAGATGAGGTATTATGTACATTATTTACATTATTCGGACTATTGTACTCATCTTTGTTGCCATGTTTATTACAACGTTTCGGCCGTTGTACGCCCCGGCCTTCTTCAGGTGATTGGAATGTCGAACGGAACCCTTTATTTCGCTCACAGGGGTAGACTGTTCTAGTTCCATGTGCCATGTTTAATGGATGTCAGTTATCAGTTATCCCCTGTTAATTTCCCTCTGAAAATTCTCCACCGCCTTAACCGGGTATTGAACTCACACTCTTTGGGTCCTGTTGCGGATCTAACCAACGCCTTTATCCACTGTCCTTGTGTGAGTTCAATACCCGGTTAAGGCAGTGGAGAACTTGGAGAGGGGAATTAACAGGAGATAACTGACATCCATTAAACATGGCACGTGGAACTAGAACAGTCTACCCCAGTGAGCGAAATAAAGGGTTCAGTTCGACATTCCAACCACCTGATAAAGGCCGGAGCGTATAACGGCCGAAACGTTGTAATAAATATGGTGACAAAGATGAGGACAATAGTCTGAATAATGTAAATAATGTAGAAAATACTGGACGAGAAAGAGCTAAACATCTTGTAAACGTAAACAATGGAAAAGATGCATATTCGCTATGTTTGGTTGTTATAGCACGATACTAATATGTCAATATTACATGCATTATTATTAGATACAGTTAAGTAAAACATCAGTATTATAAAAAAGTACATCTGTACTTTTTGACTACAGTAAATATATAGCTTGGCAAAGGGCATAGCCAGGGTCAGCAGTGCATACGCTAATTTTATATCTCGAGTATGATGCAACAGTTATAAATAATCAAGAGTGGTCTCCCTTGTTTTGTTACTTTCCTCTTTGAGAGAGCTATTTCTGTTTACTGGGACTATAAAAAGACACTATACATGAACCTTTTATTCTCAGTTGTCATTACTGCGAACCTCTTCAAAATTAGGTCTTGTGGATAACGAATTGTTTTCCAGCTTTCAAATTATTTCCCAAAGTCGAAACCTTGCAAGCCTGTTGCAACTCTATCGCTCTTTGCATGTAAGACGTACAGACGAGCTACCCTACGAACTTCCTTAGTTCCTCTATTTTTAACCCACCAAGCTAAGACCCATCACACCGCGTACACTGAGGCGAATAACCCTCATTTCCTTCGTATTGATCTAGTAAGGAGCACGGTCTACTCTTCTTTCCAAGAACGGATGTTTTGTGGGAATGAATCCAAGGAGAATGCTTCCTCTACCTCTACCCGTCCTGGGTATGACGATAAATTCCATCTTCGTTATGCGTAAGACGAGAAACTACGTCAAGCAGCAAGGCATTTGATCAGGAGGTTTTGAGGAGCGTGGAACCACCTCTTAAATGCTGGTGTTCCCAAGTCTACCCTAATCCAGGGTGGCAGCACTTACTAGGGTCCCAGCTATGGGCAAATAGTTAACCCCGAAACTAAGGCAAAAAGCATTATAAAAGTGTAAAAATAGGTTTTAATATTAGAAATAATTCGTAAAAAAATATTACCAGAAATAAATTTTTGAAGAAGAAAATCTATTACCAGCAATACATTTTTAAAAATAATATTACGAGCTATACATTTTTGAGGAAAAAAATATTATCAGAAATAGATTTTTGACAAAACAAAATATTACCAGGAAAAAAGTTGTCGGCATTAAATAACCCATTGAAGTTGATATACCTTAAAACAAAACTAAACCAAACCAATCTAAACCAAAGAATATATATTCTATTCATACGAATCTATCCTAAAAATGTTGTCAGCATTAAATAACCCATTGAGGTTGATATGCCTTAAAACAAAATAAACCAAACCAATCTAAACCAAAGAATACATATTCTATTCATACGAATCTATCCTAAAAATGTTGTCGGCATTAAATAACCCATTGAGGTTGATATGCCGTAAAACAAAATAAACCAAACAAATCTAAACCAAAGAATATATATTCTATTCATACGAATCTGTCCTAAAAATGTTGTCAGCATTAAATAACCCATTGAGGTTGATATGCCGTAAAGCACAACAAATCAAACCAAATTCTCGACTACTACGAACTTAACCTCTTCAAGTCTAGGGTTAACCATCATATTCTTTTTAATCATTTCACCCAAGAAAGACGATAAATGAACTAGAACACAAGTGGTTATTGGGCGTGAAAGAGAACGAGAAAACTATTAATAAGAAAGGACAATAAAAGGACAGGGTCATGAAGGCAGAAGATGGCATTACATTTAAATGTTTGACTATTGTAGGTCTCAGGGAAAAAAGAAATAGGAAAGAAGTTCCACAGGTAAAAAGTGTGTGTTATTACCTTGCTGCCTCCTTACTCCTACTGCTCACACAACATCCGCCTTTCATAGACATCTACCTTGAGTGGCTCTTGGCCTTGTGCATAGTATACATTAGTAAAAAAATCTATCCTTTTTGCTTTATCATTCAATTTTATGCCATTTGTGTGTCAAAGTCTAAGAAGTGTAACGAAATTAAACTCATGTTGAAAAGTAAAACCGCATATAATCAAAGTCCGGATAATTGATGTCCGGTAATTCGAGGTACATAAGACGCGTAAGGCATTGTAAATGTAGGACTGCCTTATACTTAAGTAAAATAATTACAATAATAAGGGTGTTCCAATAACTCCTATTTTGTATGTGTATTAAGTTAAAGCGTCTAATGATTTTTTCTTTCAGACTTGGCGGACATTTGGGCGATATTATTTATCACATATAATTGCCATGACTTAAATAACAAGATCCAATAGAGAAATAAATAAATTTTCACAAATAACACTGATCTATTTACTGCTGACTTTGATCCGTCTTAATGAAACACCATTATATATAATCCATCTTAATGAAACACCCTTGGATGTTCCAATAACTTGGACCGATTTTAAATGTGAATTAAGTTTAAGTGTCCAATGATTTTTTTTCTTTTCTTTGAGATTTAACAACTTAATTGGCAATTTCAACCATGGAAACATTATCAATCAAACAACGTGTTAAAGTTATTGAAGCCTATTACGAAAATGGACGTTCAAAATTATAAATATATGGCCCATTGCACACCAAACAGTGACTTTGTGGATGCAGTGGCTTTTCAAGAATCTTCCTTTGATTTTCATCAGCCCAAATGCGACAATTCTGCCTATTATCGAATCCACCAAGATGAAAATTGTTTCATCACTGAAGAGGATTTTTTTGCAAAAATCAACTTTGCTCGTGCACTTAATTGATGAAGGTACGGCGCTCCAAATGGTCAGCAGTTTTCATTTCATGTGTCAATTGAATTTTGTAAGCATGTAGAGACAAATCTTTTGTCAAAATTCATTGTAACGTTGTTGTGGAGAGGTTCAATTCATGCGTGCGATGACGAATAGAGGGGTCTGGATTTTCGGCCGCATTCTCGTGCACTGCAGCAATGTTTTCATCTGAACGGCGAAAACGAGCGCGCAATGGTCTTTTCACATCTGCTACCGATCTAGTTTGTTTGAATTTACAAACAATTTTCCCAATTGCACCCTCGGTTGGTCGATTATGTTGACCCCCAAAATCGTGAAGTGCGCGAAATACATTTCTCTTTGAACGTCCTTTTTCGTAATAGGCTTCGATAACTTTAACACGTTGTTTGATTATTAATCTTTCCATGGTTGAAATTGCCAAAGACTTAAGTTGTTAAATCTGAAAGAAAAAGAAAAAAACAATCATTAGACGCTAAACTTATTTCATATTTAAAATCGTTCCAAGTTATTGGAACACCCTTCAGTAATCTTTTGTGGCGTCCATTGCTTATTTTATTGTGTGTTCATGAAATGATAGAGTAAACATATTGGAAGCGAATGTTAGAAGATTTGGTTGCAACTCGTCTGTAAATATTTGGGATTGTTTCGCTTTTTAATTTCTAAGTTGTTTTGGTTTTAATTTCTTCGCTGATTTGTTTTCCATTGGTTGGGTAAATATCATGACATTTCATGGCAATTATGTGTGAAAAATAATATCGCCCAAATGTCCACCAATTCTGAAAGAAAAAGAAAAAAAAATCATTGGAAGCTTAAACTTAATTCACATTTAAAATCGGTCCAATAATAATGGACTATATATAAAGGTGTTTCATTAAGACGGATCAAAGTCAGCAGTAAATAGATCAGTGTTGTTGGTGAAAATTTATTTATTTCTCTATTGGATCATGCTATTTAAGTCATGGCAATTATGTATGAAAAATAATATCGTCAAAATGTCCGCCAAATATGAAAGATAAGAAAAAAAATCATTAGACGCTTAAACTTAATTCACATTTAAAATAGGTACAGGTTATTGGAACATCCTACATAAAGCTAAAATGAGCTTGAAATATTGTGTAATCGACGCTAATTTTTTGTAAAATACTTCGATATAATATAATGAATAATTTGATGTGAAAAAGGCAAATTTCGATTTTTTTTTGTAATTACGCCCCCTCCTCTGCTGAACTCATCATATAATCTAACAAATAATTAGATCTTTCTGGCTTGGACAATAAAAAAAAAATTGTTGATTCCACGCTCAGAAAATTTATCTGAGCTCAGTTCTTTGTTGCTCACGTATTTCTAAATACGCTGTTTATAATCTCAAGTAAACCTTTTTTATATCTACACATCATTTTTCCGCCTGTTCAATGCATAAATTGTTTGCACAAGAAAAATATTAGGTTGTGTCATAAGTAATTTTCGTGTCGGAGAACAAATTGCAATAACGAATGGATCATACAGATTATTAATCATTCGTAGTAGTTAGGATGAGATCCGTAGATGTGGATGGCCAGGGACAAATTCCAAAAGCTGGGCAGAGTATTGCGTGACAGGAATATCTCTTTGGTAACAGAGAAAAGAGTACTGAGTTGTTACGTGACGTCAGTCCTTCTTTACGACAGCAAGTGTTAGACCATCTCCTCAAAGATGAAGATACTCGAGGCGACGGAGATGTGGTTCTACAGAAGGATGGTGAGGATATCAAGGGCCGAGCGTGTGAGCAACGATGAGGTCTTGGAGAGGATGTAACCAAGGCGGGGGAGCTTATACTTAACACCAGGAAGAGGCAGATGAAATTTCTGGGTCACGTAATGAGAAAGAAGAGCTTAGAAAATCTGATACTCACAGGTCGAATAGAGGGAAAGAAAGACAAGGGAAAGCAACGCATACCTGGCGGGCTTAAGGAAGTGGATGACAGAACGTGGTCGGGGTGGGGGTGGCAGAGGGACGAAACTTATTGAGAGCCACAAGGGATAAGGTGAAGTGGAGAGCCATGAAGAACTCCGCTTTCAGACACTCGTATTAATCTATCTTCCTGGCTATGGGTTAAATAGTAGAACTTGATCGCCTACATCCTGAAGTGACATGGCATATAAAAAGAAAAGATACAGAAATGACATCGAAATTCAATGAGAAAACAAAATGAAAAAGTGTATTTTTTTTTTTTAATAATGTTATTCCTGGGTTTGATGGTAAACTACATCCGGCAGCAAGCCTTCAGATCTCAGGTTTTGAGGAACGTGCAACCAACTCTTAATTGCTGTTGTTCCCAGGTCTAACTAGAAAAAAGGTTAAGATTATAGTGGTCGGGAAAGAATCCTCCTGGAATTCTGTTACGCAAAACTTATTTTTTGGAGATTTGTCCTTGTCCATTTGCATTGGATATTCGCCTATGTTAGTGTACCTCAAACCTATTCCAAACTACGCTTTTCTTTTTATGTGCTGTGTCCTTTCAGGATGTAGGCGATCATGGCTCTCCACTTCCTCCTATCCCAATAGGTTTTGTGCATTTGCTAATTTCCCCAGGCCATATTCTGTCATCCACTTGCTCAATCCCGCTAGGTATATCAGGCGTTGCTTTCCCTTCTCTCTCTCTCTCTCTCTCTCTCTCTCTTCAACCTGTGAGTATCAGATTTTCCAGGCCTTTCTTTTTCATTAAGTGTCCGAGAAATTTCAGCTGCCTCTTCCTTGTGTTAAATATAAGCTTCCTCCTTGTTTACATCCTCTCCAAGACCAGATCGTTGCTCACACGCTCGGTCCATGATATCCTCACCATTAAATGCACAATTATGCGTTCATTAGCCGCAACTTGTCCATAGAATTTTGGCCAAAAACGCCTTGCGCTCGTCAACTGCAAAAAATGTTCTTCTCCATGACGACACAAGTCAGCATACGTCAAGAATAACACAGGACAAAAAAAAAAAAAAAAAAAAATGGAACTCATTTAGTCTTTTCTACCCTGCCCGCCATATTCTCCTGACTTTGAAGCGATAGATTATAAACTTAGATTGGTGGAAACCATCTGTCTTGAAAACAAGATTCAAGAATTTTTCGAAAACATTTTTCACGCCAGAACCTGCGGAATTTTACTCTAAAGGTGTCGAAGAACTGCTTCGTAAGTGTCAAGAAAGCATTTCAAATAAGTGCGAAGAATCTGTAACTGAATAAAAAAGAATTTCTCTCTATTTCTGAGATGAGGTATTGTAACTATTAAAACTAATTACATTGTTCAAACTGTTGTCCGGATCTTTATTGACATATTCACAACGTTTCGGCCGTTGTACGCCCCACCTTCTTCAGGATCTGTCTCTATTTCTGAGATGAGGTGTTGTAGCTATTAAAACTAATTACATTGTTCAAACTGTTGTCCGCATCTTTATTGACATATTCACAACGTTTCGACCGTTGTACACCCGACCTTCTTCAGGATCTGTTTATATTTCTATGATGTATTTAACTACTTACATTATTTGCATTATCTGTTATCCTTATTTTTTTCACATTCATATTGTTTCAGCCACAGGGGAATAAAAAAAAACAAAAAACGATGTGTCCAATACTTTTAAAGAATAAAACTGAGTATGAAAAACAGACATTTTTTTATCAGTGGACCTAATGTTTCGAAGTTAATTTGTCTTTTTCTTGTTAGTACAATTACACTCTTTAAAAGTTCAATAAGTGCATCATTTTCGAGCTGAAAAAGTACTAATGGCCGGAAATAATCTCCACACAGATTTCGGGCAACGAACGCCGATCACTATTTAATAATCTTTTTCATACTATTTTTTTGTTCCCCAAATAGAAGGTTTACGAGTTTCTGAAGGTGGAGTTTTACTGAATGAGGAGTGTAAATTGATCGATTGATATTTTTTATGGCTTATCAACCCTTTCTGGTTTATTTAAAGCTGAAACATATGTTGGATTGCAAGAACGAAGAATAAATAATTTTTTTTGTGAGTGAATATTGTATTAAATGATTTTGCGAATAATAATGAATTTCCTAGATACAAGTTCTACTATTTAACCCATAGCCGGGGAGATAGATTCATGAAGGTGCAGTTTTACTGAATGAGGAGTGTAAATGATCGATTGATTTTTTTATGGCTTATCTACCCTCGTAGGGTTATTTAAAACTGAAACATGTTGGATTGCAAGAATGAAGAATAAATAATTTTTTTTTGTGAGTGAATATTGTATTAAAAAGATTTTGCAAATAACAATAAATTTCCCAGATACAAGTTCTACTATTTAACTCATAGCCACGGAGATAGATTAATACGAGTGTCTGAAAGTGGAGTTTTTCCTGAATGAGGAGTGTAAATTGATCGATTGATTTTTTTTATGGCTTATCAATCTTTTCTGGGTTAATTAAAACTGAAACATGTTGGATTGCAAGTATAAATAATTATTTTGTTTTTGTGAGTGAATATTGAATTAAAAAGATTTTGCGAATAATAATGGATTTCCTGGATACAAGTTCTACTAGTTAACACATAGTTGGGGAGATATATTCATGCCATTCCCAAGGCTATTTGTAACGAAACCGACCGGTATTCGAACTCGGCTAGTCCGAACCATTATCCATTAGTTCAAACGCATATCCACGACGTTTGTAAGAGGATGGATTAGGAAGTGAATATGATTAGGATAAGGAGGATAGATAATGATTGCCCCTTGATTTGAAGATCTTAGTATTGTAGTGCTTAGGTCGGGATGAAAAATATATTTATTTGAGGAATTCAAAACACCAACCGTCTTGGGTATGACGATAAAGTACATCCACGTCCTGGGTATGACGATAAACTACATCCGTGTCTTGGGTAAGGCGATAAACTACATCCGCGTCCCGGGTATGACGATAAACTACATCCGCGTCCTGGGTAAGAACATAAATTACGTCCAACAACAAGGCCTCTGATCGGGAGGTTTTGATGAGCGTGGAACCACCTCTTAATTGCTGGTATTACCAGGTCCACCCGGACCCGGTGTGGTAACACCTGTTAGGGTCCCAGCTATGGGAAAATAGTTGACACCCAAGCTGCAGTCTATGAAAGTGTAAGAATAGGTTTTAATACCGGCATTACATTTTTCGAGAAAAAATTATTACCAGCAATGAATTTTTGAAGAAAAAATATTACCAGTAATACATTTTTGAACCCCCCCCCCCAAAAAAAAAACTACATGTTATACGTATTTGAAAAAATATTACCTGCAATAAAAAATATCTTGGCATTAAATAACCCATTGAGGTTGATATGACGTTAACCAAACCAAACAAAACGCCAGAAGAATATAAAGCTACATCCAAGACAATTTTCAGCGTCTATATCTAAAGAAAATCTGCATTAGAGGATGGGGGTCTTTTTTTTACGTTGGTGGGGTTTCAAGAGAGTTTTTCTTTTATTATAAATTACAAGAACCTGAACAAAGTATTATTATATGACGCTACAGTGAACAATTGGCATGTTTGAATGTCTCATTGGAAAAGAAAAGTCCTTTGTCTGAGCAAAATCGCCAACCGATTATTTTTCTGCATGACAACACCCTACCTCTTGCAACAAAAGCTTATCATTTTATTTGAGGTATATACCTCGAACAGGATGTCACATCTGGGGAGACTTTCCTTCATATATACTGTCGTCAGCCATGGTTCCATATTCCGCTGCTATCAGCGCTAAGGAGTCCAGACTTGGCAAATACGCCAATCTCAAAGACCGTGACATCTTCAAAGCATTTGTGTTCCATACCAGTAATACCTAAGGAGAAGCCAAAATTCTTAATCGTGAAATTAGACTTCATATGCATTCCAAAATCTTAGCAGATTATTAAGAAACAATATCAAGAAACAATATTAAGAAAACTTCGTTAGAAACAAAGAGTACTGAACTGTTATGTGATAACTTTCAACCTATACGGCACTGAATACTGGACAATCTCCCTAGAAACGAAAAAGTGACTTGAAGCAACAGAAATGTAGTTCTACAGAAGGATGTTGAGGATTAAATGGACTGAACATGTGAGCAACGACAAAGTTTTATAGAAAAATAAAAACAAAAAGGAAACTTATACTTAACATCAGGTACAGATAGTTGAAATTTTTAGAACACATAATTAGGAAAGAGGGCTTGGAAAATCTGATGCTCACAGGACAGATTGAAGATAAGTGGGGCAGAGGAAAACAATGTATAACATATTTAATGAGTATGAGGATTTATAGAAAAGAGAGGAGGGAAGCTACGCGAGAAAGGGATTGAAATCGAGATCCCAGGTAAAGAACTACATTATGAACCATTCTTTGGATTTTGCCAAGAATCTCAAGATATAGAGATTTTGTAAGCGCAGCTTAGATGTGGCACAAGGCCAAAAATATGGAGCATCCAGTTACTGAGTCGTAACTGATCTAGCATTTGTGTTGGTGCAATTACCCATGAGGCAGTTGAGTGCATACTACTTCCCGTGAGTCAGTAACATGACACTACGATTTCCATATGAGGGAACGGCTAATATTACCATTAGATAGGAGGAGAACAGATACAACATTTTTTATCTCAGCCAAATTTTCATAGAGTGACAGAAAGCGTAACCCGTCTTGCTTTAGAGGTTTGGTCAATGAGTGCTCAGTGTTTCTGTGGTGACTACAAAATAGGGGTAAACCACAAAATCCGAGCAGACCGGATATGTGAGCAACGATGAAGTTTTATAGAAAAACGTAAACTAAAAAAAAACTTAACTTGGGTTATTTAATGCCAACAACATTTTAGGATAGATTCATATGAATAGAATATGTATTCTTTGGTTTAGATTTGTTTGGTTTATTTTGTTTTACGGCATATCAACCTCAATAGGTTATTTAGTGCCGACAAAATTTTAGCACAGATTCGTATGAATAGAATATGTATTCTTTGGTTTAGATTGGTTTGGTTTATTTTGTTTTACGGCATATCAACCTCAGTGGGTTATTTAATGCCGACAACATTTTTAGGATAGATTCGTATGAATAGAATATGTATTCTTTGGTTAAGATTGGTTTGATTTATTTTGTTTTACGGCATATCAACCTCAATTGGTTATTTAATGCCGACAACATTTTTAGGATAGATTCGTATGAATAGAATATGTATTCTTTGGTTAAGATTGGTTTGGTTTATTTTTTTTTAGGGCATATTAACCTCAATGGTTTATTTAATGCAGACAAGATTTTTATTGCTGGTAATATATTTTTCTTCAAAAATGTATTGCTGGTAATATTTTTTCTTCAAAAATGTGTTGCTGGTAATATTTTTCTTTTTCTTCAAAAATGTATGCTGGTAATAATTTTATCTTCAAACATTCATAGCTGGTATTGGGTCCTGTCACTGGATCTAACCAAGGCCTTTATCCACTGTGCCATGTGTTCTTGAGGACCCAAAGAGTGCGAATTCAATACCCAGTTAAGGCAGTGGAAAACTTTCAGAGGGGAATTAACAGGAGATAACTGATAACTGACATCCATTAAACATGGCACGTGGAAGTAGAACAGTCTACCCCAGTGAGTTAAGTTCGACATTCTAACCACCTGAAGAAGGCCGCAGCGTACAACGGTCGAAACGTTGTAATAAATATGGCGACAAAGATGAGGACAATGGCCCAAATAATGTAATTAATGTACATAATACCTGATAATATAGACAGTTAATAATAGCGAGGGTACCCGTCTGTTAGGGTGGTTGGCCTATTCCTATTGCAGACCCTCGCTCAGGCACATTTGTGTTTGTTCAAAACCCACAGAGCTAAACAGTGGTTTATACTGCAACTATGCTAAGCAGACCTTGATTATAGTTTCTGGGAGAGAGCGAGTTATCTAGCGTGATCAACAATCTGAAAAAGGCCATCACAGATCTCAAACTCTCGGTCACGATGACTTGTCACTTCGTGCTAGCACCACTATCAACGGCTCCTAAGTATTCCGTCTACCAAATTTTACTCACAAAGCTTAGTTCAACCCGCTTCCGAAGGTGCCGCACACTGGGATCCCCACCCACTTCAGACTTATGATATCAGAAAATCTATTTCCTGACAAATCAACAGTGGTGATATTAGAACCCCGGATCTCATGACTAGAAAGCGAATGTTTTAAACGCCCATCATCATAACTTTGACAGAATAATACCAATCAATTTCTATAATAAAAAAATACACTGCATTTCTATAGTAAATCAACATCCAAAGTATTCCTATCGTAAATCGATTTTCTATGAATGATTTTCGTATTATGGCTTCTGATGAATTTTTATAGTAAATTAGTTTTCTTTGAATGTTTTCAGTAGACTGATTTCCGATGCATTTCTATGGTAAAATAAATTTCCTCTGAATATCTGTAAACACTTTTAGTATTTGCAGTGCCATTCTATACGGAATTAATTTAATTTGGTTTTATTTGTCTAAAATTTTACCAGAGTTAATTTGCAGTTGATTTAGCTGATTTCCAATGTATTTCTTTATACGCTTTTTCAATGTGTTCTGCCACTTCAGATGAAATGCCTTGAGTGGATGGCGCTTTTGACGTATTTCCTTCATATATCCTATCGGTAATCTCAGGGGTTACATAAACAAATAAAAATAAAAAAAAAATAAAAAATAAATAAAAAATTAAATTAAGCACCTCTTAAAAAAAAGGAGACGATGGCATGACCCCCACCACCTTCTTGTTCTGCAAAAAATAAAGCGTTTTTGGTTCAACTGATTCCAAAAAAGAAGAAAAAGTCAAAACTAAAGCGATCTTGTAGCAGTGGAAAGGCGCCAAACATAAGGAGACAGTGCAACTTCTGCGAGACGACCTTATCACGCTGACGTCATCACAGTGAATATTCTTTTTCATTGGCCATCTTCCCTCCCCTTCCCCGACCTAATCTGGCCGTCGTCCTTCTTCTCCGCCCCCTTTTTTTCCTTCTTCCTTCCTCGATATCTCTTCGTTCCCCTCTCGCGCCAGCCACTTCCTCTTCCTAGCCGATTTTCTATTTTCGTCGATGACATCTTGTCATTCACTTGATGAAAATAGAAGGTCGCTTCAAAAAGACAGCATGCCTCAAATACTCGATCTTGGTAGACCAAAAAGATTCTTTCGCCCTTAGCCCCACCCCAGCACATGCTGGCAAAGCTAAGTGGTGAACAAGAGACATAAAACTGTTATTATTTCATTACTATTTGACGAAATGTGTTTTTTTTTTATCCCAGAACGCAGGGCTGATACATTTTTTTTCACGCAATAAATCTCAAAGTTCAGATTACATTCTACCCACTTTGCGTTTAAGGGTCCGGGCCACAGTGTACTCACTTTACGCCTCAGGGTCTACGTTACATTCTACACCCTTTGCCTCATAGAGTCCAGGTTACATTCTGCTCCCTTTGGTCCAGATTGTATTATACACCCTTTACATCACAGGTTACATTCTACCTGATTTGCATCCCCTACTCCCTTTACTCCTCAGACTCCAGGTTACATTGTGTCCAATTTGCGTCTCAGTGTTCAGGTCACATTCTAACGCTTTCGTCTCAGATTCAGGTTACATTCTACACCCTTTGCACCCCGGTTAAATTCTGCTCCCATTGCATCCCCTGGTCACATTCTACCAACTTTGCGTCTCAGAGTTCAAATTACATTTTACCCAATTTTCGTTTCAGAGTCAAGGTCCAATTCAAATCACTTTGTGTCTAATATTCATGTTAAATTCTGCTCCCTTTGTATCCCCGGATTCAAGTTGCATCATACCCACTTTGCATCTCAGATTCCAGGTTACATTCTACCCCCGAGCTTTGCATCTCCTGGAACAGGTAACATTATACCCGCCTTAACCAGGTCACATTCTATCCACTTTGCGTCTATCCACTTTGAGTTCAGGTCACATTCTACCGCTTTCGTCTCAGATTCAGATTACATTCTATACCCCATTTGCGCCCCCGGGTTCAGGCCACATTCTACCTACTTTGCGTCTCAGAGATTAAATTACATTTAACCTACTTTTCGTTTCAGAGTCAAGGATCTATTCAACTCACTTTGCGTCTAATACTCATGTTACATTCTGCCGACTTTGCATTCCCGTGTCCAGATTGTATTATACATCCTTTACATCTCAGTGTCAGGTTTCATTCTACCTGCTTTGCATCCCCGCAACAGGTCACGTTCTACCCCCTTTACTTCTCAGACTCCAAGTTAGATTGTATCCAATTTGCGTCTCTGAGTTCAGGTCACATTCTACTGCTTTCGTCTCAGATTCAGGTTACATTCTACACCCTTTGCACCCCGGGTCCAGTTCACCCAATTTGCGTCTCAAAGTTCATGTTAAATCCTTTGCACCTCCACCAGGGTTCAGGTTACATTCTACAGCCTTTGCCTCTCATAGTCCTGGTCACATTCTACCGCTTTGTGTCTCAGATTCAGGTTAAATTCTACCGCCTTTGCACCTTCCGGGTCAAGGTTTCTTTCAACTCATTTTACATCTCAGTATCCAGGTAAAAATTCTCTTCCATTGGCAATCCTCTGTTCTCGCCACCTGTTTCGAACGGAAATCTAGTCATTTTTCCTATTTTTAAAATTTTATAGGAGCCATTAAAATTTGTTTTAAGGTATAAATTAATATAACAAAAAACTGAAACTCCTCAGGGTAAATGACACCCCATTTTAAGCAAATGTATTCTTCCAAATTAAGTGCGAAACCGTAGATTTTGAAGATATTTAATCTATGATCGCTCAGTACTTCAATTTGTTTCATACAATTGTGAGATGATCAGTTTAAGAGTTTTCACCACCTTATCTCTCTCTCTCTCACTCCCTTCCTCACTATATATATATATATATATATATATATATATATTAAGCGTTTCACCCCAAGCAAGGCGGGAAGCCACTAGCACGCAAGGGGTTACAGAGAGTTGGAGCGAGAACAAGGAGGTGTGATAGAGGAAAGGTTAAATAGTTGGAGATTATAGCTATCACGGAAACAGGAAAAGGAGACGGAGTTCCACAGGTGAGAAGTGCGAGACATGAAGCTGTTGGGGTAGAAGAGACGGCTACATTTAAGAGTTTCAACAGCGAAAGGGTGAGAGTGAGATGCTAGCCTAGTTGAACGCTTAAATTCATGAAGTCTGGGAACCAGCGAAAGCAGCTCATCGGAGCAGTTACCGTGAAAGTATTTGTAAAAAAGACAGAGGGTGGCGACATCACGTCTGTGAGAGAGCGGCTGCAGACGAGATATCAGATCAGGGACAATTACATTGCATATCCGTCTTTGGATTTTATCAAGAACCTTGAGACAAACAGAAGGGACTCCAGACCATATATGGCAGCAATACTCCATGCAAGGGCGAATGGTTGATTTGTAGATTTGAAGGGTCGAATTCGACGAGAAAAATTTCCTCGTGTTGCACAGGGAGCCAACTTTCCTTGTGGTGGACGAAGCTATTGAGTCAATGTATTTGTTCCATCTCAGGTGAGCAGACAATGTGAGACCGAGCAGTCGCAAAGAGGTGCTCTCGTGGAGTTGAGCGTCAGACAATCTAATTGGCGGGGGCAGGGATGGTTTTCTGTAGTGAGTAATAGAGAGTAGTTTTGGTTTTGAGGCATTAAAGTTAACCAGCCAAATGTAAATAAGATAAAAAAAAGATGGAGTCAAGATCCACAGTTCGTAGCATTTACATTTTTGAAAAAGTGCTCAGGAAAAAGTAGAGCAAAATATTATATTTTTATTATAATATTTTTATTAGAAGAGATTATTTTGTGTAGTGATGTAAAATGTTTTTATTATAATATCTTATAATATATATATATATATATATATATATATATAATTATTATATGAAGTGTTCAGCATACTGAACTCCATTTTCGTTTGCGACACCTAAATACATTAGCGTGTTTGGGTTAGGGTTAGGGTTATATCTTAACTTGTCTCAGTTTCTAGGCGAGAAATATTTTAATTACCTCCGCCTTTCTAAAAGCATTCCTACTTGCCTTCACAAATAGGGGTCAAAAAAGAAACTTTGATCTTACATCTTCTTTCGAAAAAAAAGGTGTTAAAACTCGAAAAGGATTGAAAGAATCTGCCGAGTTGTCGGTCACTAATTTAGACCGAAAAAAAAAAAAAAAAACATACGTCACGTCTCTTTGAAAATTTATACACCTCATGTTATGACGAATAAAGTGAAAAACCAGAAAAAAAACAAAACAAAAAAAAAAAAAACAGATCCCAACAAACAAATATGGTTTCTTTATCCTGCCTGGGTATTTATATAAGGAGTCTTTTTTAATGATCCGGAGAATTTAAAAAATATGTATCTATAATTATATATGGAGATAGCATACCATAAAACTCTCTCTCCCTCTCCCCTCTCTCTCTCTCTCTCTCTCTCTCTCTATATATATATATATATATATATATATATATATATATATATATATATATATATATATATATATTGTGTGTGTGTGTGTGTGTGTGTGTGTGTGTGTGTGTGTGTGTGTGTGTTAGGAGGCACGGTGGAGTAATGGATAGTGGCTTGGATTGAAGAATCGGAGAGCCGAGTTCAAATTCCAGTCGAATCCTTACGTGCTAATACCCTTGGGAAAGGTGTGAATCCGCCTCTTCTCCCTCCAGCTATGGGTAAATAACAGGACAGACTGGGTTCTATATCCTTGAATGGCAACTGGTCTAGGAGAAGGACAACTCTGAATTCAAAATCTGCGGAGGGTCATTTGGGGACCTTGTGGCACTTAGTGCACCAGGTCTCTGTATTCGACCCTTCAAAAAGTGTGGATGACCCTGCACGAAACCTTCACCACTATAATCCAATCTCACGTGCTGTTGTCGGGATGTCGGTTTCCTTGGAATTGATCTGCTTGACCCTCATACGTCGAATTTGACGGGAGAGTCGAGTATATATGTATGTATGTGCGTGCATGTATGTATGCGTGTGCGTGAATAGTCAGGTATATATGAATATGCCTATATATCTGAAAGACAATGACTTAAATAGACAAGTCAAAGACAATTTATTTTTGCAATACGTTCCGTTCCTTCAAGAACGTGATACAAAGATTATTTTAAGGAAAATGGATTTGAATCGTTGATAAAATGACGTAATGTGTGGAAATTTCAAAATTTCTATTTCTAAAAACTTTCCAGGATATATGAAAAACTTTTTCAGCATTACGAAAAAGAATGGAAATTCGGGTGAATGCAATGTGATGAGATTATTTTGAGTTTAAGACATACCTTATAAACGACCCATTTCGCCCACCTGCGTTCGGTTCAGCTTCTTCAGCTTGGACTGATTTAAAATCAAACACCAAAACCTCGAATATATATATATATATATATATATATATATATATATATAGGTGCATTTTTAAACGAATTCGTTGAAAAATGCACCTCCACCCAACGTATATAATTAAATTTAAATTTTTGAAACATGGTAATTCCTGTGTAGTGAAGAAACCATATTTTAAATCAGTTAATTTATAATATTCATACTCTGTAAATTTACATTGAGCACTTTTTTGAAAAAAAAAAAATATCAATAAGACCACTGGATTATATATCTTACTGTTCCTTTTTTTATTATAATATATATATATATATATATATATATATATATATATATATATATATATATTAATTTAATTTGGTTAGCTGGTAAAATTCTATCAAAACAACAAAACACTGCAGCTGAAGAGGTACATAAGCAGACAAATATAATAGTTAAAAAAGCGGATAGAAGCAATATCTACGTCATATTTAATGGATCGATTTATTATTAAAAGATGCAAAATACTGGACGGTCACGCCAAATCTAAAAATTTGGCAAAAATGCGACTAACCAACTAAAAGCGAAAGTCAACAAACTGATCCCAGCCAACAACGCAAGACTGGATTGCTTTAAACTTGCTAAAATAATTGGTGACTCCAAACCAGGATCCATGTATGGAAGTATAAAAATGCATAAATTTAAGTTCCCTCTCCGTGCTATTATATCCTAAATCCCTACTCTTATTTACCAACTGACTAAAGTAATTAATCAACTCATTACACCATATATACGCAATAAATATAGCATTAAATAAACATACAAACTGCTCCAAATTGTAAAAACACAAAAACCTGATAATAATCATAGCCTCATTCGAAGTTGAAAGTTTATTCACCAACGTCCCAGTCAGAAAACGATAGATGTAATAACATACTAGGAAGAGAGAGAATTTTGATGTAATATGCAATCCTCGTGTATGCGTATGAATGTAGGACAATCTTCCTATAGATATATATGCAAGTAGCAGAAATATCGTGGCCGCCATTAATAAATCCTGTTAGGGTTTCTAATTCTCTCAGAATCATCTCACTGAATAAGTCCGGTGAGAAGACGCATCCTTGTCTTTCACCCCTTTTCGATTTTTGTATATTAAATTGTAGTATTTTTTGGATTTTAGTAACACCAATTTGTAATTTGCATGTTAGGCTCTTCGTTTTGCTAACACGCATTCCGTCTTTAGAAAATGTTTGCACGGATTTACGAAGTTTACCGCTCATGAAAATTAGCGTCAAAATTCCGTACTACATTCACGTCTTTTTGCTACAGTCCCTTGTTCTTTATGTATTCACTCAGTATACAAGTCGCTATGAGCTGAGAGTATTCAAGCTTTTTTTTACCAAGATTAAAGTATATAAAATTATTATTAAATTATATATATATATATATATATATATATATATATATATATATATATAGTTATTAAATTATATAGATATATTAATCCGATAGATTGTATATCTGTCTATTTTATTTATTATTTTTAGTGGATATTACTATTTACTATTTATAAATATTCTGTTTAATAAATAAACGGAGCGTTTACTTAAATACGAGTATTACTAAAAATGAAGTTTAAATTAATAAACACACACATATATATATCACACCCGCATATATATATATATATGTTTACGACATGCTTTATTTATAATAAACAGTATTAACAATATTTACCGGCTTGAATGTCCGAGAAATTCTCATAGAAAACATGCGTCCTCCGACAGGAATCGAACCTGTATTCTATACAGAACAGTCATATAGCCTGACGTGCCTTTACCGATTGGGCCACAGAGGAGCGTTCGTTTAGAAAGGTCGATTTTATTGTTTTTAAATACAATTCTCGATGATTTTCTCTCATTCATTCATATCTGCTCAACGCGTATCCAAATATAAATAAATAACGTCATACATTATGAAATGGACAAAGTCCGACAATTATTTTAAGACATTTTTTATGTTTATACTAGTATTTAAGTAAATGCTCTGTTTATAATAAATTACTTAAATATTTGTATCTACAAAAAGAACGTATAAACATAAAAAAAATGTCTTTGATAATTGTCGAACTTTGTCCATTTCATAATATATATATATATATATATATATATATATATATATATATATATATATATATATATATATATATATATGGAGAGAGAGAAACAGATAGAGATATTGACTTTTGATGTAATATTCAATCCTCATGTATGCTCATTAAATTCAGGACAATCTTCCTATAGATGAAGAGAAAACTGGAAGGAGCAGAAATATCGTTGCCGCGATTAATAAATCCTGTTAGGATTTCTAATTCTCTTAGAATCGTCTTACTGTATAGGTTGAATGTATCCGGTAGGAATATCTACAATCCATCTCCCCCTCCATTAAAAATTAGTCCTAATATTTGAAGAAAAATACTCTTGATGCGCACCACAGAGGCTTCTTTCTATGAGAACCAAAATAACATATACGTCCAATACAATGGCTTTACCATGGGTTCCGTCCTCGGACCAACATTTACCAACTTCTACATGACTAACCTAGATAATAACATACTTAATATCACAAAAAACCTAAGATATGTAGGTAACATTCTGATATTAGTCAAAAACATAGTACTTAATTTCAAATACGAACTAACAACAGCAATAAAATCCCGTTTCTTGATGTATTGATAGACACTAAACATAATACATTTACTACCTCCCCATATATATATATATATATATATATATATATATATATATATATATATATATATTACTAGCGTAAATACATACACTGTCAGCTATAAAAGTGAATGATTTACACTTTTTTACAAATTAATTGAAACAAAAAGAATAATTCCGTTATTCCGTTATTTTCCCACTAAAACATGGCCCAGTGCACATGTTAATACTTCGTATGTCCATTCCACGAAGTCTTTCCTTGCATATTGACCACAGATTCTCGATTCGATAAAAACCAGGAGAGTTTCGGGGCCAATCTATAGTACTTTGATTTGCTCACTGGAAAGGTTTATCTGTGTGTTCGTGGTGCAGCGTTACAATTTTCGTACGCTTCCTTGGAGTAATGTCCATCGCAGACAATGGCCGTTGGACAACTAATCAACAGTCGAAACAATAATGTCTGGGCGTGATAAAAATCTGATAAAAATCACGGATGACGCAATATTTTTCAAGGCCAAACAAATTTCATTATACATCCCGAAAATAGATTCATATTACTGCACACCACTGCAAATGATCTAAACTGAGAAAAAATAGAAACCGATTACACCCTGTCACTTCAGTGAATTTAAAACTGAGGTTACGGTAAAAGAAAGGAAACAAAAGCGGTTATTTCAATTAATTTGCACAAGGGTGTAACTATTACAAAATAGCTATTATATGAAACTTAATAAACCGTGCAAAAGCAAACTTTTCAACAAGAAATATTTTCCATACTGAATTAAAAAGAAAATTAAACAAATCCTCATTAATTCAGGGTGTCACCATTGTACCTTTTTTCTTTGTCATCTTCCATGACTACGTAATTGAGAACTGCCCTTGACATCTAGGTTTTATTTTGTTACCCTACTCTCAAGTCGGTATCCTGCAAAACAGTTGATCGATATTGACTATGCAGATGGTCAAGCTGATAACTGTAGACGCTATTACACTGCTAAAAGGATTCTTCTTGGGCGTCACTCAGCTCTGTCGGTACGGCTCTTTTGATGGCCCCACGCCTTCAAAAAGAGTCCCTTTGAGTTTGGGAAAAGAAAAAAGTCTCACGGAACAAGATCAGATGAATAAGGAGCTTGTTTCAGTATGCCAATGTTCTTCTCGGCCAGGAACTGTTAGATGCTTAGGGCATTGTTAGAAGGTACATAGTCATGATGAAGCACGCACTATTTGTCCTGCCACAACTCTCGTCTCTTCTCGCACACAGAGCGAAGCAAACGCTACAGGATCTCTTTGTAGACTTTATTATTGATCGCTTGGCTTTTGTGGCAAGAACTCAGTGTGGACGATGCCCATAGCTTACACAGCCTACACACGGTACCATTACTTTACAGGGATACCTTGTATTTAATAGTAAAAGCTCACAAAATATGTCAAAGTAAGCACAAAATTCTCAGGATCCCACATCATCTCCCTCGAGTATAATTCACTTTTCCATTCTTCTCTGCCACACTTCTATGTACTGCTGGAAGGATTCTTCTTGGGTGCCCACTCAGCTCCATCCTTACAGCCATCTTGATGTCTTCCACGCTCTTAAAACGGGTTCCCTTGAGCTTGGGGAGAAGAAAAAACTCACACGGAACAAGATCAGATAAATAGGGAGCTTGTTCCAGTACGCCGATGTTCTTCTCGCCCAGGAACTGCCAGATGCTTAGGGCAATGTTAGCAGGTACATAGATATGGTGAAACATCCACTATTTGTCCTGCCACAACTCTCGTCTCTTCTCGCACACAGAGCGAAGAAAAAGCTGCAGGATCTCTTTTTACACTTAATGATTGATCGTCTGGCTTTGTGGCAAGAACTCAGTGTGGACAATGCCCATAGCTTACACAGCATACCCAGTCCCATTAGATTACAGGGAAACCTAATATTTAACAGCAAAAGCTCACAAAATATGGCAAAATAAGTACAAAATTCTTAGAAATTCCAAACCTATTAATCACTAAGCTCCTCCTTGTCTATGTTTGTATAAGGTTCAATCAAAAAGTTATGTTTGTTCTTTAACTTCAACAGACCGAAATAAATGCATCAGTTTTAGGAGTATAGAAATAGTTCTCCATGTATTCTTATGCTTTCTCTATCTTTCTAAAAATGGCGTTAATCACTATTTGTTTTTAATTATAACAGGTTTATTAAGAGAAGCACACAGAGCTTACCCAAAATGAAAACAGACTTCAAAGAATCGCGATGAGTCGTACGACAAAGATAACTTCAAAAGAGAAATACGATATTGTAAAGATATTAAGTGATGTGAAAACCACGTAGAAAAAGAAATAACAAAATTTTTAAGATAAGAAGAAGAAAAATTTCCCTAATATTCCTAAATGGCTTTAAGAAAAATGTTCCTAAATGGCTTAAAGAATGTTAAAAATAGAGATATGAGAAAACTTAAAAAGAAAAGTCGCTAGATCAACAAAAAAAAATATTTAAAAAATGTTATTGTGAATGTAAACAGGAAGAAGAAAAGGAATATTATTATTAACACTGGATAAAGACATTGCTGTGACCTTGTTAGGGCCAGAAATAAAAACACAAAGAGAGGAACTGTGTTAAACAAATATATCAACAGAAACAGTAATACAAACATATACAAACGAGAGTGTTACAGCAAGAATGTTCGATCTGACTCTCAGAGCTGACTGCTGGAAACTTCGCCATCCAAAATGCTCCTGTTTATAGCTGGAAGAGTCCATGCGTGCGTGGGTAAATTACCATAACAGATAGATAGATAGATAGAAAAGAACATATTGAGATAGTGTTGTGGCCTTGTTAGTGCCAGAAATAAAGACACAAAGAGTGGAATTGAGTTAAACAAATATATTAACAGAAACAGTAATACAAACATATACAAACGAGAGTGTCACAGCAAGAATATTTGGTCCAACTGTTAGAGCTGACTGCTGGAAACTTTCCTTTCCAAAAGGCAGTACCTGCTCCTAACGAAAATACAGAATGTCAGTAAATATCAAAATAGCGTGTAATTAAAAGAAAAACTTGTAGTTCCACCGAATGATTTATTTCATGGAAATAATTCAATTAGCTGTTGATAGTCTTGATTACTCCTTTGATAGTTTTGGTTACTCTTTTGATAGTCTTGGTTACTCCTTTGATAGTCTTGGTTACTCCTTTGAGTAAAATAATGCAAAGAAACTAGAAACGCTTAAGAATCCAAATCAATGAAAAAAACCTGTTAATTCCCCTCTGAAAGTTCTTCACTGCCTTAACCAGGTATTGAACTCACACTCTTTAGGTCCTGTCAATAGATCTAACTAACGTCTTTATCAACTGTGCCATGTGTCCTTGACGACATCTGTGTATGAATTTCTGGGTATTATAAACCTAATGTCTTCAACAACAATTTTTGCCAGTGCAATTATTGCTGTTATCATTGAATGTTTTTACCTGAGCTCATATTGCAATTTTTATTGTTATTATAACTTTTCTCTGGCACTCCTTATTAGTGATTCCCATATTATATTCATGTCTATGATTGGTCGGCTCAGGAGACTTTTGTGGCCTAGCATATATGTTTATTCCATAACGTTTCAACATTCCAACCACCAGAAGAAGGCCTGAGCCGTACAACTATCCTAGACGATGTAATATAATATGGAGACTAATAGATGAGACAATATTCCGAAAAATGTAAATAGTGTACATAATACCTCATCTCATAAATATAGACTAAGACGAAGCCTTCAAGACGATGAACATGCAAATTGTTGATTGAAGAACATTAGTTTATAATACCAGAAATGGGCTACGTCACGTCTACTCTGTCGAAGACACGTCACGTATGAATGAATACCTGCCAAGAGATGTGGAGGAAAATGGTCAGGTGTTCAGCTGTGCAGCGAGCATACAACGTTTCTGTATCTGGTCGGTTGAATTTGTTTTTGCTTTTGGTGTCGGATGATGAGAATGATCAGCGTGACTTGCATTGAACGTTGACGTCTGACGTTGAAGAACCCCTAAGCTCTCCGTGCCACAAATACCGAGAAGCCATGTTGGTGGGGTGCATTTACTGAACGGTGTCTTCCTCAGACTGTTTGATTAGGTCACTTTTTCACCCTTCCGCAGGTGGATGTGTTTTCCAGTAGAAACAACATTTGGCAATAGATAATACAGTTAGAATGCTACCAGGGTCGGCCCCAGGCTTGCTGGTACCCCGGGCAAGTTGAACTCCGGTGCCCTTACAAGTATAATTTTTTTTTTAAATTTCACAAGAAGGAAAACTGAAAATGTAGTTTTTGCTTGGTTTTTTTTTTTTTTATTTTACGGCATATCAACCTCAATTGGTTATTTAATTCCAACAAAATTTTTATTGTTGGTAATGTTTTTCTTCAAAAATCTATTTATGGGAATATTTTTCCTTGAAGCAATTTATAGCTGGTTATATTTTTTCAAAGAATGTATAACTGTTTGTATTGCTAGTATTTTTTAAAAAAGTATTGCTGATAATTTTTCCTTCAAAAATTGCTGCTGGTACAATTTTTTTTTTATTACAAAGTATTTCTGGTATTAAAACCTATTTTTACACAAGTTTGGGTGTTAACTATTTTCCCATAGCTGGGACCCTAACAGGTGCTACCACCTCGGGTCAGGTTGGGAAGGAACACCAGCAATTAAGAGGTGGTTCCACGCTCCTAAAAAAACACTCCTGATCAGAGACCTTGCTGTTGGACGTAGTTTATCGTCTTACCCAGGGCTTGGATGTCGTTTATCGTCTCACCCAGGACGTGGATGTAAGTTATCGTCTTACCCAGCACACGGATGTCGTTTATCGTCTTACCCAGGACGTGGATGTAGTTTATCGACTGACCCAGGACGCGAATGTAGTTTATCGTCTTAAACAGGAAGCGGATGTCATTTATCGTCTTACCCAGGACTCGGATGTAGTTTATCGTCTTACCCTGTACGTGGATGTCGTTTTCGTCTTACTCAGAACGTGGATTTCGTTTATCGTCTCACCCGGGACGCGAATGTTTTTTTAACGTCTTATCCAAGACGTGGATGTCGCTTATCGTCTTACCCGGCACACGGATGTTTTTTAACGTCTTATCCAGGACGCGGATGTAGTTTATCGTTTTACACAGGACGCGGATGTAGTTTATCGTTATACCCAGGACGATGAAAATGTAGTATGACGAGATTATTACAATATCCAACTTAATACAAGCTAAAGAAAACATTCATTATTCGCCCAAAATATTTTTGTCGCTTTTAGATCTGCAAATGTTTTCACGGCACTTTCGACGCCTATCTTCTTCACAATATCCAGACAGACGGTCCAGGCATTCAAGAAACAGAAAAATAACAACTGATGTGTTTTATGCCTGATACAGGCGGTTTGTCGTGATGACAGGTCACGTTAACCGCTCACCCATATTATATAAACACTGTCTAATATGCAAAGTACAAATTAATACCATTAGATTGCATTAGCAAAACCTTTATGTAATCCAGAGGTCACCTAGACATTATTAAACGTGGCAGATAAACTTAACAGATATCTTATAGACGAAAGCAATCATTATATCCGCTCATTAATTTTTCTGTTATGGTGTTTGACCACCACACCATAACAGAATAGTCCTGAGTATGACGATAAACTACATCTGACAGCAAAGCGGGTGATCGGGAGATTGGTGGTTTTGAGACGCGTGGAACCACCTCTTAACCTTGCAGGTTCAGCTAAGTCGGGGTGGTAGCACCTGTTAGGGTCCCAACTATGGACAAATGTTGCCCCCCCCCAAAAAAAAACAAAGACAAAATACCATGAAAGTATAAAAAAAAACAGAAATAGATATTTATATTTATCTTAAAACGACCAACGATACATTTTATCTGTAGTTGAAAGCATACAACCGCGTTAAAAATATTTCCATTTAAAGCATTAAACAACCCATAGAGGTGTTGATATGCCGCTGAAGAAAATAAACCAATCATAATAGAAAGATTAAATAAGCAAATTCTCAAAAATTTTGAATTTATTTATTATTAAAATTTATTAAATTTATCAAATTAAAGTAAATTAAAATTTTACTCCATTCCAAAAATTTAATATTTTGTTTTTATTTCAATTTATTATATTATTTTGTATTTTTTCCTTTTTCTTTAGAAGATCCCAAACACATGACACGGTGGCCTTGATGGCGTTTTTGGCTTTGATGGCGCCCCAGGCGACTTCCCAAGTTGTCAGCACCTTGAGCCGACCCTGGATGTCACTGGGGGCATGTGGCTAACGCCCACCATTGTATTGCTTCATCTTTCTAATTGGATTAAGTGCCTAATCAAACCAAAGAGTGCTGCTGTTGTTGCTCGAGGGCAGTCAGGCATTATGATTCAGCGCGAATAACGTACATGTCTTTGCTGAATTCGACGGTTAGTCGATAATAATATAGCGATACAGAAGGCGATTATCTCCCTTTAGTGGAGATAAGTCACATGGGTCACGTGACAGCCGCTTAGTGACGTCACTTTATGCAGTGACGAGAGTGGCTTGTTATTCAGTTTGCTTACAGCAGCCAAACTGAGACTGCTTTCTTTAGCCCGCAGCCCCACCCCAGCAGCTTACAAGTTCATTGAACGAAATTCCGGCTCGCATCCTCAATTTGGGCAAACCCAAGTCTTGCCGTTTCACCTTCATGGAATATGTCCTCGTCTGCGACATAGTAGATGTATCCGGTCTGGTAGAAAAAAAAAAGGCTTCTCCGCGTACAAGTTATTATATGTAAGACTCTTACACTCTGCTTTGCCGTGTACATATATGCGTTATATTGTTCTCTGTGTAGGACACATATATATATCTATCTATAAAAGGCAGGATGTGTGAAATATTCGACGGATTTGCATCAAAATTTACATGCACATACTCCAAGATAGCGGGAAGGCCAAGACCGACTTTGCATTTTCCAACTCCCATCGATAGTGGAAATAATCGATTTTTTCATGCTTCTATGGCAGTTTTCATGTAGTTTGCAGCCATTTTCTACTAGCCAGAGTGAGTGCCAATGGCTGGCTGCCACGAATAGGCAGGAAGATTCTATTGGCCAGCGTGAGAGCCAACAGCTGATTGACACGAATATTAACTAGCATGCTAGCATGCAAAAAAAAAAAAATCGATAGCTGCTTTCGTCACAAGTTGGAACAATTCAAATCTACATGGCACTTTAATCCAATTGGCTCATTCGCTTACTTAAACTCAACGTTGATTCTGATTCCGCAGAACTGGGTTGGGTGTGAAAAAGTATTTCTTGTTAACATTCTTTTTTTCATTCGGTTTTTCCAGTTACGAGTCCTTTTTTAAAGCTGATCGTTTTGTGTTCATTTTGTTTAGTTCTTTTTTCGTAAGAGATTTAATGTTTAGTATAGAGCTTAGAAAAACATCGCAGTGTGAGATAGGCAAGAAGTAAGGCATGTAGCAACATCAGCACGGCAAAGGGCACTCCTTTAAAGTCAAGGAAGGGCAAAAATATTTTAACTCAAGTGATAGCGATTGCTGTATGAGTCGCACGATTTTTGAATCAAGCATGGACAACGCGGGGCCATGCTGCTAGTGTATATATATATATATATATATATATATATATATATATATATATATATATATATATGTTTTAGTATATGTCTTAGTGGTATAAAAAGTATCTCTAAGAACAAAGCATCGTTAAATAATAGTTTAGCAGATTATTATGTTTTAGCGAAGTGTATTTCTGTTTTTTTCTCAGTTTGAACTTTGGCGTCAGATACAAGACAAAATAAAGGAAGTCGATTTTGACTGGATGAACTAGCGTGAGAATGATAGATAGAGAAAGTGTTTTCGGTGAGTCAATTCTTACACGTCAAGCAATTTAGACGTGCTGACTTCGTGTCTGGATCTGCTCCTTAGTGAAGGTCGAGGCCGACCCCACTGGATAGTTAGAAATGTACACGTTGACGTGTTTAATAAATAGTTAAGTTAAAATTCCCTTTGTTGAATTTCTTTTATCTCCGAACCAAAACCGACTAGCGATATCCGGCTGTGAATGAAGGCAACGTTATTATTGTATCGACACCGTCACCCAAGACCACGCAGCATGAGAGGGAGATATGCAACATTCTATAAATTGGCGTAGTGACCAAGAGACCGCAGCATGAGGGTGGTATACAACAAAGCTTTTCTTTTCAGGCATTCAATTCTGTCTGTAAATCATGGTGTTATTATATCATGTATATAATAATGCTCATAATGGGGGAAATGCTTGGTAGAAATAACCGTCCTACTATGTTTCTCTCCTGTCATAATAATGATGATCATTACGATAATGCTGTCCACTGAGTAAATTTTTCTTGACCTACTTTTATTTTCTTGTTGAGTTATTCCCGACTTCCTTATTACTGGTCTTTTTATCTATTCTATCTCAAAATATTTTATGGATCTACTCAAATTATTACACTGATCAACAAAAAAAAAAAAATTAAATTGGTGTCGAGACACCAAACTGAATCTGAAAATGACCTGACTTTTCTTGGTTAGTTACCGTTTTTGCTGTACAGAAATGACCCATTTTGGAGGGAAAAAAAGCATTTTTTCATTTGTTTTCTGTATATACGATATTGACCGATGGCAATATTTCTCAAAGTAAAATCGTAGAAACCTCTCAATACGTATTTAAACTAACAAATATTGGTCTGTTTATTGAGAAATACTATTTTTGCAATAACAATGAGACCCTAAGTCTTTAAAAATAACACGATTGAATATACCAAAACCAACAAGTATTTTCATTAAATCATTTAATAAACTAACAGCAGAAATAAAATCATAAAGAACTTAAAAACTGTAGTAAAAAATTTCTCTTTCTTGATTGACTGTCATATTTAATGTTACAGTGTTACCCGGATATAAGAGACCCGGATGTAAGAGAAACCCGGCTATAAGAGAGATTTTATCTGGTCCCAAATTAGAGCCATACTTATTTAAACAAAATAGACCAAACCAGGATATAAGAGACTTCTTCTCCGGTTCCGACAACTCTCTTATATCCGGGTTACACTGTATTTACGTCCCTTTTGATACTCCAGCAGTATACAATGGAATAGGTGCATTCAATTGGGATGTCTTTAGTTGGGGTTTCTTTCCAACTGTGAAAACCAAATCCTCTCAATGTGCTTGGTTTCCTTCCGTAGTGAAGGAATAAAAGTGATGGAATAAATTTATGAATATCAAACAGAAGATTTTAGGGTTTCATTTTTTTGATGTCATCATAATTATCAGGTTTACTAAATTGTATTACTGATAAAGTTTATCAGTTAATTTGAATTTTGGCGATAAATTGGACAAAATTCAGTACTTCTATTTTAAAAGTTTTGACTCAAAAACACTTTTTAAAAATAAAAATAGTTTATTTATGTGGCTGGCATGAATTGCTTGGCTTACCTGAAAATTGATGGTTTTCTACGGCCTTTATTTATTAAATTTTGCGATCAGCGCAGATTGTAAATTTATCATTTTTTTTTCCCCAAAATGAGCAATTTCAGTACAGTAAAATCCATGAAAAGCTGAGGCCATTTTCAGAATTAGCACCATCAATTTAGCTAAAAAATATGTTTTCTTTCTTGCCACCAAAACTCGTGTCGACTAGTGTTATTCATTTTTAATTTTATGATGAGGCATTAATTTAAAATATACTGAAGCAATCATCCCCTCAAACTATTAACATGAATAACCACAAAGACTTTATGTGCTTGGAATAAATAAATTGAATTTGCCTGTAGAAAGGTATGAGAAGAGTTTAAAGGGCGGTAACTGCTGAACTTCTTGCACACATTAGCGTAAACATAACCGCAGCTGAAAG
Source organism: Acanthosepion lycidas (assembly GCA_963932145.1). Lineage (NCBI taxonomy): Eukaryota > Metazoa > Mollusca > Cephalopoda > Sepiida > Sepiidae > Acanthosepion > Acanthosepion lycidas. The sequence continues at coordinate 12,090,621 of OZ010607.1, read as the reverse complement.
AGGTCTTTCATTCCGACCTAAATATATATACACATAAAGAGTGTGAGTTCTGGAGAGGAGTGGGTTTGTGCCAACAGAAGAAATGAGGGATTTTGTAAAGTGACTTTTATTGAAGAAAATTAAAAGACAAAAATAAAAACACGCGTATGTATGCAATCATATACTAACACATGCCTGCGCTGGGACACACGGGATTGAGAACATCAACACAGCAAAAAAGGAAAAAAAAACTCATATATATTATTTTCTTTAGGTTCTTCGGCTAATGTCGATGCTTTTAGGCGCAAAGGAAATGTCGGATTTTGACAGCCTGAAATAAAACATGATATAAAAAAAGAAAAGAAAAGTAAGAGTGTTAATGAAAATTACGTTTTCACTTATCGTAAAAGGGAGACATTTTTTTTTCTATCAAAAGTTGTCTCTTTATTTTTTCTAGGATGTTGATGATTATAGCTCTCCACAACTTCTTCTAAGTAATTCTTGTTCCTTGACCTTCCATTTTTTTTTTCTCGTCTTTTTTTTCTTGTTTTTATTCTGTTTTATTCACAAGACAGTTCCTGAGAATAATTTCATCAACTCGTCTAAGAGAGTGGAGGAGACCAAAGAATTATATTTGAATTGTTGAACCACCTAACATTTGTCAGTCTGGGGCATTGCTGCTATTGTGATATATTATGAACAAGGTTGACACTTGCTAACTTATAAACTGGCCCTAATTAAGTAGATCACAGCTGAATTGGGAAGAGTTAATCTGATAATCATTGAATAAAAACTATTATTTTTACATGCAAAAGTTGTATGTCTTTTTTGAAAGTCACTTCCTTTTGTTATTTTTCTTGTAATCCATCCGGTCATACCTGAGGGTGTTTTAACCACCTTTATGTAAGGCTACTCCACATATAAAAAAAGTATAGCATAGGTGGGGATAATAGAATGGCTGAGTGAGATACCCAGGAATTCACCACAGGCCTATGAATCTCTGATTACAGAGGAATTGAAAAAAAATTTTTTTCTCTTTTTTCAGTGTTAATATAATTTTCTTTTCTATTTTTGTAACAAATACAAAATTTGGATAATTAATTTCAGAATAAAAGAAAAAAAAATGAAGAAAAAAGATCCCACACTATTATTAATTTGTAACGCACCGACAAAAGAAAATTAGATCATTCTAATATAAAAAGGAGTTTTTAATTCGTCATCGTGTAATGGCTATCATTCTAGTTTCACTTGAACAATTACGACTGAACAGTGAATTGGAGCCTCACTGGATGCTCTATGCCTTTGGCCTTGTGCCAGATCACCATTTATCCAAACTTTTCATGCAGGTGACATGAATGTTTGCTCTTTTTCTTCTCGCCAATGTTCAATCATAAAAGTATGTAAATTAATTAAATGAAGCAAAAACAGATAATGTTTTTTTTTTAATCACTTCCCCCCAAGCTAATCGATAATGCCATTAAAACGCAAGCAGTTACTGGGAGTGGATGGAATTGTGAAGACTTTAGTGAGGAGAAAGGCAAATAAAAGAAGAGGATTCTGGAAGACAGAAGATTGCAATTGGCGTTGCATTTAATTTTTTGTTAAGACTGTAGTCGGCAGGGAAGCAAGAAGTCGGCAGCGAGTTCCACAAGCAAGAAGTGCATGAAACGAAACTATTAAGACAGTGAGACGTGAGCTAATCTAGTCGTACGTTTAGTCAAGGAACCAAGGAGAAATGCTCATCTAAAGAACACCATAAAAATATTTGTAGAGAAGACAGACAAAAGACACGTGATGTCAGTGCGAAAGTGACTGAAGTCGAGATGACGGTTTGCAATTTTGTTGATGGCTAATTAATACCGTATGTTTATTTTAATTAATATGTATGCCTTTTTAAAAAGCCATAAATTGGTGGATATTTCGATTAAGGACGTTATCCAAAGATAACCACCTATAAACAAGTAAACCATTATTTTGTGACTTCCACACTAACAGACCTCCACACTAGGACCTCGATCCCCCACATAGACTCAGTATCACCTTAAAAAGTAGTTGTCTGTATGTGTGTGTATTATTGATTTATTAATATTTTTTCGGACATATTATGGAAAATAATTTTTTTTCAATCTTTCATTTTTTTCATTTGTAACTAACATAAAAAAGTTAGTAATTCCAAACTATAACGCTACTGACATGCTGATTCTTGAATTCCAGCCTGTTGCAAGTCTTTATCTGTTGTACCTGTTTTTAAGAACTCTGGAGACCATTCCGACCTATCTAACTACCTTCCTATTAGTCGCCTACCTTTCTTCGGCAAAGTCTTCGAGACTTTAATCAATGCCGAAGTGGTTAAGCACCTCCCATGACCTACTCTCTAACAAAAAATATAGTTTCCGCTTTGCTTACGGCCATAACTGAATTTATGTATCAAGCTGTTAATAACAGCGAAGCTCGAGCTGTGGCTCTAGATATTTCTAAGACGTTTGACAGGGTTTGGCATGTCGGCTTTTAACGTAAGCTTCAGGGATACGGATGTACAGGACGATTATTTGATTTAATCCAATCACTCTTGCCAAATTGTGAAATGAAAGTCGTCATTAACGGGTTCCCCTCCAGTTCATTACTTAAGAACGCTGAGTTCTCCACTGTTTCTGATCCTCATCAACAATCTTCCTGATGTCATCAGTTCTCGAGTAGGCATCTTCGCAGACGACACTACCATTTATTCCTGTCTCAATAGTAAATCCGGCATTCTTGACAAAGTTAACCTGGCCGTTTGTCTCGAAAAGGACCTCCAATCTGTGGTTGACTGGGGTAGGAAATGGCTTGTAAACTTTAATGCCTCCAAAACGAAACTGCTCTTATTTACTCATCATAGAGAAACTCCCCTTTGGGGCACTTTGCCGTGGTGTAATGGCTAGCAAGCTTGTCTAGATCAATTACGACTGAGAAGTGAGTTCAGTCCTCATTGGGTGCCCCATACTTTCGGCCTTGTGCCACATCTAAGCTACGCTTGGGAAATCATTAGAGAAACCTCCCTGTCTCCTATCAGCATGGTTGATGCCCGACTGCACGAGAGCGTCTCTGTGCCTTCTTGGTCTCCGGTATTCTACTGACCAGGGTGGAGAAACTACATTCAATCAATAGCTTCATCAATCGGAAGATGATTCTCTGTGTCGCACCGTTTGAGTCCATCCTTCAAATCTAAAAGTTTACCATTCGTCCTTGCATTGAATACTGTTGCCATATCGCTGTTTATCTCGTGGCTCTCGACAAAATCCAATGATTAATATGAAGTCTGATGAATCCTGACCTGGCATCTCAATTCCAGTCACTTTCCTACAGATGTGATGTGGCTTCCCTCTGTCTTTTCTAAAAATATTTTCGTGGCAATTGCTCAGGCGAGCTACTTTCACTGGTACACCAACTGCATGAATTTAAAAGTGCTACTAGATTGGCATTTCGGCCCCACCTTTTCACTGTCGAAACAGTTAAATGTAACCGCCTCTTTTACTCCAACGGCTTCTTCTCTCGCACTTCTCGACAGTGGAACTCCCTTCTTAAATGCTTCCCTGATAATTATAAAAAAATTAAATGTAATGTCAATCGACATCTTCTGATGCCTTGATCTTGATCCTCTTCCTTCTCTTTACTTTCTTCAAACACCCCTCTTTTCTCTTATTTCACTCTCTAGAACCCCTTTCGTGTTAGTGGCATTCCCCCCTTGCTTGCGGTGAAATGGTTAAAACAAAATTGAAATTAAGTTTTATTATAGCAAAAAACTATAGCGAGCCTTTTTTTTTTCCAAAATTAGTTTAAATAAAATGTAGTTAAATTTGTAAAACAAATATCCAACACGACTAATGCTGACCGTAACTCTGCTAATTTTTATTTAAATACTTTTTTTCTTTTCAAATACAAATAGAACTTAAATTTAAACATAATCGCTTTTTAAAACTAATTCTCAATGTATCTTACTTCTAATCTCTTTCAAAATAGTAATTAAATTCATTTACGGAGAGATATTTGCTTCTTTAATGTAATGTTTAAAAGTACAATTTTATTTACTTAAACATATATCCAAATTCCCCTCCAAAATAAATATAAAATAAAATTTTATCTCAGAAGTAAGGCACGATATAGTTTCTGCTTGAAAAATGATTAAATTAAATGTTTAAATATATCTTAATTTAAGTTTATTTACTTTTTTATTAATAATAATTTGGAAATTTTTTTATCTAAGTTTGATTTGTTTGAAAACAACAGTAACAGAGTATTTATGTTAGTATTTAAATTGAAAAATAAAGTGACTTTTTGAATAAAAATATGGGGAGACTCAGCCTGCTAAGACCCCCGACACACCCGAGCGTGGTATTCGTAGTATAATATTTTCTTAAATTTACTTATTTTGTATTAGGTTGGTGCAAAAACAATGACGTGATAATGTCGTTTTTTGACATCAAAAATACGTCAAAAACCGACATTATTACGTCATTATTTTTCTCACGATGGCAGGACCATCGACGACTTCTGATTTAGCTCCGTCTACCCAATTTCAGTCACCTTTCCAAATGGACACGCCCGGATCGCCCCACCCCCAGACCGCTAACATCAAGAAGTCACTTTCCTGACAAAATCGACTATCGTGAGATTCGAACCCGGGTTTGATGCTCGGAAAGCAAACATTCCAACCACTCTCATATTACACTTGTTGCAACTGATCCTTATATCGAGGTTTTTGAACCTGTTCAAATTACCTAAGGATTCACATTATAAGTAGCACAACACTCGGCGAATCACATACTTCAAATAACCTAATGATATTAAATACACTAAATTCCTTTGTGCCACTCGTGCAAAACACAGATGGCTAGGTCACACGATAAATGCAAAAAAAAAAAAAAAAAGAAAGTCTGCAGATGGTTGCTTACTTCTATCCCTTAAAGCTATTTCATATTACACGAAATTCCAGTAAAACGAATGTCAAAATATCCTGTTTTGCCCTGGCCTAATTGAAGTTGAATGTAGAATGTTATTTCTCGACCAGGAATATGGGTTATTTCTCGACCAGGAATATGGGTGTCACGTTAATTTACCTTCAAGGTTCTTGTATTTTCGAGAATTGTCCAATTCATACTCCACCAATTTTTAATCTAACATGTCTCAATTTTAACAAAACTTCGTCAGAAACTAAGAAAAAGACAGCGGTCGTGTAACTTTCGTGTGGTTTGATTTTCATTGGTCAGTCATATATCACTTGCATTATATCCGCGAATCTTGCCATATGTAAGTAAGTTTGTGAACATTTTAATTTATGTATATGGGTATCAAATGATATTCGTATATATATATATAAAGTCATCCACAGACAGACTGTTTCGCAGCTCTTCTGTGTGGCTAGACATCTAGCTAGGATCGAAACCCGATTGAACTGGTGTTAGTCAGAGATTCTACCACTAGGCCGTCGGCGTGAATTTTTAGCGTATTTCTTTTTAGATAAACACACACAGTGACCGACAGTGACTCAATTCGCTTTTGTCGAAGAGTCTCGCTATATCAGCCATAATAGTCACTGTTTATAAACACACACCTCTTCCCCGAGAGCTCAACTGAAACCAATTTTCAGGAGCCTATATAAAGTCATCCACAGACAGACTGTTTCGCTGTTTCGCTGTTTCTTCAGTGTGGCTAGACATCCGGTTGCCTCTAGCTAGGATCGAAACCCGACTGAATTGGTGTCAGTCGGAGATTCTACCACTAAGCCGTCGGTGAATTTTCAGCGTATTTCTTTTTAGATAAACACACACAGTGACCGACAGTGACTCAATTGGCTTTTGCCGAAGAGTCTCGCTATATCAGCCATAATAGTCACTGTTTACAAACCCACACCTGTTCCCCAGAGAGCTCAACTGAAATTTTATATATATATATATATATATATATATATATATATATATCGTTCTCCTTGGGATTATCTATATTGATTACCAAGATTTTCGTTACTTAAATAATTATATATATATATATATGAAACGAAAATCTTATATATATATATATATATATATATATATATATATATATATATATATATATAATTATTAAATAACGAAAATCTTGGTAATCCGTATAGATAATCCCAAGGAAAATGAAATCCTGAGAGCTCAATGTTAATTCAGAGTGAATAATTTAATTTAACGAAAAACAAACCACTTTAAGGCTCCATTAGTTATAATTTATTTCACCAGAGAATTTTATTTTTTTCTGGATCTTCAGACTTCACTTTCAAAGGTGAAACGAAAAATGAATTTAAAATTTAGACTTTTGACGGGCACTATTAAGCTTATATAAGTTGACATAGATAGTGGTGAGGAATAGTGCGAGAGACATGGTCAATTTAGAGAGGGAAGAGAGAGTTTTCAAATTTTATTTTTTATTACAATACTTAATATTGCGGAGGAGGGGGTAAGGATCAGGAACTGACCTATTATTCGGTCAACTCAACGGAAAGGATATGCGAAAAAGGAAAAAAGAAAAAAGGGGAAAAGGAAGAAAAAGGGGGGAATTTATATATATATATATATATATATATATATATATATGTATATACATACATACATACATATATACATATATATATATATATATACATACATACATACATACATACATACATACATATATATATATATATATACATACATACATACATACATACATATATATATATATATATATATATATATATATATATATATATATATATATATATATATATATAATTTAAATAAAAACAGTCCTTTAAAAGGGCTGTGGTGAAATAATTTATTACATGAAACTTTAAAGTGGATTGTTTTTATTTAAATTATTTGCTCTGGATTTACATTGATCTCTCTGGATTTTATCCTCCTTAGGTTTACCCATACGGATTACCTAGTTTTTCTTAACTATATATATATATATATATATATATATATATATATATATATATATATATATATATATATATCGTAGACCAATGACCAAGTCGAAATAACTACACTATAAAAAACAAATAAGCACTTCCCATTGCTTATTACGATATGTACATACAGTGCTCTGAATAAAATAATTAATTTTCATCTTATCTTTCAGCGATATATCCTTGCGCTGAGCATTAGCACTAGCAGTGGGACTTTTCTTTGGAGCCATGGGAAAAAATATATTCTAAATGTATTTTATAGTATAAATAATATTTTTAAAAAATTATTTAATTTTGAATTTATGTGTTTATTGTTATTTTAGTGTTTTGATGTTTCTAATATTTTTAACAGTCGATGTAAATTCGAATAAAAAGCGTGTTTTATTCTTCATATATTTAAGAAAAAGCGACGTATCTTCGAATATGACTTAACTCGAAACGATTTAATTCGATGTATCACTGTATCTCTTTAATGTTCACAAAGGCCTTTATTCTTTTCTTTCTCATATCATTTAAATTTTGATCTTTTTTTGTTTTTAGATGCCCTGTCATGCTGAGACTGTTTGACATCATTCTATTAAGTTAAAATTAATGTTATTGTCCGATTCAGATTCCGGTATTTTGAAAAGGAGTAGAGGTTGACTCCGTTTTTTTTAATTTAACAGTTGAAATGGCTAGATGCAACCGTAATTTCTATGCTAACAGTTTCTTCTATCTCACTCCTCGCTTCTGGAACTCTCTTTCAGCAAATTGCTTCCCACTCAACTTTGATCTTCAAAAATTTAAGTGAAATGTCAACCGTTATCTTCTCTCTTCTTAATTCGTGTTCTTTTATTGTTTTCTTTTCTTAATAGTATATTTTTTTCATATTCTCTAACATTCATTAACACCTTGTATCTTAGTGGCTTTATTGCCTTGCTTGGTGTCGAATGATTAAAATATAAAAAAAAAAGGATTGGGTTTCCGGTTCCTTTCAAAGTCTTCTCATTCTCTTTCACTCCCTGTAGACCTTTGTGTCTTAGTGGCACTATCGCCTTGCTTGGGGTGAGTTAAGAATAAAAAAAGTAGACGCATCAGATCAAGACTCATATTGGCTGACATTCAAGGCGTCCAACTCGTGCAGAAATGTCTAAACCAGGCCTGCACAAAATATGGCCCAGGGGAGACTTGCGGCCCACATGACTAGAAAATTCGGCGTCATTTCTTGAGAAACTCTTTTGAGGGAAAAGATTTTATAAATTTCAACCGACTATAACTGTTCAGTAAATAAGTGTCGATTGTTTCCTTACAAGGAAACGGTTGCTTTCATTATTGCCATTATAGGGCTGGTGCGTAAGTTTCCAGCATTATTAAAAAACGACAACAACTCAGTTCCCTTAGGTTTTCTTTTGAGTCTCAGGCCAAAGCCTCGCCACACTTGTGTCATAGCTTCACCACGCTAGGTTTCGCTGTAGTGGCTTCCATAACAAAGAGGTTTTTACGGGGTTTTAATAGATTTTTAAATGCAAATATATCTTTCGAGAATGCTTGCCAGCCCAGTTTTGGTGATTCTAATTTGCACTGCTATTTAACTCATAATTTGGTAGGGAAGAGATGGATTCATGCCTTAACAAGGGGCGCTAGCACGAGAGTGAACGCAACGAACTGTGCTAGAATTTGAACTCTGTGTGCCGATTCAGCTCCCAGCGTCGATGGCCGCAACACAGTCTGTATATTAATCATATCATTATTCTGTTCGCAAACACTTTTCCACGGTTTTGACTAAAGTGTAGTACGGTTCAAATCTCCTTGTTTATTTAGGTAACTAAAAGTAAACAAAAATTCCTGATAACGAAGCCCAAAATTGAACGATTCAGTAAGCAGACAGACGGCTTTTTATGGTAGATGTTTTAACTCATTCATTAATTTGATCTAAGTAAACATTTATAATTAATAGTGGGATTTTATAAATCCATTGTTGGATTACCCAGCCTTGTCGATAAGGGAACTTCTCTTAATATACGCTAGGAGGCGTTGTTATAACAGGTGTTCTTACCAAGACGTCTGCTGTACGGAGAGCTCCTGCAAGCGTTATAAAAGGAAAGGACTCAACCCTCTTTTTTTCTCTACCCTCTCTCTCTCTCTCTCTCACACACACACACACACACACACACACACACACTGTCTTTCTCTCTCTCTTTCTCTCTTTCACACACACACACACACATTCTCTTTTTCTCTCTCTCTCACACACACACACTCTTTCTTTCTTTCTTTCTTTTTTTCTTTCTTTCTTTCTTTCTTTCTTTCTTTCTTTCAGACAAGAAATTATGGCGAGCAATGATTGTTTACGTGTTGAAGGTTCACGGGGCATACATTAATTTTGGTAATTTACTTTTGAGCAGTAGATAAGGAATCTGTGATAATTCCACTTTTTTTATTTTTGTTTATCGTTTCTAACTCGATTAATTTTCAAATGAACATGTCGAATCTGACGCAAACAGTCTTCTTAACTCCATAGAGTCTATACAGTATTGACTAAAGTGTTGTAAGGCCCTTACAACACTTTAGACAAGACTGTATAGACCTTACAACACTTCAGTCAATGTTTACTTCGATCAAATTAATGAATGAGTTGAAACATTTTACCTTAAAAAGCCGTCTGTCTGCTCACTGAATCGTTCAATTTTTGCTTTCATTATCAGGAAATTTTGTTTATATTTGCTTACCTAAATAAACAAAAAGCTTTGAACCGTACCGGAGAAAAATATCTGATATTTTCACCATAATGTGTAAACAATCCCAGAAAAACAAGCCATTATGGATCAGTGATTAAAAGTAACTAGAGCAGGAGCTTTTTGAAATTCAACATCCAACCTATTTTGATATTTTCTTCTTTTTATTATCAGTATTCCATTTAAACTTGGTGCATGTGGACTGACCAGAAAGTATTCGCCATTTTCATATATTTCGAGATTCTTCATACAGTTCGACAATCAAAGGAAAGGACTATACTACGCATGCGTGAACAAGGTGTTTCTTTTATGTGCCGTGTTCCTTCAGGACTTAGGTGATCGTGGTCCTCCACGTCTTCCTGTCTCTTGTAGCTCTTAATAAGTTTTGTCTTTTTGTTATTTCTCCCAAACACTATTCTACGAACCATTGACTCAAAAGCATCAAGAAAGATTTTGCGCTGCTATCCTCTGTCCCCCTCCCTAAATCTGCCCTGTGAGTATCAGGCTTTGCAAGCCCTCCTTCCTCATGACGTGCACCAAAAATTTCAACTGCGTCTTCCTAGGGTTAAATAGGTTTCATTTTGTTTCCATTCCTCAGGGAGGTACTCAGTCGATATTTTATTGTCATGAGCCCATGCTCATTAAAGCTCAAATTCGATGAGTGGGGCATGACATCCGCACCGTTTCATTTTAGCTATAAACGATTTCATTTCTTTTTCCTTCTTTCTTTTTCATTCTTTTCATTTTAGCTATAAAATATTTCACTTCTTTCTCCTTCTTTCTTTGTCATTCGTTTCATTTTAGCTATAAACGAGTTCACTTCTTTTTCCTTCTTTCTTTTTAATTGGTTTCATTTTAGGTATAACCGAATTCACTTCTTTTCTTTCTTTCTTTTTCATTCTTTTCATTTTAGCTATAAAGGAGTTCACTTCTTTATCCTTCTTTCTTTTTCATTGGTTTCATTTTAGGTATAAAGGATTTCATTTCTTTTTCTTTCTTTGTTTTTCATTCGTTTTATTTTAGCTATAAACTAATTCACTTTCTTCCTTTCTTTCTTTGTCATTCGTTTCATTTTAGCTATAAACGAGTTCACTTCTTTTTCTTTCCTTCTTTCTTTTTCATTCTTTTCATTTTAGCTATAAACCAGTTCACTTCTTTTTCTTCCTTTCTTTTTCCTTCTTTTCATTTTAGCTATAAACGATTTCACTTCTTTTTCTTCTTTCTTTTTCAGTCTATTCCTTTTAGCTACAATTGTTCTTACTCCTTTTTCTTTCTTTTTCATTCGTTTCATTTTAGCTATAAAATATTTCACTTCTTTTCTTTCTTTTCATTCTTTTTATTTTAGCTATAAACGAGTTCACTTCTTTTTCCTTCTTTCTTTCTCATTCGATTCATTTTAGCTATAAACGATTTCACTTTCTTTTCCTTCTTTCATTTTCATTGGTTTCATTTTATGTATTAGGTTGGTGCAAAAATAATTTCGTTTTCTCACATAGTAACATATCTTAGAAAACGAAATTATTTTTGCACCAACCTAATATAAACGTGTTCACTTCTTTTTCTTCCTTTCTTTTTCTTTCGTTTCATTTAAGCTACAAACGATTTCACTTCTTTTTCTTTCTTTCTTTCTTTTTCCTTGTGTTCCTTTTAACTACAATTGTTTTTAATTCTTTTTCTTGCTTTCTTTTTCATTCGTTTCATTTTTGCTATAAACGATTTCACTTCTTTTTCCTTCTTTCTTTTTCATTGGTTTCATTTTAGCTATAAAGGAGTTCACTTCTTTTTCCTTCTCTCTTTTTCATTCTTTTCATTTTAGCTATAAACGAGTTCACTTCTTTTTCGTTCTTTATTTTTCCTTCTATTCCTTTTAGCTAGAATTGTTTTTACTTCTTTTTCCTTCTTTCTTTTTCATTCATTTCATTTTAGCTAAAAACGATTTCACCTCTCTTCGTTTTTTCGTCGATTATGAACTTTTCTTTCGATTGCAACTGTTTTTAAATCATTTATTTAGTCATCCATTTCTTTCTTTATTTCTTTCTCCTTTTTGTTTCCTTTTTTCTACATTTGATTTCTCTTCTTTCTTTCCTTCTTTCTTTCTTTCTTTCTTTCTTTCTTTCTTTCTTTCTTTCTTTGATTCATTTCAGACTCTTTCTTTTCTTTCGGTCTCAGCGATTTCAATTTATTATTTATTTCTTTCTCCTTTTTTCCTTTTTGCTACAATTGATTTAATTTCTCTTTCTTTCCTTTTTTCGTTTCATTTTAGCCGTAAATTATCTAATTTAATTTTCTTTCTTTCTTTTTCACCTGTTAGTTTTATTCTGTTTCAGTTGATCTTAATTCATTCATTCGTTCAATCATTCTTTCTTTCTTTCTTTCTTTCTTTCTTTCTTTCTTTCTTTCTTTCTTAACTCTTTTGTATAAACTTTCATCTCCGATTCACTACTTTTAAAGGCTTTCACCTATGTTATTGCTTGCCCCCTAATTTCTGTCAAACCGATTGTCTGCTTCTTCAAACTGGCCATCTCGATGTATATTCCTTCTGCTCCAACGCATAATAAGTACACTTTCAAAGAGAAGAGGAAGGAAGAATAAGGAAGAAGGCGGAGAAGAAGAAGAAAGAAGAGTAAGGCGGAGGAGGAGGAGAAGGAGAAGAAGAAGATGGGAGAAAAGAAGAAAACAGACAAGAAGAAGAAAAAAAGAAGGCAGATGAAAAAAAGAAGGAAAAAGAAGAATAAGAAGAAGATGGGACAAGAAGAAGAAAAAAGAACGAAGACGAGGAGAAGAAGAAAAAAAGAAGAAAGGCAGAGAAGAAGAAGAAGAAGAAGAAGAAAGAATAAGGCGGAGGAGGAGATTATAGCTATCAGGGAAAAAAGAAAAGGGTAGGGAGTTTCACAGGTAAGAGGGGCGAGACATGAAGCTATTGTAGTAGAAGAGACGGGAACATTTAACAGTTTCGATAGTGTAAGGGTGAGAGCGAGATGCCAGCCTAGTTGAGCGCTTAAATTCATGAAGTCTGGGAACCAGCGAAAGCAGCTCCTCGGAGCAGATACCATGAAAGTATTTATTAAAAAGACAGAGGGAGGCCACGGCACATCTGTGAGAGAGCGACTGCTGACGAGATTGTAGATCAGGGCCAATTATATTGCATATCCGTCTCTGGATCTTATCAAGAACCCCGAGGCAAACAGCAGGGGCTCCAGACCATATATAGCAGCAATACTCTACGCAAGGGCGAATAGTTGATTTGTAGATTTACAGGATCGACTCCGCCGAGAAAAATTTCCTGGCGCGGCACAGGGAGACAACTTTCCTTGCGGTGGATGAAGCTATTGACTCAATGTATTTGTTCCATCTGAGATGGTTAGCACCGAGTAGTCGCAAAGAGGAGCTCTCGAGAAGTGGAGCGTCAGACATTCTAATGAGGGAGCAGGGAAGGATCTCTGTGGTGTTTAATAGAGAGCAGTTTTGTTTTGGAGGTGTTAAAGTTAACCAGTCAATTATTCCCCCACTTCACAATCGATTGGAGGTCCTTTTCGAGACGAACGGCCAGGTTAGTTTTGTCAGCGACACTAGATTTGTTTTTGAGGCAGGAGTAAATTGTAGTTTTGTCTGCCTAGATGCCTACTTGGGAATCTATGACGTCAGGAAAATCATTGATGAAGATAAGGAACAGAGTAGGGCCTAGAATGGAGCCTTGAGGAACATCTGCGTTCGTAGGATAGGAGCAGCTGGAGGAGAATCCGTTGAGAACGACCTTCAATACACGGTTTAACAGGAATGATTGTATTAAGTCAAGGAATCGACCTGAAATTCCATAACCCTGAAGTTTGCGAAGAAGGCCGGCATGCCAAACCCTATGAAAAGCTTTGAAGATATCTAGAGCCACGACACGAGCTTCTCCGTTATTAAGAAGAGCTTCGTAAACAATTTCAGTGATGGCCGTAAACACATCAACTATAGAACGGGCAAAGCAGAAACCATATTGCTTTTCGGAGAGCAGATCATGGGATGTAAGGTGCTTAACCACTTCGACGTTGATTAAAGCTTCGAAGACTTTGCCGAAGAGGGGTAGGAGATTGATAGGATGGTAATTAGAAGGGTCAGAAGTGTCACCAGAGTTCTTAAAGTCAGGAACAATGGATGAGGACTTCCAAAATTCATTGAGGCAGTAGTTATATAATTTGGAGAGGACAGGGGCCAGTTCAGGCGAACATTTCTTCAGGACAATGGCTGGTATGCCATCTCCACCACTAGCCTTGTTGGGGTCTAAATTAGAAATAATGCCCAATACCGAAGACGGGGTTATGTCCGGCTCCCTCAGTAGAGTCTGAGTTCTAAAGGGGAAATCGGGTGTGGGTACACCGGAAGAGTCATGCGTTGAATTGAATGAGAATTTCCGAGCAAAGCATTCAGCCTTGTCGGCAGAAGAGGTCAGAACCTCGAACTGGTTGAACAAAGGAGGTATAGAGGGTTTGCTATTAAGTACGCTCTTGCAGAGACGTCAATGATCCTTGGAGCCGAATTTGTGAGATGTAATACATTCCTTCATTCGAGCAGCAAATAGTGACTTTGTTTCATTGAGGACACGCTTACACTCGTTACGGGTAGAGACAAAGAGACGTCTATTGCAGTCAGATATGTCGCTATGATATAGGTGGAAGAAGTGGTTCCTATGGGCAATGACAGCTGAGCAAGAAGCCGAGAACCAAGCGGAGGAGCGCGATTTGACCTTATATTTCCTTGAGGGGATGAAAACCTCGATCCCAGCTTTAACCAAGGAGGAGATCTCGGAAGCACATTCTTGAACGGAGAGCGTAAAAACATCCCAGGGAACATCGCGAAGGAAATCCCGGAACGAGTCACAGTCTGCTCGTTAATAGCAGAACGAGGTTCTAGTGGTAGGAGGTTCATTGCAGGGGGTAGAGTTAAAGGAGATGTTGATAGACACTACAGCATGATCAGAATATCCAAGAGGGCAGAGCTGCGTGGCGCTACAGGACTCGAGGATGGAGGTAAAACATAGATCCAGAAGAGAAGCCTTACGATCCAGGTTGTAGGGAAAACGTGTGGAGAAGTCAACTATCTGCGTGATGGAGTGAGAAATTGAAAAATTAAGTGTTTGAATGTCTGCAAGGTCAGTAGTAGCGTTTTTAAGCCACTTGGTATGATGGGCGTTAAAATCCCCGAACACGAATATGCGAGCAAACGGATGGCGAGAGAGCATTGTCAATGCTGTCAGAAATGCAATTATAACACAGTATTGAGCACTGTTTTAAAAAAAATAAAACTAATTAATAAGAACATCGGATTATAAATCTTACTGTTTATTCTCATTATTTTAATATATATATATATATATATATATATATATATATATATATATATATATATATATATATATACTTTATTTTAAGATATTTCTTCAAAACATTTAAAAAACGCTACACAAATGCAATACCTATTGACACATCGCATCAGACGTTAGTAAAATCTTTACTAACGCCTGATGAGATGTGTTAATATGCATCAAAGCATAAGTGCATTTGGATTATTATAAAAATAGGCATATGTCTATATTATTCAATGAAATATGTTTGACTGAAGGTATGCTACCTACCTACCTATATATATATATATATATATATATATATATATAAAAGGAAAAAAATGGATCCGATTGTAAAGTGGAAAATTTAAAAAAAGGCAAAGCTTTATAACATTTACGACCTCTGCCAACAGGAAAAATGAGCAATTATGACATTTGTGGATCTAAAGAACCTTTTGAACCAGAAATCCTAAGTTTTGAGACTTTGCTTACATATTAGGAAATTACTCTAAAACATATATGAGGATTGATAAAAAAATGTACATTTCTATTACCCACCGTCGATACATTTATAATACACTTGCTTTTTCTTCTCTTTTCTTCTTCTTCTTCTTCTTCTTCTTCTTCTTCTTCTTCTTCTTTTTCTTCTTCTTCTTCTTTTTCTTCGCATTGTTCTTCACCTTCCTCTATTCTTTCATGTATTTTCTTCTCACCTCTTGCCTCCTCATTCTTCTTCTTCTTCTTCTTCTTCTTCTTCTTCTTCTTCTTCTTCGCATTGTTCTTCACCTTCCTCTATTCTTTCATGTATTTTCTTTTCACCTCTTGCCTCCTCATTCTTCTTCTTCTTCTTCTTCTTCTTCTTCTTCTTCTTCTTCTTCGCATTGTTCTTCACCTTCCTCTATTCTTTCATGTATTTTCTTTTCACCTCTTGCCTCCTCATTCTTCTTCTTCTTCTTCGCATTGTTCTTCACCTTCCTTTATTCTTTCATGTATTTTCTTTTCACCTCTTGCCTCCTCATTCTTCTTCTTCTTCTTCTTCTTCTTCTTCTTCACCTCTCATCCTCCCTTTCTGCTACACCTAACGTCGTGCGCTTGTTTATTTATTTAAAAGTTAATATAGCGTTCATTAGTTTTTCTTAAAAATAAAGCGTTAAGAGGTCATTTGATAAAAATCGTCTGAGGATGCCGTAAGGTTAAAACCAATGTAGCGCATTCAACTGACCTCCTGATTTTAAAAGTTATATATATATATATATATATATATATATATATATATATATATATATATATATATATATATATATATGTATGTGTGTGTGTGTGTGTGTGTGTGTGTGTGTGTGTGTGTGTACGCGTAATCCCGCTTTCTTCATGAAGAGGTTGGCAAAGAATTTGGTATTAATGTCTGTATTACTTTCGGGATAGTGTTATAATGTCTACAAAGCAAATGCACTGTTACTGATTTTTACTACAGCAATGAATGTTATTGAGAATCAACAAGAAAGGGGTTTGTAAATGGTTGGACGTAAATGCTAGCGCCTGTGACGCAATTAACTTATATGTATAATTCCGGGTTTTACGTTACTCACCTATAGAGAAGATTTTCGATGCTATTATTCAGAGTGATTCCTAATAATAGAAAATAACTTAGAGGTTGGTTGATCAAATCTAGTGATTGACGTACAAGTAAATCAAACCTGTCATGAATAGAATTCAGTATTAATATTAGCATCAGCTCACTTTAGGATTTATCGTATATTAAATCGGAAATAAGGCTTAACTCGAGAACTAACGCTCAAAGGAAGGTTTTTGCAGCAGTATTATCTCCCTTAGTTCTGCAGTTTCGGTTATGGTTTTAAATTACATCCGGTAGCAAGGTCTCTGATCAGGAGACTGTAAGTTTTCAGGAGCCATAAACCACCTCTTAACTGCTCTTGTTCCCTGATGCACGTTCTCTCGGGAGGAATTTTCTAATATGTAAGCAAGGGCTCAAGACATCAGTTTTCCTGGTTCAAAAGGTTTTTGGGATCGGGAAATGTCATAATTGCTGTTAGGGTATCAGCTATTGACAAATAATAAAATCCCACACACTAAAAACAAAACACTGAGAGTAAAAAATGCATTTGTATAATAAAAATACCAACAATACATTTATATCTAAAAAAAAAGGAAAGGAAAATGACCAATATATTTTAACTGTAGTTGAAAGCTTACAATTGCGTTCAAAATATATTTAATTGAAGCCATAAAATTGTGTTCAAAATATTTAGATTTCGACATTGAATAATCCATAAAGGTTGATATGTCGCTAAACAAAATCAATCAATCATCAACCTTGAGCAAAAGGAAGAGAAATCTCGTTAAAAACACAATTTGCTTTATTTTTACTATGAAAGTGTAAGTATTCGACAATGATTTTTGAAATATTAACTATGGCCTTGAATACGGGACAGTCTCTGTTCATATGCGCTCACACAAATGCAGACCCAAACACGCCCACATATATGGAAAATTGCATTAATACACGCGTATCGTGTTTTGATGATTGTACAGATGAAAAAATCCCAAGAATTCTTCAGCGCTCTCTGTCGTCAGGTTACTTAACTAAAAGTATTTACATCTTTCCAATTCCCTGATCTTATTCAAGAGAAAGTAACTTAGTAGGAAAATTCTCAAGAGTGCTACTATTGTATCTTATCAAGGCATAAATCTGCACACCGGATGTTTTCAAATATCTCGATTCCTGAAATAATTGATATTTTCCCAAGCCAACATACACCACTATAAAAATGTAAAACATTTCAAAGAAAATGGTTAAATTTATAATTTTCCTTGAAATATATAACACAAAAATGAATCCCAAATTAAAATAACTTAAATACAAATTTGCATTAAAATTAATTCCAGAGCATCTTTTACTCACGTTCATTTATAAGACATTGAATTGTGTCACTTCATGTCTTCCATAGCTTGCCTAAACTTTTCAGTTAACCTGATGAATATTCATGAGCGTTATCCAATTCAAAAAAAAATTAGAACCAATAACATTTATATTCTTGTATATAAATACTTGTTACAAAACAAAACCCTTGAATTTATCTTTTTCCCTCAGAGGACGAAACGCGTCAGCTGAGATAATTTTTTCTTTTATCTTTATTCATATCGTGCTTTTACAGATATATCTGAAATTTTATATTACATAGAAGGACTAAACAGAGATTTGGGTTTACTTAGAGAGTCTAATTTCTTACAAGGAACCCCATTATCAGCAACACCACTCCTCGGATGTGTAGGCCCTCCACCCATATTTTAACACCTAATTTTAACAGCCATCACCTACCTCCTATATTTTTAACAACCATCACCTACCTACTATATTTTTAACAGCCATCTCTTTTTTATGTTCTGACATCTATGATTTACCTTATTATGAGCTCTTCAGTTATGGAAGTATTGCCATATACACTGAGGGTCACTTTCCGCTTAACCTGTTTGATACCATCTTTGGTTCTATGACTATAGTTCTTTTACATATAAGCTTATGTAGAGAGTATGGAAGGTTAGTGTAGATACATATTAATCTTATATTTGTATTTATATCTTTACGTGTACTGAAATTCATAAGTTTGTGTGGTGGCTTGTGTACATTTACACGTTATGAGCACTTATGTACACATGCGCATCTATATATGTATATGTTTTTCCATTCTGTTTTATCTGCATCCACTATTGTTTTAACCATAGCTTTCCAAATTTTTATCGAAAAGTTTTATCCTTTTATTTGTTCCTTCATTTTTTATTTTCATTTTATTTCATTTAATTATATTTTATTATTATATATTCCTTTGTTCTTCCTCATTCTTTTGTCTCGTCAGATGTTATTCTAACTACAGCCCGTATCTCTGAAATAGGCCATTTATCGTAACTACAGCCCGTCTCTCTGAAATTGGCAAGTTATCCTGACTACAGCCCGTTCTCTGAAATTGACAAGTCATTCTAACTACAACACGTCATTCTGAAATTGGGTCGAACAAATTTCGGCTAGGCTGTCTACACACAAGTCATCTTCTCCACTACGCAACCTATAACTCTCTTCATCTATGTTTACAATCTTACTCCCTGACTCTTAGATCAGGTTTTTGCTAATAATATGATTTCCACCAGAAAATTCACCGTCTACAAAAACATCTGTCGGTGGGTAATTCCCATTTCTCTCTTTATTTCTCGTCCCATTGCTGAAGGACACAGGCGCATTCGAAAGTTCCGAACTTAAAACCTTTCTTTCTGTGCTTCACTTCTGTCATATGGTTAATAATTTATATTTAATAAATGTTTTTCGTACTGATTATATTGGTACCCTTTTGTCTATTCTTGTTTTATTAACTAACAAACCTATTTTATACACACACACACATTCACACACACACACACACACACACACACACACACACACACACATATATATATAATTAACAAAGCCTGCACAGAGGAGGAATCTTAGTAAAATAAATGTTCTGTTCTGTCTCGTCCATAGGGGATACGTACGCCAACAAGCAAATCGATTGTTATAAATAAAATTTATGTTTTCTATATTTCTGAGATGAGGTATTATGTACACTATTTACATTATTCGGACTATTGTCCTCATCTTTGTCGCCATATTTATTACAACGTTTCGGCCCTTCAGTATCTGTCTATATTTCTGAAATGAGGTATTATGTACACTATTTACATTATTCGGACTATTGTCCTCATCTTTGTCGTCATATTTATTACAACGTTTCGGCCGTTCAGTATCTGTCAATATTTCTGAGATGAGGTATTATGTTCACTATTTACATTATTCGGACTATTGTCCTCATCTTTGTTGCCATATTTATTACAACGTTTCGGCCTTTCACTATCTGTCTATATTTCTGAGATGAGGTATTATGTACACTATTTACATTATTCGGACTATTGTCCTCATCTTTGTTGTCATATTTATCACAACATTTCGGCCTTTCAGTATCTGTCTATATTTCTGAGATGAGGTATTATGTACACTATTTACATTATTCGGACTATTGTCCTCATCTTTGTTGCCATATTTATTACAACGTTTCGGCCTTTCAGTATCTGTCAATATTTCTGAGATGAGGTATTATGTACACTATTTACATTATTCGGACTATTGTCCTCATCTTTGTTGCCATATTTATTACAACGTTTCGGCCTTTCAGTATCTGTTTATATTTCTGAGATGAGGTATTGTGTACAATATTTACATTTATAATGTAAATAGTGAACATTTATGCTTATGCATATAAATACTTGTTACAAAATAAAATCTTTGCATTTACCTTGCTAAAGCCCCTGACAAGACACGATGCGTCGGCTATGATAAACGTTCCGTTTCTTTTTATTCATATTATCCGTTTACAGATATACCTGAAATTTTACAGATATATCTATTTCAATTGAGCACTCTTGAGAGTCAGCTTAATTCTACAAACAGCAGCTGTATACGTTAAAACGCAAATCTCTCCAGTAAAATGAACACAAGCACTCTGACTCGCGTTTGTTTACATTCGTAAAATCATTACACTAGAATTAGCAGTTTCTCTCTGCCGAATGTTGATGACTTAATCGTAGAAACTCCGACTGACATTAAAACGTTCGGGTTTCGGTTATGGCTTGAGGCTTTCGGGCGTCTAGTCGCACTGGGGAACTCTGAAATAGCGAAATAGTACTATCTGCGAATGACATAATTAACCTCTTGAAAATATATTTCAATTGAGCACACTTGAGAGACAGCCTAATTCCACAAACAGGAGCCACATAAGCAAAGCTTTTCAGTAAAATGAATACGAGCACTCTGACTGATCTTCGTTTAAACAATACGCTAGAATTAGCAGTTTCTCTCTGACGAGTGCTGATGGCTTAGGGGTAGAAACTGGCTTGAGGTTTTCGAACTGAGGAGCTGTGATACATCGAAACAGTACTGTCTACGAATGACATTATATATATATATATATATATATATGAAATGTGTATGTATATAAATATATATATATACATATGCAAATTTTATATATATCATTAATATATTATATATGCGCGGTACTTATTGGAAAGCGCTCAATGCCAGTGATAGATCTAACATATTTAGTTGGATTGATGTGAGTTTCTGATCCTGGGTTTCACGCTATTTGCGATCGTCAAAGTTTGTCTGACATTCGTAAATTGCGGGAAACCCAGGGTCACAAACTCACATCAATCCAAGTATATATATATATATATATATAATAAAGAAATAAGATTCTTATATTCAGATGGAAGACATATGCCAAGTACTTTCGACAATTTAAAATTCTCATCTTCAGGGCGCAAAAACGAAGACAAAATATGTGCAGACCGAAAGATGAAAATAAATTATGCTATTTATTGTCAATCAAATATATGTTTTGGAGCGTACGATGCCGCGACACTAGGGGTCTTGTTCAAATCAATCAAGTGAGAAATTTGTTTGCATTTTGAAAAGTGATAAATCCACGACATTTTCTTATATGTATTTATCTGTTAAATTGAAATGAACTTGTGTATATTGTGTAATTAGTAGCTTTAAAATGTCTTAGTAATTTTCTATCGAATTTAAGATTCTGATTATTACGTTCTTTTGATTTGGTTTGGTTTGTTTTACGGCATATCAACTTCAATGTGTTATTTAATGCTGAAAATTTTTATTGCTGGTAATATTTTGTTTTGTCAAAAATCTATTTCTGGTAATAATTTTTCTTCAAAAACATAATTTTGGTAATATTTTTTTTTCCTTCAAAAAATTATTGCTGGTGATAATTTTTTTTTTACAAAGTATTTCTGATATAAAAACCTATTTATATACTTTCATAGTGTTTTAACCCAGTTTCGGTGTTAAATATTTGCCCATAGCTGGAACCCTAACAGGGTGCTACCACCCCGAGTCGAGGTGAACGTGGGAACGCCAGCAATTAAGAGGTGGTTCCTTCCTTCTCAAAAGCTCTTAATCAAAGGCCTTTCTGCTGGACGTAGTTTATCCTCTTACCCAGGACGCGGATGTAGTTTATCGTCATACCCAGGACGTATTACGTGCTACGGATTTGATTTTGTAAATATATTAGAGTGTGTAACTTATATTTATATCATAAAGAAACAATTTATACAAAGAATTAATTAGCAATATATATAAAATCTTACTAAAATAAATGTTCTGTTCTGTCTCGTCTATCTGTAGGGGATACGTACGCCAACAAGTAAATCCATTGTTACGAATGTCCAGTACTCTTCTAATGATGGAGACAAAAAGCGAGCTAATTAATATTATGGATGAAATTCAGTCACTTTTTAATCACTTGAGGCTTCCATAGTTTGATATGACCCAGTGCATTTCTGAGGAAAAGTGCGGTCACTCATACTGCTGCTTAACACAGTCAATCTGTTCAGAAGCTTGGAGATAAACATGGAAGTGAGAATTTCTGCAAAGAACACCCCATCCACACGCTTCTATACATACGCACACACGAACTCATATATATGCACACACAGACACAGATATATATATATATATATATATATATATATATATATATATATATATATATATATATATATAACGGGTGTAAAAGTAAAATTGTCCGTTGGGTTTGTTTTTGACAGGTTTTCAGATAAAACGTTTATGCATCTTGGTACCATTTATCGTAAGAATCACTGAAAAAAGCCTCTGGGTTATTCAGCTAGAAAGAGAACAGGTTAAAATCGTTTTGTGTCAACGTTACTGTCCTCAAAACTGAGCAATAGTAGTAGGAAAAAGATCATTCAGGCCTTTAGAAATGGTACCAACATTCATACTCTCGCTTCCATCTTACAGCTCATCCAAGAAGCAGCGAGAGAACGGTGAATAAGTTTTTTAAAAAAAAGGGAACAGTAGAGAGAAAAACTGGATCAGCAAGTCACAACTGAAAGTAGGATCATCATTTCAAAAGATCCAACTCAGTTCATAAGACGTTTGGCACGTGAGAGAGGAGTCTCAGCTATGACAGTCCGAAGAGCAGTGTAAAAAACTTGAAAATGAAATCGTACGTGAAACGTGTGTGGCATCTTGCTACTTCAGGACAGAAAATTAGAAGGTTAGAGAGGGTGAAGATCATCTTCACCATCTCCAACCTTCTAATTTTCTGTCCTGAAGTAGCAATATATATATATATATATATATATATATATATATATGTGTGTGTGTGTGTGTGTGTGTGTGTGTGTGTGTGTGTGTGTGTGTGTGTGAAATTTATGTCAATACTTCATGAGCTTCCGATCCTGAGTTATGATTAATTAATGGTGAACATGTCATTTTCATTTATGATCGATTTCGTGGCGATTTTTCTGTTAACCTTAGAGATAATTAACATTATTATTGCTCAAAGTAGAATCCAATAGTGTTCTAAAAACCTCGGAGAATTCCAGTAATCCATATGTTTAATCATCTCTAAGATACAACGGTACAGAGCTTAATCTAAGAATTGGATAATTTTGCAATTACCCAATTTTGATCTTACACCCGGTATATGGCCACCTTCAAATACAGGAAAGTACCTGTTGACAGCATCAATATACCAAGAAATAATAAAAAAAACTTCAAACTCTCGTGGCTCTTTGTATAAAAAGCAACCAGCCAAACCTCAACAACATTTATTACGAGTGTAGGGGCAAAGTGTCGAAATACATATCGCAAGCATTTAATGCCATTTGACATTTCTGCCAATTTCTTATTTCCCTTATATTGAGACGCTTGTTTTGCAAAACATTCTATAGCTACAACGGATAAATTAAAAATTTATATTTAATTATAACAGTGTGAGTTCAAGCGTGTTATTTTTTTTTAAATCACCATCGCATGGAAATGTAGATTTTATCACAGTTTGTCATTGTAATTCACCCTGAGGATGATCTCAGAGGAAAGTATTTGGGTAGGAAAAAACAACGCCTACCTTGATGAATTTCATCTTAACTGATTGGACAACAGATTAGAAAGGATTATTATCAAAATAAAGATATATCTATATTATGTAATGAAACATGTTTGAATGAAGATATACTACCTAAATATATATATATATATATATATATATATATATATATATGTATATGTATGTGTGTGTGTGTGTGTGTGTGTGTGAAAAGTGTATGTATATAAATATAAATATATACATATATATATGTGTGTGTAATATATATGTTATTATTTATATATTTTATACGTGGTACTTATTAGAAAGCGCTCGATATCAGAGATAGAGCTCACATATTTGGTTGGATTGATGTGAGTTTGTGACCCTGCGTTTCATGCTTTTGCGATCGTCAGTCCGCAAAAGCTGAAACCCAGGGTCACAAACTCACACCAATCCAACCAAATATATATATATATATATATATATATATATATATATATATATATATATATATATATATATATATTCAGGGGCTGTGCATGAACTGACCATTTGAATTTTAATATATCTGATTAGCACAAAAATTGGCGTAGTTATATGTTACGCTGAGATTACATTTTTTTTAAATTTTAGTTACAGTTTTTTTTCATTTTAAAAATAACATTCATCTATTTAAATAAGCGGGATTTACATAAAAAATTAAATTAAAATTTTTGTGAGGGAGGCTTTGTGTATATTCATTTTTTTACTTTTTACAGTTTCTTTAATTAAAGGGAAATTACTTGTTCTTATTTAAAAAGAAAACAAAAATAGCATTAATTTATTTTCAAAATAAATAGTAATTTACATGAAAAATAAACCTTAATTTACATAAAAGTTAATCTGGATCAACGTATTTAAGCAGCTATTTATTTTTATGCCTGCATGTAACCATCAATTCATTTCTCTTCTTTAATAACCTCGGATTATTTAAGTGTTTTAAGATAAGCAATTTTTCAATAAGACATACGTTGCATTTGTTTCCTTTTCCGTTATAAGATTGGGTTCTTGTTATCAGATCCCAGTTAATAGAAGAGGAACTACCATTATTTTTTAATTGCCAGAAATATTTAGTGAAAACAGTGCTGTTTCTCTATTTTATATTAGCTAAAGTCATTCGATGATGGTAGAGACGAATTTTTCAAGGATTTTCAGTGAAACCAAAATAAAATTTAACATGGTTACCGGAACGTATGCTCGGTCGGTATACAATATTATACGTAATACATTGAACGTTTAAGGGGCAGATCATATATTTTAGGCAGTTGTATTTATTTTTAGAAGAAATTAAATTGTCTTTGTTGGAAATATTTGTTTAATATAACGTTTTTATGATAGGAGATGGATATGTTATTATGACAGCTATAGCTGATCTTAACATTATTTTTGTTAAAATCTTTTTAGTGTTGTTGAATGGTTAAAGAGCTTACGATTTAAATAATAAGAAATATCAAAGATATTTTCTATAATTGTTTTACCTACCTACCTACCTACCTCTCTACCTCCCTACCTACCTACATACCTACCTATTTACACACGCATTTCTGTATATTAACGCCGACAAAACTCCCTTCTTCTGGGATGCTGGGAAATAGCAAAATCTATGGCGCCTAAAACGACAGACTATCTTTTTTGTTCGCATCTTACAAGTGCTTGGCGGAGGAGGATCACTGTCAACACGAAGGAGATAGCATCTCTACAAATGTAACACTAACCTTTAGTAGGAGTTTCGACGGTAAATTGCATCAACTCACTTGGAATGGAACTGCAAAACACTGATAATTAAATCTAACCATCCAACGTGCATATTCATTCTTAGACGATATACAGTCAACTCCAAAAGTATTGGAACGATTAGGCCAATTGCTTTGCTTTTGTTGTCCAGTGAAGTGATTTTTTTTTAAGATCAAAAGATGAATATATTTTCTGGTATTTGCATTTAGATGTGTTAAACAACATAGGGAATACCACCTTTTGTTTGAATCCACCCATTTTTAAAGTGATCAAAACTATTGGAATAAGTAACTGATAGATGTTTCTTGTTGCCGAGGTGTTGGCTTTTAGAGTGATTGTTTTAACATTTAATACCTCTGACTGACTAATTTTGGTTTAGATTTTGCGTTTATCCCGCAAAGACTGCATTTCGTGATAAACGAATATGAAGCCGAGAGAGCTGTCTTTTGAAGCTGTAAAAAGAAGGAAAATCGAGCAGAGCAATTGAACCTGAGACTTAAAGAGATTAAGATTGTAGTAATCGAGGAAGGATCTCCTTGAGAGCCTGTTCCATATAACAGCTGTTCTTTGGGAAGAAGTTTTCTTGGCGGAACTTCCTTCTTACTAATGGAATACAAAAGGAATAGAGATTATATCGATAGACTAGACAGAGTAGATAAACCGTTTCGTCAGAGTTATAAATATTTCCGGTTTTTGTTCTTAAAAAAGTGAAATTATGTTTGATTCAATCAAACTGACTTGTTGTCGCTTAGCAGGCGTTTTGATACATACTGCGTAAAATTCAATATTGTTTTGATGTCAAAAGTTTTCAAAGAACTCTTAAATCATTAAATAAAGCTTTTCCCGTCAAAATTTATGGCAGCGATCGAAAACGTTATCAATGGTTTGGTGCAAGGGCAGGTAAATATGGGGGCTGGATCAACTGAGTTCCCCAATTTCTGTTGGGATTTCTGGGATGAGCTGTTATCATTATTTACACTATTAGTCATTATCTTTGTTGTCTGAGCGTCATTACGCTACATAATGTCGAGGATCTGTTCGGATATTTTATGTTCCAGGTGAGGCTTCCGCCCCTGTTTGCGGAGAATCGTTTCCATTGTGCCGTCCAGGAACTGGCCAATGCCTTGATTAATAAGCCGAACAGAATTAGCTTTAGGTCTCAACATCTGTATAAGAATGTTAGGTGACAATTTTTAATGGAGTTTTTTTTCCGATCGCCTCCACTGGGGATTCACATCGGGTCCATACCGATTTGATAAGGGCACTTCGACGTGGTGTAATGGTTAACAAGCTTGTCTCGCTAGATCAGTTACCAATGAGTAGAAAGTTCGATCTCTACTGGGTGATGCTCACCTTCGGGTTTGTGCTACATCTAAGCTCCAAATTAGAAATTAATTTTGGGAACTTCGACGTTGTGTAATGCTGAGTCTGCTTGTCTCGCTAGATCAGTTACAACTGAGCAGAAAGTTCAATCTCTACTGGTTGATCCACACCTTCAGGCTTGTACTACATCTAAGCTCCAAATTAGGGATTAATTTTGGGCACTTCGACGTCGTGTAATGCTGAGTCTGCTTGTCTCGCTAGATCAGTTACGACTGAGCGGAAAGTTCAATCTCTACTGGTTGATCAACACCTTCAGGCTTGTACGACATCTAAGCTCCAAATTAGGGATTAATTTTGGTTACTTCGACGTGGCAAAATGGTAGGCGAGGTTAACACACTAGATCATTTACAGCTGTATCGTGAGTTCGATTCTTATTGGATGCTCAGTATATTTGACCTTTTGTCACACCTAAGCTAGGCTTAGTAAATTGCCTATTTGATAATTTCTGGCATGGCAACTGTCCTCATCTTTGTTGTAAATAGCGTAAATAATTAGTTATTGAATTTCTTTGTGTATTATCCTTGCTGTATACGACCGTTCGTTGTTATGAAAAAGAAAAAAAACTTTATCTTGAAATCCGCCGTATACGCTGCCATTGCAGCGAAAATGTTCATGTGCTCCAAATTTATTCTTAACTACTATGTACAATTAGTATTTTCGATGATGAATTTATCAATACATCTGCTTCCCGCTACATGGAAATGACGCATGACTAAACGTAATATTATAGCATTTTTTAAAATTTTATTTATTTATTTTCGGCCGCAATAATTTACACGATCCAATGTTAAAGGTCTAAAAGAAATCTAAACTTTTAGAAAGTTCTTTCTTCTCAATCGTTAAATAGATTATAGCCACGGTTAACTATTTTTTTATGAGCGAAGTCACTCCTAAAATATTTCTCAAGAGCGAAGTGTCTACGTCATTCAAAAGAAACGATTAAATCTAGTTTTTACAATCTAATTTAAAAAGAAAACTATTTATTATTCTTCTGGACAAGAAATAAAATGATTCAAGTGAAGTCACGAAATTCTGCTTCAAAATAAATCGAGGAAATGTTATACAAAAATGTGTCATGACTCATAAAGTAAAAAAAAAATATATATATATTTCTTACCTCCTTGTATTACGACCGGATTACCTCCCTTGAGTGAAACTTTTTTTTTAATGTAGAAATAACGATTGATATTGAATTTAAAGTGTTGAACATCAAAGTCGACTGGGAAGCAAGGAACCGGAAGAGAATTCCACAAGCAAGAAGTGCGAGAGAAGAAACTATTAGCATAGAACTTACGGTTGCATCTAGCGATTTCTACTGTAACATGATAAGACGTAGACACCAATCTAGTATCGCGCTTGAATTCATAAAGACTAAGTACCATAGAGGATACCAATATTCAATTTGAAAATACAAAAAAATTAGCACAAGGCCAAAAGTGGGGGTATAGGAAAGCTGGTCTTCGATCTACCTTATCATAAACTTAGCTAGCCACGATTACGCATACCACAAATAATTCTTACACCAAAACAACACATTCTTACTTACCATTCTTACTACAGACACAACAATACCGCAAAGTCTCTATGAAGTCCTAAATAGTTAAAATATCTACAATTTGTCTGGGGAGGAAATAAAAGAAATAAGCAAGAGAAAAGCTCATCTGAACAATTACCATAAAACATATTTATAGAAAAGGCACAGGGAAATTTCTTTACGACGGTAGGAAAGTAACTGAATCCGAGATGTCAGATCAGGACCAATAAAATTCCTGATTCTATGGATTTTAATTACAATCTCTAAATATATAGAAGGGACACTAGACCAGACGTTGCAGCACTATTCAAGGCATGGTGAATGGTAAACTTATAAACATGTAAAATAGATTCTGGCAGGAAAAACTGTCTAGTACGACACAGTGAACCAACTTTCCTAGCAGCTGAGCTAGCAATTGACTCAACATAATATTTCCACTTCATGTCAGCGGAAAACGTTATGCCGAGAAGGCGCAATAAGACACTCCTCTGGAGGACAGCATCAGTCAGGTTCACGGAAGATAAAAAGGGTTCACTATAACAAAAAGAGAGCATTTTATTTTTAGAGGCATTAACATTAACAAGCCATTCTTTGCACCAGTTAACAACATATTGTAGGTCATTTTTTAGATCAGCATCCAATTTGACCTTATCGTGCCGATCAGATCTACGATTAAGACATTAGAAATAGATAGAGGTGGAAAGATTGTTGGCCATAACGTTTCAACTTCCATTTCTTGACAATTGATATGAAGTCTTCTAATGCGCTCGTTTCCTGTCTAACGCTGACTTGCCAGACGTTATATGTAGTGCAGCCAGAGAAGGTGGTACCTAGAGGGTTCTGTAGCATTCTTCACTGAAAATCGATTGTTAATGGCCTCTTTCTAAGCGGTAATTTAATATAACACCGCCAAAATTATTAATAAACCATTATATTGTCAGAGTGATTTTAATCTCAATGATCAATCGTTCTCCGGGCGACCTTCTGGCGTTGACGAAGTTGGACCAAATAACCTAAGATTTTGAAGGAAGAGATTACTAAGAGTTTGAAAATCGATACCTCAATAGCCGTTTCTTATATGAAGACACTTGAGTTCCTTTTCAAACTCGACATATAAGTGCTACATTATTTGAAGGAACAGAACATGCTCCAGCGATTTCTTTGCCGTTACGCCATTGAAAAGGGACCGTTCTTGGAGAACAAAAATTTTTCACCATGTACAGTCAGTCGAAATCTACCTTAGAATCTTCTTCCAATAATAAAAAAAAACCCTCAACAATTAGCCGCACTACGGGCGACCTTCTGGGCTTGTTGAAGCTGCTGTTTGCTATCGTGGAGAAAATAACCGAAGATTTTGAAAGAAGAGATTACTAAGAGTTTGAAAATCGATACCTCAATAGCCTTTTCTTATATGAAGAGACTTGAGTTCATTTTCAAACTTGACATATGAGTGCAACATTTTTTGACGAAACAGAACATGCTCCATCGATTTCAAATTCAAAATTTAAATGACCAAAAATTTGACTATGTACAGTCAGTCAAAATCTACCTCAGAATCTTCTTCCAAAAAAAAAAAAAAATAAAATAAAAAAAATAAAAAACACGGAAAAAATAAGTTATAACTGAAGAAATTAGTAAAAATTGAATTGTAAAAAATCAAATCAAATCAAATCAAATAAAATAAAACACGCGGATCCAGGATTTTCAGTGACTGAGAAAATAAATTAAATTTTTTAGAAAATATTTCACATTAAACTCTTAATAGGAAATTTTCTTTTTATTGGGAATTTATTTTTATATTTAAAAAAGAAAAGAAAAAAAAAGAAAGTTTGTTTCCAAGCTGCCATGGTGAATTCTATTTGCAACTCTTGGATTCATGCAAGGAATAACGAAAATAACTGAAGGAATTTTCTTCATTTAAACACGATGAATTCCGAAAATTAAGATTGTGTATTTATTTTCAGTTATACAAGAAACAATTTATAAAGTCAAGAAGTAAAGGATTAAGAAAAAGATTAAGAGAAATAAATTCTTATTTACCCAATTTACATTAAGATTATTGTCCTCATCTTTGTTATTTCTATCAGAACGTTTCGGCCATTTATGCCCACTGGTCTTCCTCAGGTCTATATCGATCCAGGTAACCTCCAGCGAATTCTGAACTGATCCATTTATTTACGGGGGTAGGCTGTTCACGAAAATGGTATCAACACGTCTGTAGGACGATTGGAATCAATTGTTATAAACAAAAGAAACTATTTACTTGACTATTATTTTTTTCTAATCGGGCACGAAATTTTGCATCGATAATGCAATAACTTTTTTCGCAGACTCTCATGTAAATTTAATATCCGTGATTATATCCAGCGTGTATTACAATGATGAAGTGAAATATTGGATATTTCAACTCATGGCTAATTTTTCTTTTCTTCTATTACGCCATGACATAAATCCGTTGTTTTTTTTTATAATTTATTTCAATAGTTATTGTTTATTAATACATTAGAATCCCTCATATCTGGTGTTGAGGGGTCCACCCCTTTTTATACAAATGGACTCACCCAGTGTATACTTATACTACGGCTATGTGACGACCCGAGAGAGCAAGACCGAAGAGTCGAGTCGAGTCCAGAGTGACAGAGTAAAAGGTTGTAGGTAATCGGAAGAGTGATAGTGAGGTAACAGCGTTGTAGGAGTCACAGTGAACGAGCAGGTAGACTCAGTAAGAAGTCATACAGCGATACTTCAATACCAAAGACTGTATATATATTTTGCTACTAACCCGTATTCCTGGAACTACTAACCTGCTT
Organism: Acanthosepion lycidas; assembly: GCA_963932145.1. Taxonomy (NCBI): domain Eukaryota; kingdom Metazoa; phylum Mollusca; class Cephalopoda; order Sepiida; family Sepiidae; genus Acanthosepion; species Acanthosepion lycidas. The sequence goes on along the minus strand of OZ010607.1, from coordinate 12,059,183 downwards.
TACCAGTTTGTATTATTACGTTAATACATTATTTTCATATGTTCATTCCTGGCGTTTGTTATTTATTGGTACCGGATTTCAACCCGGAATCCACAACAACTTGGCGACGAGGATATCGAACTCACACGGAAAGAGCAAACAACAAAATCCTCCCTCGTCCACAACAACTTGGCGACGAGGAAATTCAAACTCACACGGGAAGAACAAACAACAAAATTCTCCCTCGTCAACTTTGCGACGAAGACTTCGAACTCACACAGAAAGAGTACAAAGAAAAATTCTCCCTTGCCGACCACAACGACTTGGTGTCGAGAAATTGGGACCTACACGGAAAGAAAAAGTTTTCTCTCTTCTCACCACAACAGCTTGTGCGACAAGAATTTTCATTTCTCGGAGACTCAAAAGAGGAAATTGCCGTGTTTGCCAGTATCCACAACAACTGGGTAACAAAGTGTTACGAGGATTAAAATACGGAAAATCGAATTTTTTCTTAAGACTCTTACCATGGAGGATTTTAAAAGTATTTTAGTAGAACTTGTTAAACACCAAAATGAACAGCAATTACAATTCCAAGAAAGAATGGAAAAAATATTACCACAAACACAGAAGGAAAATCATGAAAGACAAATGCAAAATGAAGAAAGACAATTACAACTCCAGGAGCGAATTGTAAAAGTAGCGAGTAATACACAACAACAAAATATTGAAAAAGAGGCGAAGTTTTCTCAAGACACACTAGCTTCATGTCTCGCAACTCTCGCCTGTGGAACTCCCTTCCCTTTTCCTGTTTCCCTGTGAGCTATAATCTCCAGCTATTCAAGTGTAATGTCAATCGACATCTCCAGTTGCCTTGATCTATTCACTACCCTCATCCTTTCTTCTATCACTCCTATCTGATCTTGCTCTATATTTTCTGTAACCCCTTGCGTCCTACTGGCTTCCCGCCATGCTTGGGGTGAAATGCTTAAAAAAAAAAAAAAAATGTAACACGATAGAAACATTCAAATATTCCCTAGAAGAGGATAAAAATTTCGGGGACTTTTTCAGACGTCATGAAGACATCTTCAACATCGATTGTCAAAACTGGACAGAAGCAAAAAAGCTATGACTATTACTCAGAAAATTAGGAACGAAAGAATACACAAAATTCGTGAAGAAGACAAATGATTTAACGTTTAATGAAGCAGTTACATGTCTGACGGAGTTTTTCAGCCCGAAAACGTCACTCTTTCACAAATGGTGGAAATGTCTTAACCTCTTAAAGGATGAAAATGAAGACTATTCTACGTTCTCCGTAATCGTGAATAAACAGTGCGAAGATTTCAAGTTGGCAGAATTAACTCCAGACATTTTTAAGTATCTTATCTTTGTACAAGGGTTAGTCTCAGCAAAAGATAGTGAAATGCGCAAAAGAATGCTTTCAAAACTGCAAAATGAACCTGGATTAACACTACAAAAACTATCGGAAGACTGCCAAAAATGCCTGAGCATAAAGAAAGACTCGAAGGATATTGAGGTGTCAGGAGTATCACATATTCGTAAGTTAAACAAAAGTTTACGTTTTTCACCCTCCCCGGAAAGAAAACAAAAATTCTATAATAATGAAAAAAGATTTTCACCCTCCCAGGAAAGAAAACGAAAATTCTATAATAATGAAAAAAGTACAACATACAGGGCAAATAATGACGGAAATCAAAGTAAATATAAGCCCCCCCCCCTCCATCTGCATGTTATCGATGTGGAGGACTACACTGGAATAAGGATTGTCGTTTTAAATATAAAAACTGTCTTGCGTGTAGAAAAATGGGTCACAACGCATCCCAATGTAGGAACAGTAGGATAAGAGCTACTAGAATGCATGACGAAGACAATACTAACATAAGGAAAGATGTGGAACTTGAAATCTTAAATAAAAAGATAAAATTGCTACTTGACTCAGGTTCAGACCTGACGATAATTAACCTACAAACATGGAGAAAGCTTAATAGACCAACCATGTTACACACACAGAAAATTGCTAAGTCTGTTACAGAAAAGCGTATAAAATTCGAAGGAGAAGTAATCCTAAATGTAAAATTTAACAAGAAAACTCAAAATATTCGTAATGAAAGATACAAAAAATCTGGCGGGCACAGACTGGATGCAGAAGTTCGACGTATGGGATTTACCTATTAGTTCTTTTTGTAAAAAGATAAAGTGCGAATCATCAGAAGTTATAAAACTAAAGGAAGAATTGCATAATCAATTTCCAGAAGTATTTTCGAGCGGGTTGGGTCGGTGTAACAAATTTACAGCTAGAATTGAATTAAAAGAAAACGTCCAACCAGTATTTAAAAAGAAGAGAAACATACCGTTTGCCACTATAGAAAAAATCGACAAAGAATTAGAGACTTGAACAAACTGGGATCCTGTCAAAAATAGAGTTTAGTGAATGGGCGGCACCAGTAGTCTATGTAAAAAAGAAATCAGGGGAAATCCGTGGATGCGCAGATTTCTCAACGGGGTTAAACAAGGCTATAAAAGACCATCATTACCCATTACCAAGCCCGAGGAAATATTCACCAAACTTAACAGCAGCAAGATATTTTCCAAAATAGATTTAAGTGAGGCTTATCTGCAGATCCCAGTACAAGAAGAGAGTACGAAAATTCTATGCATTAATACTCACAAAGGGCGGTACAAATTCAACAGACTACCATTTGGGGTAAGAGCTGCACCGGCAATTTTTCAGCAAACGATGGATACAATGCTCACTGGCCAGAATTTTGCGACCGCGTACTTGGACGACATCCTAATTAAAAGCAACAATGTTGAAGAGCATGCATCGCACATAAAGGAAGTTTTCAAAAGACTTCAGGACTTTGGGTTTAAAGTAAAAGAAAAAAAAATGTGATTTTTTCTTAATTGAAATCAAATACTTAGGGCATATAATTAATGAAAATGGTAGAAAGCCAGACTCACAGGATATTCGCAATAAAAAAAAAATATGCCTGAACCAAAAAATGTCGCGGAATTACAAAGTTTTCTTGCCCTAGCAAATTACTACAGCGAATTCATCGAAAATATGCACAGAATGAGCTCCCCCCCCCCACTCAACGAATTACTAAAAAAGAGAATAAATGGAATTGGACAGAAGAATTTCAGAAAATGTTTAAGGAGATAAAACGAAAATTAACGTCGGAACTAGCACTAACTCATTTCGATCCAAAACTAGAAATTATTATCGCGAGTGACGCGAACTCTCACGGAGTAGGAGTTTGCATTCTACACAAGATGTGTGATGGCACAAAGAAACCCATAGCTCACGCATCGGGATCATTATTACCTGCGGAGAGGAACTACTCGCAGATTGAAAAGGAAGCACTAAGCTCTCTCCCATATATATATCTGTGGAACCGAGTTATGGCGAATATAATATTCGCCATAACTCGGTTCCACAGATATATATATGGGAGATAGTTTACGCCTCAAACGGACCACAAACCACTTACGATTTTTGGATCAAGAAAAGGACTACCAATCTATACAGCAAACAGACACCTAAGATGGGGAACTATGTTACTGAACTACAATTTCAAACCTTCTTACCATGGAAGAAAATTGTGCAAGCTGATGGACTATTGCGATTAATGCCTGCAAAATGCGAACCGCTGGAAGATTCAGTAATAGCGGCGATGCAAGCCGAAGATGAAATCAGTAAAGTGTTATGCAACACATTAAAGGAACTACCTGTGACCCTGCTAGAGATAAGAAGGGAAGTGGAAAAGGATGAATTTATTTAGAATACCAAGAAAAAAATAGAAGAAAAGGAAAGGAATTTAGCAGAGAGCTTCGCAATTTGTGACCACATATTGTTATATAACGAAAGAGTAGTGATACCAAAATCGTTACAAAGGCGGATTTTGAAGGATTTTCACTTAGGACATCCAGGAAAAAACCGGATGAAAGTTTCGTCTACTGGCCTAACATGGACAATGATATTACGCAAATGGTGGAAAGATGTAAAGGCTGTGCTTCTGCGGCAAAAGCACCACCTTCTATACAGAAACCATGACCTAAAGTGGACAGAACCTGGTCCAGAATACATGTGGATTATGCGGGACCCATAAAGGGTTACTGCTACTTAATAACAATAGGTAGTTTCAGTAAATGGCCAGAAGTCTTCAGATTCAAACACCTGACGATGGAGAATACTATAAACTGCCTACATGAATTATTCGCAAGATTCGGTGTCGTGGATTGCCTGGTAACTGATAACGGCACACAATTTACCTCCAGCGATTTTAAAGAATTCTGTGAGACGTACCAAGTAAAGCACACTAAGATAGCTCCGTATCACACACGGTCTAACGGGCAGGCTGAAAGATTCGTAGACACAATAAAGAGAGCTCTAAAAAAGGCAGGGAATGTATCGACAGAAAAAGCTATTCAACAGTTTCTCCAAGTATACAGAATAGCACCTAACGGGAATACACCATCTGGTCTTTCACCAGCGGAAGTGATGTTTGCCCGGACAATACGGTCTGTGTTTGATAAGTTATTGCCTAACAAGAATAAACACCAGCATACACCTATTGTACCCAAGAGATCATTCAAACCTGGAGAACGGGTTTACTTTAGGATGTTCAGTAACAATATGGCTTACTGGGAGCCTGGCACAATAATTAACAGACTAGGAAATGTGATGTACACAGTACAAGGCGAAAAGTTTACCCACAGAAGACATATTGACCAAATACAAAAAAGACGGGTTGAAGAGCCAAGCTCGCCACTCGCTGAAAATGACGATTCAATGGATGCAATCTTTGAAGCTTTTGAGATTCAAAGACCACAGGAAGACACAGAAACTAGAAGGTCAAACAGGAAGAGAAAATTTACTGAACCTCTGATTATCGACCATAAGAGTAAAAGATATTAACTCCCCCCAAAAAGGGATCTAAAGAGGCTGGTGTTAATGGGTCCACCCCTTTTTATACAAATGGACTCACTCAGTGTATACTTATACTACTGCCAGTGAAGACCTGAGGGAGCAAGACCGAAGAGTCGAGTCCAGAGTAACAGAGTAAAAGGTTGTAGGTAACCGAAAGAGTGAGGGTGAGGTAACAGCGTTGTAGGAGTCACAGTGAGCGAGCACTTAGACTCAGTAAGAAGTCATACAGCGATACTTCAATACCAAAGACTGTATAGATATTTTGCTACTAACCCGTATTCCTGGAACTACTAACCTGATTTACCAGTTTGTATTATTACGTTAATACATTATTTTCATATATTCATTCCTGGCGTTTGTTATTTATTGGTACCGGATTTCAACCCGGAATCCACAACATCCGGAATTCCTCATATCCGGAATCCCGTATATTCGGACATGATATTGATGTGTATATTTGAACTATTTGGATGAAATGTAACTGAATTTGAAATTTCTGTTTTTCATAAAATTTACTTTACTCATGCTTATTTCACCCTAATCGCTTGTATTGGTGCAAAAGATGGATGGGAATAGAAGGAAAAGAACAACTTTGGAGTTATCGCAAAAAGTAGACATTTTAAACAGACTAGATGCTGGTGAAAGTTCATTGAAACTATGGCTGAGTTAAGCATAGGAAAGTCAACATTGTATGATATAAAACCTTCCAAAGAAACTATTCTCCAGCGTTTACACTTTCACAATGAACAAGGAAATAAAAAAAAACATGATTGCAATGAAACCTGGAGTGAAATTGAAAAAAAAAACTACTGAAAAGGTTGTCAGTTTTATGGAAAGAAAGCCAGCATTCAGCTATGACGATTGTAATAACGCACGCAGAATTAAAAAGTGTCTTTTGTTTAAAAAATTTCAAGAACAAAAGCAAAACGAAAGGCGGAAAAAGTTGAGAATGACATTAGAAGAGAAAGAATCATCATGCAAAAGCGATTAAGAAATCCTTGTTACATTGTTTTGCATACGTGGCAGACTTAATTTAATGAATTTTCATTAAGATTACATAATTTATTTCTTTTTCCTTAAAATTCCGTTATATTTCACTCACCATTAGCTTATTTTTTTTTCTATAAAACATTGAAAATAAATGTTAGACCTGATTTCAGTTCTTTTATTTTAATCTAAATATAACCCCTCATATCCGGACTTTGTAACCAATTCCTCATATCCAGAAGGCTTTCTTAGTCTGGGCGTCAGGGATTCTAGTGTAGTTCTGATGGCTCATTTGACAGTGTATTCTTTTCCCTGTTTTCTATTCACTCAAAGACACCATTTATTATCTCCGGTGTTTATACGATAAAGAAATCTTTCTTTGTATCCACGAATAGTCTGGCGTCACTGGCAGAGCATTGAAGTTTGTTTCTCTCTGTCAATGCGTGTGGCACACCGCGTTTTTTGACCATACCCATTGAGTGAAAATGACGAACGACAGTAACATGAGAGCTTGCCATCTTCTAAGCCAATTCCCTAGCGAAGTTCTTTAATCCACGCCTGCAAATGGTTCTCATCAAACTGAATAGGTCGGCAAAAACACGGAATGACTGTGAGTTCGAGCTTCTCTTTGAAACAGAAAAAAAATTGTGCCGTTCTGTCGGTAACGAAGTCATCTCCGTACGCAACACAAATGCCTCAAGCGCCTTTGGCAGCTTTGTGACCGTGATTAAAAGCAAATAGAGAAATACTAAATACATTTCGTAAGTAAAAGAACCAATTTATTATTACTTTCAGTTATGATATATATTTAGTAGTTCTCTTCGAATTGACAGGAAAAAAGAGCTAACTATATTTACATTATTTACTGTCGGACTAATGTCTTCATCTTTGTTGTTTTTATCACAGCATTTTGCTTATTGTGTCCTTCACACATATTCATGTATCTATCGATCCAAACTGAAGCCTTTATTCAATCTACAGGGGGCGATTGTTCACGCTCCGATGTCCAAACCCAGATATATCTCGTCTTGCGCATCCTCGTGCAAATTAATTGAAACAAAACAAATAATTCCGTTATTATTTGACTTTTTCGTATTTTTCCAATGAAACATGACCCAGTGTAAACGTTAGTACTCCGTACGTCCATTCCACGAAGTTGTTCCTAGCAGATTGGCCACAGATTCTCGATTAGATTTAAATCAGGAGAGTTTCCGGGGCAGTCTGTAGTACTTTGATTTGCTCACTGGTAAGGCTTGCCATTGTGTTCGTGTAGCGTTACAATTTTCGTACGCTTCCTTGGAGAAAAGTCCATCGTAGAAAATAGCCGTAAGACAACTAATCGACAGTCGTGACAATAGTGTATGTGCGTGATATTGTTCTGATGTAATATTTTTCAAGGTCAAACAAGTTTGATCATACAGCTCGAAAATAGATTCATATCACTGCACACCACTGAAAATAGCCTAATCTGAGGAAAAAATAGAAATCGATTACACCCTGTAACTCCAGTGGGTGTAAAAGTGACCGTATGGTGAAAGGCCATATGTATTTTCGCTCGACTGTTTATATATACTTGTTAGTGGTATATTATGGCTAGTGTGGTCTATTATATTATCTTGACAGTTATTGGGTATCTGTAACACTTACGTTTCAAATAATTCGAAAGGCTATTGAGCCGATTTAATTGTGGACCCTAATGCAGTTATTTGTTGCTATTTTATAGTTAACATGTGATATTTTAGTGATGTTAACATTGTGTTCAAGGATGAAACAGATTGTCGCCATCCCAGTATACATTTTATATTTGCATATGCTTTATCTATGATATTGAGTATTTTACTTATAACTAAATTTTGTCATTATATATATATATATATATATATATATATATATATATATGGTAAAGGTAACAAATCCGTTGTTATATAATCCAAGTTGATCCTAATAATGTAAAACTTTAACACTGATCCACAAAAAGAGCTCAATGTATTTATTATTACAGAGCAAATAATTAATAAACAATAAAATCCCAAATCAGCTCATATGGGGAATAGCCTATTTCGGCAGACAAAGATATAGGTCGTTTGTCTTATCAACCGCGGTGTGGATTCAGTTCGTGTCGGAAAAAGAAATTTAACCGCGAAAGCTAAAAAAAAAAACCCAAAAAAACAGTCGAAAAATTAATACAAAATTTATCCATTTCAATGTTTCAGTCAGACGAGAGACACAAGACAGTAGTCAGGGGAAGATGGAAGCTATTTGTCTTAAAGGGAAGAAATTTTATAAACTTAAACCCGAATATGACATTAATTTGAGGTTATATAAAGAAGAAATATTAATTTAAAATTAAAAGAGAAATAAAAAAAAACTTTAAAACATATTTACATAAAAGGATGTAAGGAATTAATTGAAAGAGAGTTAGGGAGATCCTAGAGTAGGGGAATGTTTATAAATTATAAATAATATATTGTAAAGAGGTTATAGAGGTGGGGAATATAGAACTTAGAATTAGTTATACTTTTGATATTTGAAGTGTTAGAGGGGAGTAAAAATCATGGAAATATAGTCGCTAATTAAGTTAAACCTATATTATGGAAATTTGAATTTGTTTATAATATATATATATATATATATATATATATATATATATATATATATATATATATATATATATATATCCTGATGACAGGATACCTAAGATACTAATGTACAGCCAGTTAGAATAGGTCTACAGGAATGTAGGGCGCCCATGGCTAAGATACAAAGACAAGCTGAAAAGCAACTTGTCAGCTGTCAATATACCACATAACACCCTTGAGCACTTAGCCTTGGAGCGGGTAGAATGGAGATCAACGTGTTTTAGTGGACACACCAATTTTCAATCTGCTTGTCTGAATCATCTTCAAGAAGCGAGAGCAAGATCTAAAAGTTCAATCAATCTAACAGTGATCTCATTTCACAATCCTCAGACTTGCTCCATATGTGGCCTCCTTTGTGAATCACTAGCAGGTCTTAAATGCCACTTAAGATTATCGCACAAACTTTCATAACTGAATCAATAAGCTGTCAGATCCTCATACGTCGAAACCGACGGGAGAGTCAATTATTATTATTATTATTATTATTATTATTATTATTATTATTATATATATATATATATATATATACTAGTAATAATCTTATAAATATAAGAAATTATACTCGTCCGGAAAAAACTTCGGTATCTTGATTTACGAATAAAGAAGCCAATACCAAAGGGAAAAATGTATAAAAAAGAAAGAACAAAGAATATTTACACCAGCCGAAAATAATCGTCTAGCATTCAAGTCCAGAGTCCAAAGAAAAAAACCCCGATACGCGTAAGTAAAATAAATAAATAAAGTGCTTAATACGTTAAGTAGAGTAAACCTAATTAGACCTAAAGAGCCAGACAAACCTACCAAAGTTTCAACTTAGCGGATCGTTAGGTGAAACCTTGGTAGGTTTGTCTGGATCTTTAAGTTTAACTATATATATATATATATATATATATATATATATATATATATATATATATATATATATGTTGTATGGATATGTTAGCTCTATCACTGATATTCAGCATTTTCCAATACGTACTGCGCATATAAAATTATATATATATATATATATATATATATATATATATATATATATATATATATGGTATTATCTTTATGACTCTTTCTCTATCTCTCTCTTTCTCTCACTGTGTGCGCGCGTTATTGAGTTCGCGGGGTTGAGTTTGTTAGTTTTTCGAATCGTTGTTTGTCGTGTTTCTGGAGACGTCATCTCTGACAGGTGTGTCGTGTCCCTTGAAAAGTCTTCAGGCAGTGACTTTTAGATATCTGTAGATAAAAACAAGAAAATTACTGCAGAAAAAAAAAAGAAAACGAGAAAACGTTGGACACCCCCTCTTTCTCTTTCTCTCACTTCATCACGCTCGCCTTTTCGCTCTCTCTCGTTCGCTCTCTCTCACTCGCGCTCTCTATCCATCGCTCGCTCTTCCTCTCCCCAGATATATTCCTGGTGATTAACATCCGGAGACCGATAAAAAAAGCATTTCGTGACTAACATAATCAGCTACATTCTCGGCCAGCCCATTCTGAGGTCGTGGGGATCACGTGGAAGGGTGAAGTATCCCTTGAGCCACCGACGCGATCCAGATTTGGAAACCTTCATCTCTCACCTCGATGTCAATGGTGACATTGGCCCTTATTAACTTGCTGGCGTTTTCTTTCTTTTTTTGTTTACAATGATTTTTACGCTGAACAAGGCTCGAGGGTAATTCAAGGTAGTGGATTACAGAATAACAGGCAAAGCGCGTACGGATATCTGAAGAAGGCAACAGTTCACCCCAGACATGAAGAGCTTAAGATTGTAGTAATCTTCTCTCTCTCTCTCTCTCTCTCTCTCTCTCTCTCTCACTTTCTGTCTTTCTCTCTCTTCCTCACTCTCTGTACCCCCCTCTCTCTCTTTCTCTTCCCCTCGCCAGATATATTCTAGATAAAGAAAAATAAAAAAAAAAACAGATTACAAACGCCCCCATCCACAAAAGAAAAACCTTGATAATTGTCAGTTAGGGACTGAAAGTTTGGGTCTAGAACTTTAAAAAACCGGTTTTTGTATAACTTGAATTACGTGGTTTATTAGATGACAATTTCTTTTTCATATTCATATCAGGAGAATAGAAAGACACATTTAGTTGATAAAATAATCAGTTATATTCTCAGTCAGCCCACGCTGAGGGCATGGCGATCACGTGAAAGGATGTAGTATCCTGCTGGGAAATATAGAGTCACCTCTGAGCCAACGATGCGATCCAGGCCTGGAAATCTTCAACTCGCACATCGATGTCGATTGAACCTAATTGACTTGTTGGTATTTTCTTCTCTTTCTTTTTTTTACTACAATGATTTTTACCCTGAACAAGGCTCGATGTTAATTCACGGTATAAGAGGCCCAGTTTATGCAGATATCCGAAGACAACGGTTAACCTTAGACATGAAAGGCTTAAGATTGTAGTAATCGGGGAAGTGTCACATGGATCATAATCGCTGATGGGAAGTGCAAAAAAATAACACACCTGTCTATATTCTGAGATGAGGTATTATGTACACTATTTACATTATTCGGACTATTGTCCTCATTTTTGTCGCCATATTTATCACAACGTTTCAGCTTTTCAGTATTTGTCTATATTTCTGAGATGAGGTATTATGTACACTATTTACATTATTCGGACTGTTGTCCTCATCTTTGTCGTCATATTTATCACAACGTTTCGGCCGTTGTACGCACTGGCCTTCTTCAGGTCGTTGCAATGTCGAACTGAACCCTTTATTTCGCTCACTGTTATTTCCGTCATATATATATATATATATATATATATATATATATATATATACGACGTCACACATTATGAAATGGACAAAGTATGACAATTATTTTAAGACATTATTATGTTTATACGGAAGCGTCATATAACCTGACGTGCCTTAAAAGAAGTAAAATCTACCTTGCTGACCAGACGCTCCTCTGTGGCTCAATCGGTTATGTCACGTCAGGCTATATGACGTTCCGTATAGGATACGGGTTCGATTTCTTTCGGAGGACGAATATTTTCTATGAAAATTTCTCGGATATTCAGGCCGGTAAATGTTGTTTATTATAAACAGAGCATTTACTTAAATATTTGTATTTATAAAAAAAATGTATAAACATACAAATGTTTTAATATAAACGTTATTTTAAGTATGTACACATGTTCAAGTTGCTTTTTTGTTTTCTTAAACTTTGAACGTTTTAAAAACTGGCCAAGATCAATAACTTCTACTTAATAAAGAAAAAAATTGCCTCAGATAGGAATCTAACCATTCCCTCTTTTTTTTTCATCAGTGAAACCGTATTTTTAGACAAAGCTTGTTGCTACCTGTTTAGCCACGCAGGCTAACCTGATAAAGCCAGATTTGAATTACCTATCTAAAGAAAACACCTCTCTCTGTGACTTTTACGTTTCTGTAACAACAGCAATTAATATAACAACAGTAGTTTTTAAGGGATTTTTTTATTCAACTTTCTTTCTTGCTATAAAAGTAATTTTTATTGGGTACGTGAGATGCTTTCCTTACGTACGTAATTCAAATCTTGCTTTGTAATGTTGGTTGCCATATTGGTAATGTATTTAAAATAAGAAATGTGAAAGCGCTTTTCAATTATATTTGTATAATATGTCCAATCACATGAAGAAGACTGGAGAGTACAAAACCTCGTGAATATAGCAACGGCGATGAAGACAACAGTCCGAACAATGTAAGTAGGGTAAAGAAAAGATGACTGTATTGATATATTGGCTCCCTTGAAAATCAGACCCTGTTTTTTGAGATCGAGGGAAAAACTGAATGCTTTAATTAAATACAATATAATCCCATTTTCTCAAATCTGACGCTATACAGAATTTTAATATAGATTAGTTTTATTAAAAAAGCGGATATGCTTTTTATTAAATTAATGCTACATTCGAATAAGTGAATTCTTTTGCAAACATAAAAGGTGTCAGAAGTAAAAAAAACTGTCCAAATGATGTGTAGATCCGAGCGCTTTCAGCTAATCTATTTTTTATCCCGTGACCCGTAAGGTCGTAGTGGTACCATGTGTACTGCAGCCACAGTAGAAGTGGGGTTTCTTGGGCAAGATATCCTAACGGAGACCAACCTTCTCCAGGACGGGTTTGAATTCAGAGTTTTTCCTTCTCCTAGACCAGTTGCCACAGAACCCAGTCTGTCCTGTTATTTAGCCATAGCTGGTGAGAGAAGAAGAGGATTCATATCTTTCCCAAAGGTTTTAGCACGTAAGAGAATATAATGTATCCGACTGGAATTCGAACCCGGCCCTCCGCTTCCTCAATCCGAGCAGCTATCTATTACTCCGTCGTGCCCTCCAAATTTATTAATCGATTAGTTAATATATTAGACATTATGATTGATGATGATTTGTTTAGCTGAATATGTAGATTTATATATATATATATATATATATATATATATATATATTAATTTCCAAACACGGTCATCACGTTGTGGCCATATTCATAGTTGATATTATTGAGAGTTGGCTTCGTCTCTTTTAAACGTTTCCATTACTTTAACTGTTTATTTTTTTGCAAGTGGTCGAGTCTATTATGTCCGTATTTTCCCCAATTAAAATTTTTATTAAGTTTATCTTGTATTCGAACAAGTTATTCAATTTCTGGTTATAGACTGTGTAAAAACTGTTCAAATTATCTGTAGAGCCGAGCGTTTTGGATTGTACAGATCATTTGGACAGATTTTACAAATCAGAAAAAATCACTCGTACAAATGCTAAAATGTTAGTCTCTCTCCAGGTATAGGTTCAATAATCGGGAAGACTGGGCCCTATAGCTTTGGTTAGCAACCAATCTACTTCCTAAAATAATGGCAATCCACTGTAGGAAAATCTTCTGCTTAGTCAGCTATGAATCGAAAGAGACATCATCTCCCAAGCGTATGCCACTTAACTGACTGATTTATAGGGATATAAATAATATATATATTAATGCATGTTTCATTAAATAATGGACAACTTTTGTCTATTTATTTTAAGTAAGTTCCTTTCATATTGTCTGATAAACTTAATCACAACTATACTTAAACATGAAAGCAATAAACAAAAATTAAAAATACTTGAAGCTTTATACATAAAACAGTTGAAACCTAACCTGAACAAAATAAACTATGAAATCTAACAAATATCCTTAAATGTATATAATTTATAACAGAAGCCATTGGTTTATATCAACGTCTTCCCATAATTAATACTTCTCGTTTTTCATTCTCGCGTGGTCATGTGTGACGTCACGAGCTGCGACGCAATTTTCATGTAGCAAGGGCGGACTATCATTGTTGTTTCGTCCGTGTGTTGTTTGATTTCTTGAAATCGTCATCTTTGATAATGGCTTATGTAAGCCGAAAGCTTAGATTGGATTTAAACATGTATCAATATGCTGTTTTCCTTTCGTCTTTCAAAGATAAAATGATTAGGCTTATCAGACAATATGAAAGGAACTTACTTAAAATAAATAGACAAAACTTGTCTATATTATTTAATGAAACATGCATTAATGAAAAATTGCTGCCTAAATATACACAATATGTATATATATATATATATATATATATGTATATATATATATATATATATATATATATATATATATATATATATATATATATATATATATATATTCCTACCATATCTACATTTTGATAAAGCCTTACACAGAAATGACCCAGCCGTTCGAGAGTTTATTTATTCATTCATTTAATTCCTGATTCATTTATTCCACTCCCGATTTTTTTCTCGTCCCACATCTAATGAAAACAGATGATAAGTACCCGAAAAATAGTTCTAGTATGTCACTGAATACCACAGTAGATAAGGAAGGAATTATAAATGACTGGACATTGGATGATCTGAAGTCTGAAAAGTACCTATCATGGGATACGTGGTCAGATTCATTCAAGCTCCTGAGAGTAGAGAAATGGGGGGGGGGTAGCTGAAGACAATCTCCTGATACGTCATGTTGAATTTCATGAGTGACGAAATTGCCCCGGTTATCAAAGTGATTTAAATTTCTGTAGTCGCCTCGACAACCTTTGTGGATGGTTCATAGTGAACGACTCAAGTGAAGTTCTCCTGGGTTCAAACCCGTTCGATTCATTTTCTGTTTGATGCTAATTATTTATTTATTTGTTTTTGCTTGCTTTTGTCGTTTGATGACACGAAACGGATGAATGAAAGGTCGCGCTTGCACGAAAAATAAATACGTCGCTTTCGACTTCTTTGTTTCTCTGTCTCTTTCTTTCTTTGATTCTTTCTTTGTCTCTTTCTATATCTCTCTATTTCTCTCCCTCTTACTCTCTCTTTATCTATCTATCTATCTATCTATCTATCTATCTATCTATCTCTCGTTCGCCATCTCTGCTGGTTTTCGCCTACGTATATTATGTAATTGATACGAAACTCTTTAACCAAAACGTGATACTATGACTGTCGATTAGGGGTTGATTCCATCGACAGGCACTCACTGTAACCCCATTAAATAATGTCTATATCAAACCTCAAGGCAGTAACTGCCGACATCGGCCTCGTTGTAATTTACAATTCAAGATGCCGGCAAAGCGGATGTATCAAAATTGATCTCACGAACCACAGATCCATGTATGGTCCTGTCTAACTAAAATGATACAATTTACACGGTACATTCATTTCTGCTGATCAAAATCATCCAACCACTAAACAGACACACACAGACACACACACAGACACACACATATTTATATATATATATATATATATATATATATATATATATATATATATATATATATATATATATATATATTAAGACATTTTTATGTTTATACATTCTTTACGAAAATGTGGTAAAATAAGCGTCGGACTTTGTCCATTTCATAATTTATATATATATATATATATATATATATATATATATATATATATATATATATATATATATATATGTACGTATGTATATTCATATATATATATATATTTATATATGTATGTATTTATATATTTATATATATATTTATATATATATATGTATATATATATTCATATATATATTTATATATATATTTATATATATATATCTATATATATTTATATATATTTACATATAAATATATATTTACAAATATATATATATATATATATATGCATATAATTATATATATATTTACATATATTTATATGTATGTATTTAAATATATTTATATAGATATATATTTATATATATATTTATATATATATTTGTATATATATAAATATATATATATAAATATATATATATGTATATTCATATATATATATATTTATATATATATATACATTCATAGATATATTTCTATATATATTTCTATATATATTTCTATATATTATATATATATTTCTATATATATATATATATATATATATATATATATATATATATATATATATATATATATATATATATATGGTGTATTAAGGATACTTTTAATACTTTGTAGGATGAGTTCCTCACATTAAACAAGGACAATGTCCGCAATAGACTAGTTTACATTAGTCCTTTGTGTGTATTTGAGTCTCGTCTGTCTTCAGCGTTTAATGTGTATAGCAGTGAGTTAACTGAGAATTGTTCCGTTTATCAATGGCAGGATGTTCATATGAGCCGGCAGGTTTGGTTGTTTTTCTTTTTAAATACGGCCAGGCGATTGATAATGGTTAACTCCGACAAGATTTTTATTGCTGGTAATATTTTTTCGAAATATGTATTGCTGGTAATATTTTTTTGCATTAATGGTAATTTTTTTTTTCAAAAATATATTGCTGGTAATATTTTTTCTTTCAAAAATGTATTGCTGATAATTTTTTTTTCAAAAATGTATTGTGAGTAATATTTTTTTCCAGAAATGTATTGGTGGTAATATATTTTTTTCCAGAAATGTATTGCTGGTAATATATTTTTTTCCAGAAATGTATTGCTGGTAATATATTTTTTACCAGAAATATATTGCTGGTAATATATTTTTTTCCAGAAATATATTGCTGGTAATATATTTTTTTCCAGAAATATATTGCTGGTAATATATTTTTTTCCAGAAATGTATTGCTGGTAATATATTTTTTTCCAGAAATATATTGCTGGTAATATATTTTTTTCCAGAAATATATTGCTGGTAATATATTTTTTTCCAGAAATATATTGCTGGTAATATATTTTTTTCCAGAAATGTATTGCTAGTAATAATGTATTGATGATAATAATTTTTTCTTCAAAGATTCATTGCTGGTTATAATTTTTTGCAAAAATTTATTGCTGCTATCAAAACTTATTTTACCCATTTTTTAATAGCGTTTTGACCCCATTTTGGGGTTAATTATTTGCCCATAGGTGGGATCCTAACAGGTACTATGACCCCATATCAGGTTGGACCTGGTAACACAAGCAATTAATAAATGGTTTAACGCTCTTCAAAAACTCCTGATCAGTGGACTTCACTCCAGACTTCAGACTGAACTCTCCGCTTCCTCTTGAAGTCTGGAGTAAAGTCCGTCAGGAGTCTGTCAGTCAGTCAGAGAGAGCGAGTCAGTCAGTCGAGTCAGAGGCAGTCCGAAACAGAGTCGTGTTCAGACAATTACTACTAAACCTGATTGTTCGTAGTAACACTTTCTACCTCTCTGTATATATTCCTGTTTGTAATATATCTGTGTTATTACATATCCGTATTCGAGTTCTTCTTTATTGGTTCTACCTTGGACTATCACAGTGGTACAAGGAACCGGATCATAACACTATAACAAGAAATTGGCGATAATGCGGTACCCTGACCAGCATAAGATTCTAAACGAAAGATCGGAAGTAATGACTGTGCAGCAAGTTATGAAAACAAGCAGAAGTATGTATCCGTATTCGAGTTCTTCTTTATTGGTTCTATCTTGGACTAACACCGTGGTACAATGAAGTGGACCATAACAAAAAGCTATTGTTTTATCTAATTACTGTACCTTGTCGTCTGTTTTTAAAAAAGGGTGGGGTTGCATTTTTGCCCTCGTCTTTGAATTCATCCCCACATCTGGTGCCCGTCATGGCAAATTTTGTTACCTTATCATTAAATTTCTTTCTCTCTCACTCCCTCTCTCTCCCACAGGCAGGATGTGGTAAACCTCTCGCTGCTCTATCGCTACTGAAAGTGCTCGGAGGAATATATTCTCTGGTCCTACCGATTCCAACCTTCACGACAAGGACACTCCATGCCACTTACATAGTAGCAACCCCTCACATCCCCCATCCACGAATTCAATCGGTGAGAAGTAAGTTCCATTTTTAAAGCTTCTTCCCACGAACCACTGCCCTGTGGAACCGATTCCCAAGAGGATTTTTTCCAGGTCCCCACAAGCTAGGGTTAACCGTTAGCTTCCTCTTCTATCAGCACAAATTGCCTCCTGACGTAACTCTCTATCTCGAGTGGTGTCCGGGTCTTGTAAAAAGTGACCCTTACTTTAAAAACAATACAAATCTTACACAACTCCGTTTTCGTTTGATTAATCAGCTGAAACGATGTGTTGTTTATAAACATCCGTTTTCGGTCCTTAATCGTTATAAAAGCTATTCTTTTATCTAAATGTTTGATCCTGTGGCCTATTTTAAAAGGAGAGGTTGCATATTTGCCGTCGCCATTGATTTCAGCCATATATCTGGCGCCTTCATATAAAATGTAGTAACCACATCACTAATTTTCTTTTTATATTCTCTTGGACCTTCCATATAGGTTACCAATTTTATCGACCATTACTAGTATCTTTGATGACTTTTTAATTTTACTTATATCATTTGCTAGTATTTTTGAAAAAAAAAACTCTTCTTAATAGTTGTAAAATCAATTTTATCAATTTTATCCATAACTAGAAGAAGAGCCCGGAGTTGCCCGAGGATGTAACAGTAAGAGATTGATCAAGTATCGACCATCATAAAGACTGAAAAATAAAATTGACAAAGATTATTTCTTTAAGGTTGACGGACACGCATGTCTGCTAGAAGTGAGTCAAGTGAATTCCACAATCAATCTTCAACTGCAGGATATTTACCAACCAACTCACGCGGTCAATTGTAGCACAAGGCTGAATTCAATGTGGGATATACGACCCCGTAGGCTCGGCCAAACATTCCCCGTAGACCCTGTATAAAACGGGGTCGGGTAGCTGTTTTCCGAGATGAGACTCTGCCTTTCGACATAGCCTCGTCTGGGGATCCTCTCTGCTCGGAGGCAGAGAGCTTACCCAATACAATTGGAGACGAGTCTCCAACTGCAGGATATCTACCAACCACCACATGAGGTCAGATCCCAGAGGCAGAGAGTTTGACCAGCATAGCTGAAGAGGAATCTCCAACTGCAGACCACCATACAGTATTTACTAATGTATTTATGTGAATGGTGACATACTCATTATCGTCCGTAGGTATACACACACACACACACACACATACACACACACACACACACACACACACACACACACATATATATATATATATATATATATATATAACAAATATATAATATGATTTTATATATATATATATATAATATATATATATGTATATATATATATATATAATAAATATATAATATGATATATATATATATATATATATATATATAATAAATATATAATATGATTATATATATATGTATATATAATATATATTATATATATATATATATATATAATAAATATATAATATGATATATATATATATATATAATAAATATATAATATGATTATATATATATATGTATATATAATATATATTATATATATATATATATATAATAATAATAAATATATAATATGATTATATATATATATATATATATATATATATATATATATATATATGTGTATATTTACCACTAATATTATCAATATATATATATATATATATAATGAAATAGATTTAGTCCGAAAATTATTTAATATATTTTCTGTTATTACGTTATTTTTATAGATACAATTTATTTAAGGTGCCTGATGAGATGCGATGATATGCACGGAAACATGAATGCATTTATGCAGCGGTTTTACATATCATTGAATATAAGAGCCTATACTAAACTATATATATATATATATATATATATATATATATATATATATATATATATATATATATATATATATATATATATATATATATATATCATTAATTAGAAATTATTTTTCGTGGCTAAATATAATTGAATACGTTTAAAAATAAAAATTTGTCGGATTAATAAAAAAAAATGGTCTTTCTTTACATATATATATATATATATATATATATATATATATATATATATATATATATATATATATATATTACTATTATTATAAGAAAATTGTTAATTTTAGCAAGGCAAAATTTTTGTACTATTTAAGCGGAATATCAATTTTTGACGCATTTTTTTTCCACAGTCTGGATATTTTTTATTTGTTGAGAATTTAATGAAAAATTTAAGAATTTTCCAGTTTTAACTTACCACGTGCAATTAATATGTGCATGGGAGGGGGTTGTATGAAGGAAAATTCTGACCAGACGTTTTGCTTTTACTATTTTCATTGCTATTTGAAGAATTGCCTTCAATTACTAACGGAAGTATTCGGTTGCAATCACTTAAAATTATGAATTCCATACAAATGGCATTCGATAATATTCGACCCGTTAATCTCTGTATTAGGCAGATACGGATCGCAACAGGTGATCGATATCGATTTATCTCAGTCTGCCCACGCCTATCTATCTATCTGTCTATAAAAGTTTGTTTATACCTACCTAAGTTTGTTCATTATCTGTTGGTCTCAGTGTGTTCATTATCTATCTATCTATCTATCTATCTATCTATCTATCTATCTAAGTTTGTTTGTATGTACCTATCTTTGTTCATTGTATGTCTGTCTATCTGCTGTTTATCTCAGTGTGTTCATATCTATCTATCTATCTATCTATCTATCTATCTATATATATATATATATATATATATATATATATATATATATATATACGACCTATATAGCTAACTAGGCTATGAAAAGAAACGAGACAATTTCTTTTTACCCTTTCTTATTTTTAAAAAATTTTCTTATCCTGGTAAGAGTAAAAGAAAGAGAAGTCAGTGACGTTATCCATATTCTTTCTTTCTTTCTTTCTTTCTTTCTTTCTTTCTTTCTTCTCCCCACACTAAATTCTTCTGATCTGAAACTATTTCGATTTCTATGAATGGCTTTTTGCTTCTTCAAAATGTTTTTGGAACGACAGACAGAAACACTCACAAAACCCAACCCAACTGTGAAACTCCACAAAATGACCTCGGAATGGAACCTGTTTATTTATTCTTGTTCTAACCATACATTTAACTTAAAAGGTTTCAGTTTTCTGTCTTTTTTCTTTTGCATTCTCTTAATGGATGCTATGAAGTGATTTGACAAAATGAGTACCAACTAGGGCGAAGAGACTGAACTTGTTTGAATAACATTTTTTTTTTGTCTAAGGTTTTACAAGAATGCTTAAGGCACTTTCTTTTTGCAAGAAGTCAAAAACTACAATGCTCTCTGAAAAGAGAAATCAACTAAGACCGTATAATTTTTTCGACTTTTATGTGTCTGTCGGATGCAAAATAGTATAGGCACTTAATTCCACCAGATCTAATCTTCACAGCTAGGACCAGCTATATACAATATACATTGTAGCAAACCCCACCCTAGGTGACAAATTATTTTCCTCCCTCCAACCTCTGTTTCTCACAGGCGGGATATGGCAAATCTCTCAATGATTTATCGCTACTTCAGTGGAAAGTGCGCGGTAGAACTATATCCCTTGGTTACACCAGGTCTAAACTTTACAGACAGAACCTGCCATGCCACCTACATAGTAGCAAAGCACCTACATTTCCTTCGTATTGCATTTGGTGAGAAGTTAAACAGCTTCGCCCCGCACTGAAATATGGAATCGACTCCCAAGAGGATGATTTCCTTATCACTACAATCTTAATCTGTTCAAGCCGAGAGTTAACCGTTATCTTCTCCACATATGCGCATAAGCTGTTCCTCTTACTTTGTAATTGTCTACCTCGAGTGGCTCCCGGTTCTTGTACAGGGTGAATCTTACTACATAAATGTATTTAATGGGGATTATTATTTGAGTTTTGGTTTGGTTTGTTTTGCGGCATATCAACCCCAATGGGTTATTTAATGTCGACAATTTTTATTACTGGTAATATTTTGTTTTGTCAAAAATCTATTTCTGGTAAAATTTTTCCTTCAAAAATGTAGTAATATTCATTTTTTAAAAACATTGTTGGTAATTTTTTTTTTTAAATGTATTGCTGGTAATAATTTTCTTTTTAAATTTATTGCTGGTAATAATTTTTTAAAGTATTTCTGGTATTAAAACCTCTTTTTACACTTTGATAGTGTTTTTACCCCAGTTTTGGGGTTAACTATTTTCCCATAGCTGGGACCCTAACAGGTGCTACCACCCTGGGTCAGGGTGGACCTGGGAACACCAGCAATTAAGAGGTGGTTCCATGCTCCTCAAAATCTCCTGATCAGAGGCCTTGCTGTCAGATGTAGTTTATCGTCTTACCCAGGACGCGGATGTAGTTTATCGTCATATCCAAGACGGGCCTAGTAAAGGTTGAGCCTTACTATAATCAACAAAACAATTAAAGAAAACTTCCTCAAATATCTTATTTACACATGGGCTTGTCACTTATTCTGAAGTGAAACGCGTCGCTTGAATAGTTTTTATAAATTGTTTTATTATCTTTACTTTCGACGTCGATAATTTACGGTTTGTTCTCAAAGAAATCGCAAACAAATATTTAGGTTTTTGAATCATTTCGGGTTTGTTCTATAACTTCGTTCTATTATTTCACCTTAAATCTTTGTAACACTTCTGACAAAAATACAGTGTTAATTGCAGATGAAAATATTTGTTCAGCTGGAGTTGATTCTCTTAATAGACTTCAGATCTATGAGGCACTTATGATTAAAATCAAAAAGTGTAGTTGAACCTATTATTTTCTGTTAGAGCGTTAGAGTACTGAAGATTTTTTGATACAATTATTTCTAAAAAACAAAAACGCCTAATTTGTACCGATTCCATATTTTCTTATAATTCTGCAATCCTTTAGCACGACCGTCACGCTCTGCCAATTTCCGATTCCGATTTGACCCCGTGGAAAGAGGGAAAAGAAACGCTAATTGGTTTCAGTTAGAAAATGAAGGAAAGAAAGAAAATAAGAAAGAAAATAAGAAAGAAAGAAAGAAAGAAAGAAAATAAAAAAGAAAGAAAATAAGAAAGAAAGAAAGAAAATCAAAAAAGAAAGAAAATAAGAATGAAAGAAAGAAAATAAGAAATAAAGAAAATAAGAAAGAAAGAAAATAAGAAAGAAAGAAAGAAAGAAAATAAGAAAGAAAGAAAATAAAAAAAAAGAAA
This sequence comes from Acanthosepion lycidas, assembly GCA_963932145.1. Lineage (NCBI taxonomy): Eukaryota > Metazoa > Mollusca > Cephalopoda > Sepiida > Sepiidae > Acanthosepion > Acanthosepion lycidas. Next base: position 12,036,186 of record OZ010607.1, on the reverse strand, counting down.
GAAAATAAGAAAGAAAGAAAATAAGGAAGAAGGGAAAATAAAAGTGTTTAACGTCTGTTTCAGTGAAATGGAAAAAAGCTGTGAATTTCAAACTTTTTCATCTGTACTCCCTAACTTATAGCACGACCGTTGCGCTCTGCCAATACCTTATAAATAATGAACTATTCCTATTTGATCGCGTGGAAAGACGGAAAAGAGGCACATAAATGTTAATAAACTTTATTAAATCTTGAGTTTTAATCTAATGTAGTCAGCTATTACCAGGTTTCTCTTGTAATTCTATAACCTTAAATAGACCTTATTAGACCAAAATGATGTCCTGCTTGGTTTAGAACATATCTGTCCTCTCTCTGCAGCCTTGGTAAAGTTCAAAATTCTTTAGGTTGTCTTGCTGGGGAAGGCATATTCTCCACAGTCACAAAGCGCTCAATACATTATTGCTACTTTCATGACAGGCTCAGCTGGGCAAGATTTTTGTTTCAACAGTTTACATATTTAGAATTAGGTTAGGTCATGTCACTTCCACAGAGCCGAAACAGCCTTATTTCTCCCATGTTCCAAACGTAAAAGGACATTTCGACCCAAACATCATTTTTCCCTACTACTTCATTTTTGTACGAACTCCAGCGCTTGCCGTTTCCCTGATAATTACAAACTTAACCCCTTCTTGTCAAAGGTCAGTCGTCAACTACCGTGGTTAACTTCATAACCTTCACTTCCTAACACCTCCTTTTATCACACATATTTATCTTAATTTTAGGTTGGTGCAAAAATAATGACGTTTTCTCACATATGTTACTATGTGAGAAAACGTCATTATTTTTGCACCAGCCTAATAATAAGACTCTGCTTTCAGTTGCTCTCAAGCCTTGTGATGGATTTATTCTAACAGAAAAATGTGAAATTTTGCAAAAAAAAAAAAAAAGTATTTATAAGTAGGTCATACTTTTGGTAATTAGTGTGAAACAAGTCGACATGGTATGGGGAATGAAGATTTCAGGTGAAAATAATTCTCCTGGAACTGTAAAAAACGACTACAAATTCTAAAACCAAACAGCCCACTTTAAAGATTTTACAAAAAAATCAGTAAAAAATACGCTAAATATAAAAACAAATTACAAAAAAAAAAAATAAAATAAAAATAAAATTATTTTTTTGAACACACGCTACTTTGTTATGATTTGTAATGACAGGGGAAGAACAATATTTAAAAAAAAAGCAAATTGACATGACAAAAAATACAGTAAGGACATATAGTCACAACATTATCAGGAAAAGATCTTTGACAACGGCTTATGAATGTCAAAATTACTTAGTTTTACTCATATATATTATCTCTCTATGTATCTCTCTCTCCCTCTCTCTCTCTCTCTCTCTCTCTATATATATATATATATATATATATATATATATATATATATATATATATTAATAAATATATATAATACCCCATCCCCGACAGCACTGTGCAGTTGTATGACACTAAGAACTGAAGACAATCTGGTTAATGTTTCTGAGTCTCACGGTTTCGTATCTGTCTATATTTCTGAGATGAGGCATGTACACTATTTACATTATTCGGATTATTGTTCTCATCTTTGTCGCCATGTTTATCACAACGTTTCGGCCGTTGCACGCTCCGGCCTTCTTCAGGTGGTTGGAATGTCGAACTGAACCCTTTATTTCAATCACTGGGATAGACTGCTCTAGTTCCATGTGGCATGTTTTAATGGATGTCAGTTATCTCCTGTTAATTCACTTTTGAAAGTTCTCCATCGCCTTAACCAGGTATTGAACTCACACTCTTTGGGTCAAGTCACTGGATCTAACTTACGTCTTTATCCACTGTACCATGTGTCCTTGAGTGAGCGAAATAAAGAGTTCCATTCAAATAGAATTAGAAAGAAGTAAATCTATATTTTTTTAAGGTTTTATTGAAATTTTATTTAAGTTTCCACATGTCCTCCATCATTAGCAATACAAAGGGCAATACGATTTTGCAGTTCACGGAAAACATTTGCCAACTGATTTACAGTCATGTCTGAAATCACAATAGTTATTTTAGTTATACTTAAAACTAGGTACATTAAACTTTATAAGATTTTTTACAGATTTTTTCATGTATATATATATATTGAGTAAAAGTAAGTAAACGAATAAAAGAAAAAGTTCAAAATTTATGTTCCTGACTCCAAGATGTGCGGATATTATCCGCTCGTCAAATGCTTAGCTAGTTCCTTTGAATTTACCAACAGATATTTTCTGCTAAACGCAGTCTTCGTTTTCTGTGCCAACAGAAATCAGTGGGTAGATAAATGTGAAAATGAAAGTGAATGACTACACTGGGAATGGGGAGGATTGAGGAAAGGGCAAAAAGAAACAGGATTAAAGAAAACCAATGACGGCGATTGATGTTGCACTTAAATTTTTGAAAATTGTAGTTATCAGGGAAGCAAGAAATCGGAAAAGAGTTCCACATGTTGGAGGTTCGTGACAAAGAAAGTGTCAGAGTAGAAGTGGCTGATGCATCCAGCTAGTTCAGCAGTAGAACGGTGAGACTTAGCTAACAATTTAGTTGGGCTCTCAAAGTCATGTTGTCGGGGCACCACGAACAAATCTCATCAGAACAGTTGCCATGAATATATATATATATATATATATATATATATATATATATATATATATATATATATATATATATATATCGGGTATATAGCAAAATTGTCCAAATCGTGTATATCTTATTCTAGGATCATTTTCCCTCTTATTCAAGATGATCTTCGCCCTCTCTAACCTTCTAACTTTCTGTCCTGGAGTAACAAGCTGCTCTCAGGTTTCACGTACAATTTCATTTTCAAGTCTTTTTTCGCTGCTGTTTTGACTATCATAGGTGAAACTCCTCTCTCACGTGTCAAGTGTTCTATGAACTGGATCTTTTTAGCTCTGAGTTGAAATGGTGACCCTTTTTCCTGTTTTGACATCCTGATCCAGTTTTCCTCTCAACTGTTCCCTCTTTTTAAAAAGTATTCACGCTTCTCTTGAATATATATATATATATATATATATATATATATATATATATATATATATATATCCTCCTTGGGTTACCCATACGAATTGCCTAGTTTTTCATAAACTATATATATATATATATATATATATATATATATATATATATATATATACACACGCATATATATATATATATATATATATATATATATATATAGATAGATAAATAGATAATATTAGTGGTAAATATACACATACATAGGCAAAATATATAAATATATATACATACCTGCATATACATACATATATATTTTTTTAAATAAAAAAAATTCCAAGAGGATAGAATCCAGGTAGAACTCAATGTCCAGGACAGAGTAAGGATATAATAAAAAGGCTTAAAGGATTAGTGTTTAAGCCGTTTTATTATATATATATATATATATATATATATATATATATATATATACTAGAATAAATCCCAATAAGATTAAAAACTAATAAACATTTTAAGTGTTTTTTTCTATTCTTCTGTCACGTGGTTTTAATGGTTATTTGGTTTTAATGGTTTTATCAATAAATACTGTTCCGTCATTTCCTTTTTTTAACCAGTTTTACCCTGAAGATCCTTTTAGATGAAACCTAGGTAGGTTTGCCTGGCTCCTTAGGATTTATTCTAGTTTATCGCTCTACTTTGCGTACTGAGCACTCTACGTTTTCGTCTTTCTACTCGTTTGTTTTTTTTTTTTTATTTGGACCAGCGGTTTTAAGCACTTGGCGATTTGTTTCGTATTAGGTTAATGTTCTTGGTTCTTTCTTTTTTTATTTCCAATTTTTTCCTCGGGTAGCGATTTGTTCTATTACAAGTTGAGCCATCTGAGGTTTTACAAACGTGTACTACTATTAATATATATATATATATATATATATATATATATATATATATATATATATATATATATATGTTATAGGACCTTACCCATAATAACACAATGGACTATTCCATACGTAATAAATACTGCGCCTCAAGAGGAAGCAGAGAGTTCAGTCCGAAGTCGGGCGACCGGCTTATCGGCTGATCGGGTGAACTCTCTGTCTTCGGGCGGGGAGGAACCCGAAGGAGGCTACGCCGAAGGGCGGAGTCTCTTCCGGGGTGGTAGACCGACCCTGAACCCATTTATACGGGTTAAAAGGGCATATTTTTGCCCGAGCACACGGGATCGGAAACCCCACGTTAAACCGGCCTTGTGACACATGATGCCCTCGTGTGTGTGTGTGTAGGGAGGGGTGACTAAATACCGTTCAGTCCGAAGTCGGGCGACCGGCTGATCGGTTGAACTCTCTGCCTATGGGCGGGGAGGAACCAGAAGGAGGCTACGCCGAAAGGGCGGAGTCTCTTTCGGGGTGGTAGACCGACCCTGAACCCGTTTATACGGGTTCAAAGGGCATATTTTTGGCCGACCCCACGGTTTCAGAGATCCCACGTTAAACCGGCCTTGTGCCACATGATGCTCTTGTGGGAGAGTGACTAAATACTGTTCAGCCTGAAGTCGGGCGACCGGCTGACCGGCTGATCGGTTGAACTCTCTGCATTCTGGCGGGGAGGAACCCGAACAAGGCTACGCCGAAAGGCGGAGTCTCTTTCGGGGAGGTAAACCGACCCTATACTCGTTCATACGGGTTCAAAGGGCATATTTTGGGCCGAGCCCACGGGCTCGAAGATCCCACGTTAAACCCGCCTTGTGCCACATGATACCCTCGTGGGGGTGTGACTAAATACTGTTCAGTGTGAAGTTTGGAGTGCGGTCCGTCAGAAGTCCGTCAGTCAGTCAGAGCGAGTCAGTCAGTCGAGTCAGAGGCAGTCCGAAACAGAGTCGCGTTCAGACAATTACTACTAAACCTGATTGTTCGTACTAACACTTTCTACTTCTCTGTATATATTCCTGTTTGTAATATATCTGTGTTATTCCATATCCGTGTTCGAGTTCTTTTTTATTGATTCTACTGGTTTTATTGGAACAGGACCATAACAATATATATATATATATATATATATATATATATATATATCGTATTTAGACATGAACTAAAAAATAGTTTATAGAATCCGCAGAATAAACATCGTCGCAATTCACAGTGGATGTGCTGAAAGTATTCAAATTTATTCATAGTCAATTGAACTTCTGGTCAAAACCTTAAAATAGGTGTTTTCTTTCTCACATTATCTTTCTTAATAGGTGTAGATAGGTCAATCTATCGCTCGGTCCATACTCCTTACCCTTCTTTTGTACAAGTGTAGGTTTATTCCTTGTTTATTGTTTAGGATGGGGTTGGCTTCACCAAAACTCGGAAATTCTATTTAGTATTTATTCACTTAATTTATTATATTTTATTTTTCCTCAATAGGAGTAAATAGGTTTGCCCTTCGTCCAGTTCACACTCCTCCCTGCTCTTTTGAACAGAGGTAAAGGTTTATCCCTTGTTTTCTGTTTAGGATTGGTTTCTTTCTAAATCCTTTTCATTCTTTTTCACTACCGATGCAACTTGCATCTTACTGGCATTACCACCTTGCTTGGAGTAATGCCTATACATCGAGGGGCTCTTGGGTCTTTTACAGGGTGAACATCATTGTACAAAATGCACCATTTCGAAGTAGGCAGTTATGGCCTTCTACAACTTCCTTCTGTAAGCTGCATCGTCATAATTTTTTTTAGAAAACAAGATAAAGTAATTTCACATTGCCTTTTGTATTCTTGCTGTTCTAGATTGGTCGCTAGGCAAGGCGATAGAATTTAATTTCCCCCGTGATTCATGACATTTCGGTCTTTTCTGAAATTCTTAAAGCGAAAATGAGCAAAAAATACTTCAGCCAGTATTTGAACACGACCCGGTCGGTTTTAGATTCTCTTCTGCTTCAATTCTGGATACCCTCAGCAAGTTTAAATGCGACACGGGATGAAGAAACGGTTATTCAAATGTTGATGATAAAATACTTTATTTAATTTTCTTCTTGCCTCTTTTCTTGGCGTGTCGTCTGCAGTCAAACCCCTTTTAGCGTTTCTTATCGAGTATCAATTACAGCTGCTTATGTTTGTTTTAAGATTTTGACGCATTCTCCTCGTCTGCGTTTATTTACATTTTTTTTTTATTTTTGCTACTACGCAATTTTGGGGTTTGATGGTGAGAGTTTCGTTAAAATAAATTTGATTGAGTGAATTTTGAAAATCTGGGATTTTTTTTTATTTACACGTAGGGATATTTTTATACACTTGAGTTTCATTTTTTTATTTTTTTTTATTTTTCTATATATTGCACTTAAACCGTGTCAATAATTCCCAGAGAATGACACTTAGAAAGAAAAACAGTATGTATGTATGTATGTATGTATGTATGTATGTATGTATGTATGTATGTATGTGGGAAATATATTAACAAGGGAGGGGCAACTCGAGGCGGCGTAATTGTTACCAAGCTTGTCTAGCGCTAAATCAGTTACAGCTGAATAGTGAGTTCGGTCCTCACTGGGTGCCCCATACTTTCGACCTTGTGCCAAATCTAAGCTATACTTAGAAAATCACTATATTAACAAGGAGGCAAAGCTCTTTGTATTGAAACAGGCGCAAAATGATAAGGGTGAAAATAAACCAAAGTAATGGACTGCTGATATATAATGTCAATACACACTTTTTGTAACCGTAAGATTGTCTGACCGGCCATATACGTAGCCGTACACTAAGACCTTCGAGTGACGACATGCAAATAATTTCTCTAGAATTATAGTGCCTAATTTCTAGAAATAGGTCCGAATATGTTAGGCATATGGACATTGACACTATTCATATACAATCAAATAAACAATAAAAACAAATCTGTCTATATTTCTGAGATGAGATATTATGTACATTATTTACATTATTCGGACTATTGTCCTCATCTTTGTTGCCATATTTATTACAACATTTCGGCCTTTCAGTATCTGTCTATATTTCTGAAATTAGGTATTATGTACACTATTTACATTATTCGGACTATTGCCCTCATCTTTGTTGCCATATTTATTACAACATTTCGGCCTTTCAGTATCTGTCTATATTTCTGAAATTAGGTATTATGTACACTATTTACATTATTCGGACTATTGTCCTCATCTTTGTTGCCATATTTATTACAACGTTTCGGTCGTTGTACGCTCCGGCCTTCTTCAGTTGGTTGGAATGTCGAACTGAACCCTTTATTTCGCTCACTGGGGTAGACTGTTCTAGTTCCACATGCCATGTTTAATGGATATCAGTTATCTCCTGTTAATTTCCCTCTGAAAGTTCTTCACTGCCTCAAGGACACATGGCACTGTGGATAAAGGCGTTAGTTAGATCCAGTGACTAGACCCAAAGTGTGAGTTCAATACCTGGTTAAGGCAGTGGAGATCTTTCAGCGGGAAATTAACAGGAGATAACTGATAACTGACATCCATTAAAACATGCCACGTGGAACTAGAACAATCTACCCCAGTGAGCAAAATAAAGGGTTCAGTTCGACATTCCAACCACCTGAAGAAGACCGGAGCGTACAACGGCCGAAACGTTGTAATAAATATGGCGACAAAGATGCGGACAATAGTCCGAATAATGTAAATAATGTAAATAAAATCAAAGCTCATCTTTGCGGATTTAAAAACAATCCCTTTCTTGTATTGTAGAGAATACATTTTATAGGTCTTCTTCTGTATCTCTTCAGAATATTGGCGATCATGGCTCTCTACAATTTCCTGTCATTTATAGCTCTTAATAAATTTTGCCTTTTTGTTATCTCTCCTAAATTTTACCCCGCCATACATTTACCCAAGCTCGGTAGGTTAGGTCATGCGTTGTTTTTCTCTGTCCCTCTTGCCTTCAATCTGTCCTGTGAGTATCAAATTTTCCAAGCCCTCTTTAAAGAACTGTCAGAACTGCTAGATAGATAAGAATAATCCAGAACCTATACTGGCAGTAAACCAACTGCATAGGGATAGAGAATGAGTTTAGTAAATATACAAAAATAGAAAGGAATGTAAGACAAGGATGCATCTTCTCACCGGACTTATTCAATCTATACAATAATGCGATTCTGTGAGAATCATTAATGACAGACACAATCTTAACACAATAAAATATGCAGATGACACAGTGTTGGTAACAGACAGAGAAAGTAAACTGCAAGAAATCCTACAGAAGTTAGCGAAGGAAAGCGAGAAGAAAGGCCCAAACATCAAAGAATGTAAGAAAACTGAATAAATGTTTGTCAGTAAAAAAAGAAGCGCCCAACATACAAATTAAAAATTGAAAATACTAAATGCAAGCACGTAAAACAATTTATAGTCCTGGGTAAGACGATAAACTACATCTGTCAGCAAGGCCTGTAATAGGGAGATTGAAGGATTTGATGACAGTGGGACCACATCTTAATTGCCGTTGTTCCCATGGGCACACTGACTCGGCGTGGTAGCACCTGTTGAGGTTCCCAGCTATGGGCAAGTAGTGAACCCCAAACAAAAACAAAACAGCATAAAAGTATGAAAAAAAAAAATTATAGTAAAATTACCAACAATACCTTTTATAGTAAAATGATTTACCTATAGTTGAAGGCATATAATTGTGTTCAAAATATATTTAGTTGAAGCCATATAATTGTGTTCAAATTATTTAGATTTTGGCTTTAACCAACAACAATTAAATATCTGGGAAGTGTTTGAATATAGGAGAGAAAGTTTGACATTGAAATCAAAAAACGTATTGGGATAGCTAAAAATGCCTTCAAAAAGCTAAGCAGAGAATTAAGGAATAAGAAAAAAAATCGTGAGAAACAAGGAAAAAGTACTAAACTGCTACGTGATGTCTGTCCTTCTGTTAGCAGTTAATGATGGTCATTCTCTTCAAAGCTGAAGAGGGGACTCGAAGAAACAGAAATGCGGTTCTACAGAAGGATGCTGAGGATACCGTGGACTGAACATGTAAGCAACGACGAAGATTTGAAAAAAAATAGAAGCAAAAAGGACATCTGAAAGAGATAGTTGAAATTCCTAGGGTGCATAATTTATAGGTCATCTGTACATATTTTACGGTTTTTATTTATTTTATTCACTTATATACTTTGCACCTGAATAATTCACATTTATTTTTAATTTTATACTATAATATTTCAATTTGAAGATACTAATTAGTTTGTATTGCTAAGTCAAGTGCTAAGAAAGTTGGTTCATGGGGTCATATGAGATCATTTTTGTAACTCAAATCTATCTATCTATCTATCTCTATATATATATATCTATCTATATATATATCTATCTATATATATATCTATCTATCTATCTGAGATGAGGTATTATGATTACTTGCATTATTTACATTATTCGGATTGTTATCCTCATCTTCATTGCCATATTCACAACACGCTCCGACCTTTATACCTAAATCTCTCGATGTATCTGTCTATATCTCTGAGATGAAGTATTATGATTACTTGCATTATTTACATTATTCGGACTGTTATCCTCATCTTCATTGCTATATTCACAACGTTTCGGCTGTTGTACACACTGGTTTTCCTCAGATGATTAAAATTTCGAATCGAAACCTTTATTTCGTTCAGCGGGGGGTAGATTGCTCTAGTTCCACTTTTCACGCCTCTTCCGGATGTCTCAGTTATTTCCCTTTAACTCATATCGCAAACTTTTTGGTATTAAACTCATAACTCTTTGGGTCTAAGTCACTGGATCTAACCAACGTCTTTATCCAATGGGCTATGTGTGTATGAGTTGTGAGTTCAATACCAGGTCACAGCAGTGGCGAACCAAAAAGAATCTGTATGACATTTTAAAAAGTTTACAATTTTCCGTGCATAGAATATTGTTACCCCGTCTAGTATAATGTTTCTGCTATCCATGTTGTTGACAAAATCCAAAAAAAATTTGAAATATCATTGATCCTGATATGGCATCTCAGATTTAATCGCATCCCCATCACCGTAACGTAGCTTCCTTTTGCCTTATATACAAATATTTTCATGGCAATTGTTCTGATGAGCATTTCTCTTTTGGTAACTGTTGTGGATTCCGAGATGAAATTCGGTCTCCAATGAATGACAGACGCAAGAAATAAAGATAATGAATTAATTGTATTTACACAATAATACAATGGGTATATTGTTAGTAAATCCAGGAACGCTGTTAGTCGTAATAATAATAATAATAATAATAATATATATATATATATATATATACAGTCTCGAAGTAGGACTTCCTTAGAGTCTACGTCCTTGTTACTGACTTCTACAAGTGGTTACCTCACACTATTACTCTACCTCCAATTCAATCAGAATCTCTGCTCACTCTCCCTATATTCTGATTGACTCTGGGTATTTAACGCCAGCAGTCCAAGTAACATTCTGGTCGAGTCCACTTATATGAAAAAGATGTGGATCCCATAACACCCACTTCCTTAGATCCCGTTTTTGGGGGAGTTAGTATTTTTGTCTCTTATGGTTGATAATCAGAGGTTCGACAAATTTTCTCTTCCTGTTTGACCTTCTCATTTCTGTGTCTTCCTACCATTTTCATTTATTACCTGACCTAAATATTTAATTTCATTTAGGAAAAAAATCACACTTTTCTCCTTTTACTTTGAACCCGAAGTCCTGAAGTTTTCTGAAAACTTCTTTAATGTGTGATATGTGCTCTTCAACATTGTCGCTCTTAATTAAAATATCATCCAGATAAGCCGTCGCGAAATTCTGGCCCGTTAGCATTGTGTCCATCGTTTGCTGAAAAATTGCAGGTGCAACTTTTACTGCGAATGGTAGTCTGTTGAATTTGTACAACCCTTTGTGCGTATTAATGCAAAGGATTTTCGTACTCTCTTCTTGTACTGGGATTTGTAGATAAACCTCACTAAGAGCTATTTTTGAAAATATCTTACCGCCGTTGAGCTTTGTAAATATTTCTTCTAGACTCGGTAGTGGGTAATGGTGGTCTTTTATCGCCTTGTTGAGTCCCGTCGAAAAATCTGCGCATACGCGGATTTCTCCTGACTTTTTTTTTTTACATAAACCACCGGTGCTGTCCACTCGCTAAACTCTGTTTTTGATAGAATCCCAATTTGTTCAAGTCTCTCCAATTCTTTGCCTATTTTTTCTATAGTAGCGAACGGTACATTTCGCTTCTTTTTAAAAATTGGTTGGAGGTTTTCTTTTAATTCTATTTTAGCCTTAAATTTGTTGCATCATCCCAACCCGCTTGAAAATACCTCAGGAAATTAATTATATAATTCTTCCTTCAATTTTATAGTATCTGATGGTTCAACCTCTAACTTTTTGCAAAAAGAGTTGATAGGTAGGTCCCAAACGTTGAACTTCTGCATCTAGTCGATACCTACTAGATTTTCAGTATCTTTCATGACGTATATCTTACGTTTTTTTTTGTTATTGAAATTTAACATTCACGATTATTTCTCCCTCAAATTTTATTCATTTGCCTGTAACCGACTTAGCAATTTTTTGTGTGTGCAACATGGTAGGTCTGTTGAGTTTTTTTTCAATGTCTGTAAGTTGATTATCGTGAGGTCGGAACCCGAATCCAGTTGTAATTTAATCTTTTTATTTAAAATTTCCAGTTCCACATATTTCCTTCCGTTGGTGTTGTCATCGTTATTCATCCTTGTAGCTCTTATTCTATTAGTATCTTTTCTATTTCTACATTGTGATGCCTTGTGGCCCTTTTTTCCATATTCAAGACAGTTTTTATATCTAAAGCGGCAATCCTTGTTCCAATGTAGTCCTCCACATCGATAACATGCTGATGGAGGGGGATTATATTTGTTCCGATATTCGTCATAATCTGTCCTGTATGTTGTACGTTTCCACTTATTATAAAATTTTCTTTTTCTTTCCGGGGACGGTGAGAATCTTTTTTCATTGTCGTAAAATTTTAGTTTTCTTTCCGGGGAGGGTGAAGAATGTAGACATTGTTTAACTTACATATATGAAAAACAGCTGATTCTTCGATGTCCTTTGCGTCTTCCTTTATGTTTAAACATCTCTGGCAATCTTCTGATAATTGCTGTAATGTTAGACCGGGTTCATTTTGTAATTTGCAAGCATTTTTGCCAGGTTAAGGCATTTCCACCTCCTATGGAAGAGTGATGTTTTGGGGTTGAAGAGTTCTTTAAGACATGCCACTGCTTCGTCAAATGTTAATTCGTTCGTCTTTTTTGGCAAGATATAATCCACGAACTTTGTATATTCTTCAGTTCCTAATTTTCTAAACAATAGTCGTAGCTTTTTTGCTTCTGTCCAATTTTGACAGTCTATGTTAAAGATGTCTTCATGTCATCTGAAGTAATCTCCAATCCTCATCTAGAGAATATTTGAAAATCTCTATGGTATTCCACACTGCGTCTTGCGAAAATGTTGCTTCTTTTTCAATATCTAATTGCTTGTTGCCCGCTACTTTCAATATTAGTTCCTGGAGCTCTATTTGTCTTTCTTGATGTTCCTTTTGCGTTTGTAATAATTGCTTTTGCCATTTTTCTTCCATTCGTTCTTGTAGTTGTAATTGTTGATCATTTTGGTATTTTATCAGTTCTACTAAAATATTTTAAAAATATTCCATGATAACTCAATTGTACGTATTTTTACTCCTTGTAACTCTTTGTCGCTAATTTGTTGTGGACGAGGGACGGATTTTTCTATTTCTTCTTGTGTGAGTTCGAATCGCTCGGCGCGAATTTGCTGTTTTTTTTCCGTGTGTGTGCCAATTTGCTTGTTGGACGACGAAGGAAGATTTTTCTTTTGTTGATCTTTTCTTTTCCGCGTGAGTTCGAATCTTCGCTGCTAGTTTGTTGTGAATTCCGAGATGAAATTCGGTCTCCAATGAATGACAGACGCAAGAAATAAAGATAAGAAATTAAATGTATTTACACAATAATACAATAGGTATATTGTTAGTAAATCCAGGAACGCGGTTAGTCGTAATAATAATAATAATAATAATATATATATATATATATATATATATATATATATATATATGGTCTCGAAGTAAGACTTCCTTAGAGTCTACGTGCTTGTAACTGACTTCTACAAGTGGTTACCTCACACTATTACTCTACCTCCAACTCCATCACAATCTCTGCTCACTCTCACTCCCTCTATATTCTGACTGACTCTGGGTATTTAACGGCAGCAGTCCAAGTAACACTCTGGTCGAGTCCACTTATATGAAAAAGGGGTGGACCCCATAACAGTAACTTTCATGAATTTCAACGCAGTACTAGATTGTCTGCTAGGTCTCATACTTTTACTGTTGAAATTGCTGAACGTAAACGTATGTTCTATCCTAAAAGTTTATTCTATCGCACTTCTTGCATGTGTAAATCTTTTGCAGTTACTTGCTTTCTTGCCAACTACGATCTTCGAAAATCTGGCTATTTACTCTGTCTCTCCACTAAGACGAGTTGTGACACAAGGTCTTTTTTAAGGTGGGACACCCAAGCGCGTACACCCGGGCCAAGAACAAAAATTGCCCTCAGCCCTGGCAACAGTCGGTTTCGCTGGCCTAGGTGCGAGCACCGAATCGTTTCTCTGGTGCAATGAGAGGGCGCGGCCTCAGGCAGCTCTTCACCAGGACTGGGTACCTCTCATTATAATTTTTCTCAGTTGCGACTCTGTTCTTTGACGGAATCGCCGCTGGGTGCACTCTGCCCAAAGACAGAGACGCAAGTGAGGGATGATAAATAGATGTGCTACAAATCACTCATCAGAGGGGTTTACATCTTCAAACATGTAATGTCAACCTTGGTCTTATGTCGCCTTAATTTTGTTCTCTTATTATCGTTTTTTATTTAGTTTCCTTCACTGTATTGCCTTTCATTCTGACTATGTCTTTACATCTTAGTGGCTTATTCACTTGTTTGGGTTGAAAAGATTAAATAAAATCTTATTAATAATCAAACAGGATTAATGAGTTATAGCTCTGGACCGATATCAAGACACTAACCCTCTGTTAAAATGATATAACGTAAGTTTTTTTTCAGTACCTATCTATATTTCTGAGATGAGGTATTATGTACACTATTTACATTATTCGGACTATTGTCCTCATCTTCATTGCCATATTTATTACAACATTTCGGATTTTCAGTATCTGTCTATATTTCTGAGATGAAGTATTATGTACACTGTTTACATTATTGTCCACATCTCTGTCGCCATATTTATTACAAAGTTTCGGCCGTTGTACGCCCCGGCCTTTTTCACAGGTCACAGTGGATAAAGGCGTTAGTTAGATCCAGTGACAGAACCCAAAGAGTGTGAGTTCAATACTCGGTTAAGCCAGTGGAGAACTTGGCGAGAGGAATTACCAGGAGATAACTCACAACTGGCATCTATTAAACATGGCACGTAGATCTAGAACAGTCTACCCCAGAATCAAGGGTTCAGTTCGACATTCCAGCACCTGAAGAAGGCCGGAGCGTACAACGGCCGAAACATTGTGATGAATATGGCGGCAAAGATGAGGACAATAGTCCGAATAATGTAAATAGTGTAAGTTTTTTTTTATAGTTGTAATGACACCTTTTTTATTCTAGTTTATTGTTGTGGTAAACCCTCCTACAGTAGAATGAACTCTTCCTCCTCTTATAAATACAAACTGCAAAAGTCGGATAAGTCACACTTGACGGTATCTGGTTCGTAACCGTGAATACCATTTTGTCTGAAAACAGACTTCACCGAAACCGTTAAATAGAATCTTCACTTCACCGAGAAATCTAAAATAAAAAAAATAAAGGGAGATAATTGTTATATATATATAAATGGAGCTTTATAAAATTAGGCCTCGTTTATCGTCAATTTGGTCGTTGCTTATTTACGAAAATGTTTTGTTTAAGAGAATTAATTACTGCTGAAATCAATTAAAAATAGGATATTGAGATTTTTCGGCCAACGAAAATAAAATGTTCTATTCCCAGCTATGGACTATTTTGTAAAACTTGAACCAGTAAAAATTCTTATTTAAGAAATAAAAAATTCTTATTATCAAAAAATATATTTATTTTGGCTTTAATTAATCTGCAAAGGGTTGATAAGCGGTAAAAACAAATTCAACAAAACTTTCTTTTATTTTCTATTCTTATATTATTTTAATTTTTCATTTCACTTAATCTTTTATTTTAAATTTTTCATTAGTTTATGTCGATTTTTACGTTTTCTTTTGTCTTTCTTTCTATAATATATATATATATATATATATATATATATATATAACCCAAAAGATATGAAAAATGATTTAAAATTTAGAATGCTCAGCATCTACTACCTGTAGAAGCATCTGCATAAAGAAATTTAGTCCGATGAAGTCATAATGGGTGAAACCATTCACACGAAAACCTTTTCCATTTTGTCATACCATCTTTCACCAAAAATTATTCTTGATATATCAAAACATATACATCGTTATCCTGTATATATATATATATATATATATATATATATATATATATATATATATATATATATATATATATATATGTATAGGCAAATGCTGACGCGAAAAAAAATACTACGTTACTTACAAATCGAAAACTCAAAAGAATAAATAAAAATAAATAAGCAAAAACAAGTAAAATAAATTCATCCAGCTAAATAAATAAAGTATGTCATATACAAATTAACAAACCGCTCCCGCCAAAATAGCCGTTAGAATAGACTACCCACAATGTAATAGATTATCCACAATGCATCACTGATCCGTATATATAAATAGTCGAGAGAAAACACAATGCATGTGGCCTGACGATTGCGTTTAGCATAAAACTGTCTGTTGCTTCTGAGTGTTGACTTCAATGTTCGCACACACACACACACACACACACACACACACACACACACACACACACATATATATATATATATATATATATATATATATATATATATATATATTAATAATAAATGTATTGGTAATCCGTATGGAATTTCCAAGAGGATATAGATCCGTTGAGATCTCTATGTCAAAAGACAGCAAACATTATTATATAATGACAAACACTTAAAAACCATAGGTAATATTTTATTTCCCTGAAGTCGATAAAACATGGTTTCAAATCTTCAAACCTGTAAACTAAATGAAGATGGAAAAATTTACTCCAGTTTTAAAAGTTAAGAATCGTCTGCAGTCTAACATAATTGATTTGTTTTTTACGGGTAATCAACCCTTTGGTTTTTTATTTAATGATGAGACATATTTTGCTGTAAGAATTTTTTTCATTGGTTTTTGCATTAACATTATTTGGAGATAAGGGTTTCTTGAGATTGTTTGATTTAATCCAGTCGTTCTTATCAAATCGTGAAACGAAGGTCGTTTTGAACGGGATCGCTTCGAGATTCTTTCACACAAACGTGAGTGTCCCGAAGGCATTATCCTGGGTCCTAGGGTCTTTCTGATCTTCATCAATGATCTTCCTGATGTCATCAGTTCCAAAATAGGTATTTATGCAGGTGACACTACCATTTACTCCTGTCTCAACAGCAAATCCGTCAGAGCTGATAAAGTAAATCTGGCTGCTGCCCTTGAAAAGAACATCCAATCAGTGGTTAACTGGGGCAAGAAATTACTTGTAAATGTTAACTCCTCAAAAACAAATCTGGTCTCGTTTAATCAGCATAGAGGTACTTTTCTGCCTGCCACCAGCATGGCTAACGACAGAATTCTGGAGAACAACACACTGTAACTTCTTGGCCTCACGTTTTCAAATGGCTTGAAGTGGTGCGACTACATGAGATTAATAGCTGCAAGGAATGTTGTGTAACTGTGTCGTGCTAGGAAAATGTTTCTTGTCAGAGTCCATGTTGCCCACTTACAAATCTACCATTCGTCTGTGAATTGAATACTGCCTCCATATCTGGTCTGATACTCCTGCTAGTCATTTCAAGGTTCTTGACAAATCCCAAGAAAGATCTGTAATATAATAAATCCTGATTTGGCCTCAGGACTCCAGTCACTTTCTCACTGATATAGCGTGGTTTCCCTTTGTCTTTTCTACAAATATTTTCATCACAACTGCCATGACGAGCTTTCCACCATTGTAACCCGACTGCGTGAATTTAAGCAAAGTACTAGATTGGCATCTAGGTCCCACCATTTTACTGTTAAAATAGTTAAATGTAACCTCCACTTCTCCAACAGTTCCTGTTCTCGCACTTGCCGCCCGTGAAATTCGCTGCCGTTTCCTTGCTTCCATGATAACTACAATCTTGAAAAATTTAAATGAAAGATCAATCATTATCTTCTGTGTTCTCGAAACCCGTTCATGGTTCGTCCTTTCCCCAATCCTCCCTATTCTCAGTATTCTCTTTCACTTTCTATCCCTGTAACCCCCTGCATACTAGTGGCATTCCCCTTCATCATTTGTCCTTTCCTCAATCCTCCCTATTCCCAGTCTTCTCTTTCACTTTTACTCACTCTAATCCCCTGCATACAATTGGCATTCACGTTCATCTTTTGTTTTTTCCTCAATCTTCCCTATTCCCAGTCTTCTCTTTCACTTTCACTCCTGCATACTAGTGGCATTCCCAAATGAAACCCAGGTCAAATGGCCGGCAGGAGAACTTTTGATGCTGAGAATATGCAAAGACATAGGTACTCTCAAACTCCTGAACAAGCAAAAGGCCCAATCAAGAGCCCTCTGCTGGGCTAGTTTAACAGTCGCACGATAGCGCGGTTTTTAATCTAATATTGTGATATTTGTGGCTGCTTTGAAGACAGCATACCATTCGAGAGGCATTTATTTGAAAGGTTGAGTGGCTATAGTAGATCTTTAAAGCATTTGAAATGTTAAAATTCTGTGGTACATTTAACCGCAGTGAATAAAAAGAAAGCGATGATGTGTGTAGAGGAAAAAGAAAAAAAAAAGAAAAAAATATTACGACAGAAAGATCGACGCTTCACGGACGATAAACCAAATTTAAGATCGAGAAATCATTTGGCGCGTTTAAAGATAACTCCATTTTTATTAATAGAATATCATGCGATCTTCTTGTCAACAGTGACCCTTTCCACCACTGACTTTTCCTATCTCTCTGACCGCAAAATTCCGTCAAGCCTCACTGGGAGAAGGATTTCGCTTACCAAAAAGTAAGACTTAGTCCTCGACAAGAGGTGGAGTAGATTCATAATGGCAAAAAAATTAAATGTCAAACAGGGAAATATTTTTTGTAAAAAGAACTCAACTCTTTCGATAATGAATTTCCTTACGTTCATTTAATTTACCCTTGAGTAAGGTATAAATCCATCTCTTTTTTTCTCTCCAGCTATGGGTAAATATCAGGACAGACTTTGTTTTATAGTCTTGGTGGGCAACCAGTCTAGGAGAAGAAAATCAAATCTTAAAAACCAGTCAGGTCCAACCACCTGCTGCCTTGTAGTTCCTTCCCCTTTAGGCAAAGACTAGAAGTAACTTAAAAATAAACAAATCCACCTCGCACGTGGTCTGGAAGAAAGAAACAGCCTACCTACTTCGCTGGGTTCGGTTCGAAATTCCAATCGCCCGAAGAAAGCTAGAGAGCACAACGGTCGAAGCGTTGTGAATATGGCAATGAAGATGAGGGTAACAGTCCGAATAATGTAAATAATGCAAATAATCATAATACCTCATCTCAGAGATATAGACAGGTATATAGAGAGACATAGACATAAAAGCCGGAGCGTAGAGCGACCGAAACGTTGTGAATATGGCAATGAAGATGAGGATAGCAGTCCGAATAATGTAAATAATGCAAGTAATCATAATACCTCATCTTAGAGACATAGACAGATATATAGAGAGACATAGACATAAAGGCCGGAGCGTAGAACGGCCGAAACGTTGTGAATCTGGCAATGAAGATGAGGATAACAGTCCGAATAATGTAAATAATGCAAGTAATCATAATACATCATCTCAGATATATATATATATATATATATATATATATATATATATATATATATATATATATGTATGTAGAGAGAGAGAGAGAGAGAGAGAGAGAGAGAGACATAGACAAAGGCTGGAGCGTACAATCGCCGAAACGTTGTGAATATAGCAATGAAGACGAGGATAACAATTCGTACAATGTAAATAATGCAAGTAATCATTCAGAGTTATTGAAATAGTGGAACATGCCTTACTGAAATTTAGCAAAATATTAAGAAATCTGTTTATCGTAGTTTATCGTTATATCCAGGACGAATCACGATCCGACGGTGATATTTAAGAACATTAGCCGACTTTTTAGATTAATGTTTTGTAACAATTAGCGGGTTTGGGAAATACTGACGCTAGCGGTCTACTCTGTGTTCAATTACTCCCATACTAAATTTGTTATAACTGATCCATACACCGAGGTATTTGTGTTGCATGGTGCCCACATCCTTCGTGCTGGTGGTAGTCTTTCGGGCAAGGGTTTTGATTCACCCATATCTTGCATTCTTCTCTCTGTCAACTTTCGGCCTGGTGATCGCTAGTTGTTTCTTCCTAGATAAAATAAATACTTCAACGATAGGAATTTTGATTTCCTGCTTTATTAAACACGTCGACGTGAACATTTTGAACTAGCCAGTGGGGTCGCTCTGTCACACTCAGTTGGGAGCAAGTTCCCCGAGACAGGAAATCAACACGTCTAATGTGTATGACGTAAAACTTATGTCCCTGAGAAACACTTTCCATCTCCCTAATATTCCCACGTTCGCCTCAAACAATCAAAATCAAAATACCTATATTGTCTACCAGCTGACCCCAAGATCAGCCTCAGAAGGTCTTAAACAAATAGACTGACACTAAAAAATAATAGTGACAAACTATTATTTAACATTTGAAATGATTAATATTGACTAATTCGACATTCTGGATATTTATGTTGGATTCAGGGTAGGTGCCATCACTGCTTTCATTCCAATTCCAGATCATAGTTTCTGTTTTGGAAAGGTTTATCTTGAGTCCTATTTCTTAGAACACATGAGAGAGGATGTTTTCATTTTCATGATTGATTCAGGGTAGGTGTCATCACTGCTTTCATTCCAATTCCAGATCATAGTTTCTGTTTTGGAAAGGTTTATCTTGAGTCCTATTTCTTAGAACACTTGATAGAGGATGTTTTCATTTTGATGATGGATTCAGGGTAGGTGCCATCATTGCTTTCATTCCAATTACAGATCATACTTTCTGTTTTGGAAAGGTTTATCTTGAGTCCTATTTCTTAGAACACTTGATAGAGGACGTTTTCATTTTGATGATGGATTCAGGGTAGGTGTCATCACTGCTTTTATTCCAATTCCAGGTGATAGTTTCTGTTTTGGAAATGTTTACCTTGAGTCTTGTTTCTTGTAGCTCTTGGTAGACGACTAGCAAATAGACGTAGGTAATTACCATCTAGTTCTTGTGTCTGATTCGAAATATTATTAGTTAAAAACGATCTCCCTGGTATCTGAGTTGTAACACCCAAAGCCTGAGATTTGAATCTGAAACTGTTAGACTTTCATTGGTACGCTTTCATTGAGGTTCTCCCATTTCTCGCTATATTTTGATAGCTTTTTCCCGAAAGCGTTTCTTTTCGCTGACGTTTGTTTTTATGTTCGCGAATTCTGTGGACAGATTGGGCATTATGTCGAAGTGGGCTAACTTCCAAGCCTCAAGCTAGGACAGTTTTCAATGTTTATTATAAAGTCCTTGTTTAATAAAATTGTTTTTATTTTTAAAGAGCAGAACTCTTCTTAAATTTCATGACCAACAAACAAAAACCAGCGTATACTAATAGCTTATAATTCTAGTGGGTTCCTAGGAGAAATGCCTTAAATGATGGGAGCCCTTTGCCAAACCAGCACTTATTGTAAGCCTACCTATATCAATATGATGGAGGTTGACCTATACATATATGAGGTCGAGTCGACCTGAACATGAATTATTTCAGTGTTGACATACGCATGAATAAGAAAGGTATTATACTATTTATACTCTTATAATTTCTTATTATATCATTTATATTATATTGTAATATTATATTAAATATATAATATATAAATATAATATATAATATACATATAGTATAAAATATATATAATATATATATATATATATAATATATAATATAATAATATAATAGAATATATATAATAGATAATATATTATAAATTAACTGATTTAAAATATCGTTTCTTCGCTACACAGTAATAACCATGTTTCAAAAACTGAAGCTAAAAACTTCAGATTTAATTATATAATTATATTAATAGCATTAGTTCTGTTTCATCTTCAAGCGAATATTGGAATAACTTATTTTTAAATTTACTGAGTTTTAAACGCACGTATAAATTCATAATTTCCTGTTTCCAAGGATACAGAGAAATCCAGTCATTCAGACAGGGGCTGTAGCGTGTTCATTTTTATTAATTATTGTTGTATCAATTATGAGTTACGTTCGAAAAAGAGGTTAAGTTTAGGGAGGGTAGGGGTGTATTTTTCAACGAATTCTGACATCCGTTGAACGCATGTCGTCTGGGTTGTTTTTTTTTTATTTAAAAATAAGTTATTCCAAAATTCGCTTGAATTTGCTTTTAATTTAATCATATAATTAAATTTGAAGTTTTTACCTCCAGTTTTTGAAACATGGTTATTACTGTGTAGTGAATAAACCATATTTTAAATCAGTTAATTTATAATATTTATGCTCTGTAAATTTACATTGAGCACTATTTTGTAAAAATAAAAATATCTATAAGAACACCAGATTATATATCTTACTGTTCTTTCTTTTTTATTTATATATACATAATATATAATATATAAATATATAAAATATTATAATATATTATTTATATTATTTTATTATTTGTACTATTATATTTATTATAATCATATTATCATTTATTATTAGAATGTTTATCTTTCATGTACATATTTAATATTCGTATAGAATAAAATGGGATCGACTTGTAGTGAACAAGATGGAAGTCGATTAATAAATAAATGTCAGGAATAAAGACTATAATAACATGGGTCGAGTTGTTCAGCAATAAGTTAGGTATTGATCTGGACGTGAATAAGTTATAGGTAGACAAGCAAATAGTGAATAAGTTTGGGGTCGGTCGATACATAATCATTAAATGTTCACCTATAAAGAAATGAGATAGGATCGACCTATACATGAATACGTCAGGATTCGACGCGTACATCAATGCATCAGAATCAACCTACGCATGAATATGTCAGGATTCGATCTATACATGAATATGCCAGGATTCCACCTATACAAGAATACGTCAGGATTCGACCTGTACATGCATACGTCAGGATTCGACCTGTACATGAATACGTCAGGATACGACTTGTACTTGAATACTTGAAAACCTCCGGATTTTACCTATACATGAATATACCAGGATTTGGCCTACACAGGAATACGTCAGGATTCGACCTGTACATGAATACGTCAGGATACAACCTGTACTTGAATACGTCAGGATTCGACCTATACATAAATATGCCAGGATTCGACCTGTATATAAATACGTCAGAATACGACCTGTACTTGAATACGTCAGGATTCGATCTGTACTTGATTAAGTCAGAATTCGACCTATACATGAATATGCCAGGATTCGACCTGTATATAAATACGTCAGGATACGACCTGTACTTGAATACGTCAGGATTCGATCTGCACTTGATTAAGTCAGGATTCGACCTATACATGAATATGCTAGGATTCGGCGTACACAGGAATACGTCAAGATTCGACCTGCACATGAATACATTAGGATTCGATCTGTACATGAATAAGGTGGGGGTTGATCAATGCATCAGTATAAGGAATCGACTCATACAGGAATATGATCGGGTCGACTTCTACATAAGTGTTGACCTATACGTGAGTAAGTTTTGGGTCGATGTGTACAGGATTAGTTTAGACGTCGACTGATACATGAATAAAATAGGATCGACCGATGCATGGGTTAACTTTTACATGGTAACGGCAATAGCAATATTAGTCGCTTCCCAACAAGGAAACATTTAGCATTCATTGGCAGAGCTGCCAGTACTACTTTCGGTTGAAAGGAAATCATTCTCTTAAAACAATTTTTTTCAGGAAAATGGTTTCTCATGGCCAGTAACTGTTATCGCTTTCCAGTATTCCTTTTGATTGAAGTAGAGTGGAATGTCAACACTGTCATTATTTTTTTCCAGTTTGTTACATGTACATGTAAAATATCTATTTTCTATTTCTTATATTTGGTATAGTCCTTTGCTAGTGAATCAGTAACGCCAGTTCACAATGTACAAAAAAGCATGGTCTTTGCCAAGAGCCTCTCAGATGCCGTCATATATGAAGAAGATGACTAGGAATGGCGTATATAATAAAGTCATAATATTAAACAAAATACGTGTCCTAGAATGTCAACAGTTTCTTTTTGATGTTATGAATAAGTATACTTTTCGTTTCTTTAAAACTTCCTCGTTGCTTACAGGCTCCGTTCGTGGTATTCTCAGTATCCTTCTGTAGAACCACATCTCTATTGCCTCAAGTCTCCTCTTCAGTCTCTGCCAAAGGTAAACTATATATAGATGCTAGGAGTTGATCTATACGTAAATAAAAATGGCGTTGAAACTAAATATTTTTGAGGTGGAGATGCGTGCAGGCTGAAGGAAGACACTAAAAAAAGTGAGGTTTCTGAAACAAAGGCCACCAGATGTTGAGAGTTTTTTTCTTCTTGTCCCTATTCGCTATGAAGGCGGTGTAATGTTTAGAGACTTTGAACAAAAAATAGTCGAATCGTGTTCGAATTACATTTTAGATCGTTACATTGATTCTAGCACACATCCTCTTGGGAAAGAAATGAATCAATCTCTTGTACCCGCTGCTATGGGGTAAATAGCTGAGCCGTGGTTAGCAATAGGTATAGGAGAAAGAGAAAATTTAAATTAAAACACCTGGTATATAATCAAACTCTAACTAAAGGTACAATCAGCATAGTTGTAGTATAAACCACAAGTTGAATCTGTCGGTATTGAAGACAGGCTGGAACAGATGAGCATGCGCAGAAAAGAGCAGCCATTTTGGAAATGTGAAATCACGGTGATTTCAATGTGTATTTAAGTTACAACATTTCTACTGTCGATGGCGATTGAATTCGCGCAAACTCGATAATTGTGGAGGCTTAGATTACTAAATTTAACGACGCAGCAACCCTTGTTGTGTCATTTAATGTCGAATATAAGAATATAATGTCGAATATAAGAATATAATGTCGAATATAATAATATAATATCGAATATGAGAATATAGTATCGAATATAAGAATATTAATATCGAATATAAGAATATAAGTCGAATAAAAGAATAAAATGTTGAATATAAGAATTAATGTCGAATATAAGAATATAATGTCGAATGTGAGAATTAATGTCGAATATAAGAATTAATGACGGGTATAAGAATATAATTTCGAATATAAGAATTAACTTCGATTATAAGAATATAATGTCGAATATAAGAATTAATGTCGAGTATAAGGATATAATGTTGAATATAAGAATATAATTTCGAATATGAAAATTATATGTCGAATATGAGAATATAATTTCGAATATAAGAATTAATGTCGAATATGAGAATATAATTTCGAATATAAGAATTAATGTCGTATATAAGAATATAATTTCGAATATAAGTCAGCCAAAAGCTAGACACAGTTTCGTTACTCATAAGTTTCAATCATTATATTCTCAGCATCCTTCTGTAGAACCTCATCTTTCTTGCCTCAAGTCTTCTCTTCCTCTGTGAGGAAATCTAGCATTCACTGCCATACGAGAAGACTGATAGGACATTACATCTCAACACTTTTTTCTTTGTTGCCTAATGATATTTTCTTATTTTTTAATTCCTTTTGAAAGGCAACTTCCACTATTGCAATTCGCCTTTTGAGTTTCTGTGTCGCATTTTTACGCTACACCGGGAGTGAAATTTCTGATTTTGACATCTTCAATACGTTGCTCACACGCAAGAAAGAAAAAGGATTTTTGAGACAATATGATCCTTTTTCAAAATATCTCTAGTCGACAAATTGTACAAATGAAACCTTAAATAATATTAAAATTAACGTTTTATTCGTTAATTCGCTTTCGTAGAAGAACCAAACAAAGTTACAATTTCTGTCTGAATTTCTGGGATGAGGAGTAATCATTATTTACACTTTTTACATTCAGACTATTGTCCTCATCGTTGTTGTTTTTATCAACTGATCGCCTTCTGTCTAAATTTCTGGGATGAGAAGTTATCATTATTTACACTTTTTACATTCAGACTATTGTCCTCATTTTTGTTGTTTTTATCAACTGATCGCCTTCTGTCTAAATTTCTGGGATGAGAAGTTATCATTATTTTCACTACTGGCATTTGCATATTGTCCACATCTTCCAAACTTCATCAGTCGTATATTGATCCGGATAACCTATAGAATTAAACACCTGAGGATGCCGGAGGATACGAGGGCTGAAACGTTGCGATCACAACAACAATAGTCAGATGATGACAATAGTCCAAATATACAATAGTGTAAATAATAAACTCATAATATTAAAAGAAAATACAATAGGGGAAAGTTTACTTACGTGTCCTAGAAAGGTTGACAGTTTCTTTTTGATGTTATAAATAAGTGTTCTTTCGTTTCCTCACAACTTCTTAGTTATTTACAGGCTCTGTTCGTGGTATTCTCAGTATCCTTCTGTAGAACCACATATCTATTGCCTCAAGTCTCCTCTTCAGTCTCTGCCAAAGGAGGACTAATTCCTTACTTGTTCGTCCAATCTAGGAATCCTGTCTTTCTTTTTTTGTCTGTCTCTCCAGCCTTCAATATCTAGTGTGAGTGTCAAATTTTCCAAACCCTATTTCCTCATTATGTATCCTATAAATTTCAGTTGTCTGTTTCTGATCCCAAACATAAGTTCCCATTTTCCTTAAAGTTGCCTCGTTGTTCACTTATTCTCTCCATATAATTCTCATCATCCTTCTGCAGAAGCATATATCTGAGGTGTCGTGTTTCTTCTTTATCCATGAAGAAATTGTCTAGCATTCACTGTTTTATAAGGGGATTGATATTACACAGCATTTCAGTACATTTGCTTCTGGCAAATAATATAAATGTATATTTATTTTAATATATAATATATAATATTGATTTGTATATAATATAAATTTATTTATAAATATATAAATTTTATAAATCTATTTATAAATATAATTTATTTATATATAATATATATTTATTTTAATAAATATATATTATTTTAAATTTATATGAAAATATTATATATATTATATATAAAGTGTGTTTCATTTAAACAGATTGTATATAAGGATGTCAATTATGTGTGAAAAATAATACCGCTCAAATGTCCGCCAAATCTAAAATATAAAGAAAAAAAAATCATTAGACGCTTAAACTTAATTCATATTTAAAATCGGTTCAAGTTATTGCAACATCCAAGGGTGTTTCATTTAGACGGATTATATATAAGGGTGTTTCATTAAGACGGATCAAAGTCAGCAGTAAATAAATCAGTGTTATTGGTGAAAATTTATTTATTTCTCTATTGGATCATATTATTTAATTCATTGGAAATTATGGGTGAAAAATAATATCGCACAAATGTCCGCCAAATCTAAAAGAAAAAGAAAAAATAATCATCAAACGTAATTCACATTTAAAATCGGTCCAAGTTATTGGAACACCCTTTAGTAATCTTTTGTGGACGCTCATTGTTTATTTTATTGTGTGCGTTTGTGAAATGATAGCGTAAAAATATTGGAAGTGCATGTTAGAAGATTTGGTTACAATTCGTCTATAAAGGTTTGGGACTGTTTCGATAATTTCTATGTTGTTTTGGTTTTAATTTCTTCGTTGATTTGTTTTCCATTGCTTGGGTAGATGTCATGGCAGTTATGTAGGAAAAATAATACCGCCCAAATGTACACTAAATCTGAAAGTAAAAGAAAAAAAAATCATTGGAAGCTTAAACTTAATTCACATATTATAATCGGTCCAAGTTATTGGAACATCCAAGGGTGTTTCATTAAGATGGATTATATATAAGGGTGTTTCATTAAGACGGATTTATTTATTTCTCTATTGGATCATGTTATTTAAGTCATGGCAATTATGTGTGAAAAATAATGTTGCCCAAATGTCCACCAACTCTAAAAGAAAAAGAAAAAACATCATTAGACGCATAAACTTAATTCACATTTAAAATCGTTATTAGAACACCGTTTATATCACATATATTATCTACACACACACACACACTTACACACACACACACACTATATAGCCTTATAAGATTATAACACTATATTTTTGGTTATGAAATATTGAATAATTTGACTATTTAACCAGATACAGCATATCTGAATTACCTTATGATTCGTCTGTAATCTCTTAATAAGAAATAATACATTTTCCTCGAATTTTGCGAGGATGGACTTATGAAGTTGCTTGAAAGGTGAGAAATGTTGAAATAAAGTCAATATGGATTGGGAAACCCCTGACAATCAAAATACAAAAGTTTTTATAGATGTTGTTTATCCAAATACAATGTCTCAGAAGTTACCTCAGAATTTAAAAAAAAAAAATTCCAAATCTATCAATTTAAATTTTTTTTTTTTTATAATTCAAAAATAGTTTTCCCAGAATGAAAATTCAAATCCTGCAAATGTATTCCCATTCAATGAAGAAAAACTATACGATGTCAAAATCTTTCATTTTCTACGACACACAGACTCGGTCTTTTAGTAGTTTACTCCATAAAAGTCTTTAATAATTCTGGTTACAACGAATTTCTCTCCAGATGCTATCCTTGGAATACTAAATTGTATGCGGTTTATTGATACCAAAGCCCACCAAGAAAATTAACGGGAATATAAGATCAGAAGAAAGTTGTTGACATAAAATTTCGGAATCTCACGAAATTATCCGATAAAAAAAAAGTTAGATGAAATGCAAAATAAAATTTCATGATTTTGTTTTTTGCTCAACCGTGAATTTTTATTAAATTCTGAAAAAAAAAAAAAGAGCTAAAAATTATTAAAAGTATGACATTTTTATGATGACATTTATGGTGACTTTTTATGGTGACTTTTAGAATATTTTTATGGAGACATTATAACATTTATGACATTTTTATGGTGACTTTTAGAACATCCAAAAACGCATTCCAAGAGTATAGGCAGGAGGATCTCTTTGGTAAGAAAGAAAAGAGTACTGAGCTCTTACGTGATATGTCCTCCTTTACGGCAGCGAATGTTGGATGGTCTCCTCAAAGGTATACTCGAGGCGATGGAGATGTGGTTCTACAGAAGGATGCTAGGGATATCCTGAACCGAGCGTGTGAGCAACGATGAGGTCTTGGAGAGGATGCAAACAAGGAGAAGGCTTATACTTAACATAAGAAAGAGGCAGCTGAAGTTTCTGGGACACGTAATGAGAAAGGAGGGCCTGGAGAATCTAATGCTCACAGGTCGAATAGAGGGAAAGAGAAACAAGGGAAAGCAACACATTACATACCTTAAGCAAGTGAATGACAGAACGGGGTCTCTGGGAGGTGGCAGATGGACGAAAATTATTGAGAGCCACAAGGGATAGGGAGAAGTGGAGAGCCATGATTGCCTACGCCCTAAACGGACACGGCACATAGAAAGAAGAAGAATTTATGTTTTGGGGAACAAATTCTAATGACGAATATATAATTCTCACTACTAATCATATGTGCCAATTAAGTAGAATACTCTAACATAATAGATAGATAGATTAGGTTGAGTCATAAGTAATTTCTAACTACGAATCATAGATGTAAGTTAAGAATGGATTTGGAGCACATTAACATGTAACAATGTTCAATGCAAAATCAGTGGATTGACAAGGATACATATCTACAACAGACTCAAAAACTGTAGGGTTATGGCAAAAAGAGATATTGTGCATATGGTGCTCTTATTCAGTTTGAGATCTTTACACGAATGCACTGAATGCATATTTATATTTCTTGCAGATGCAACATATACATAAAACATTGCTCGAAAAGCATCCTACGTTCGTCAATAAAGAAAATACTGTTCTTATCGATGATAACGCAATGTAGCGTGCAGAGTGGATCACCTAGTAAAACGTTTTGGAACTCGGCTGGTCTGTTCTGCTCGACCCACCATATTCACCTTACTTTTCATCAACCGATTATTTCACTTTACAATCGCCATAAAAGGTTTTGCGGGGTGGAAGTTTTTCTGCTGAAAACCAGATACAAGAGCTCGCCGAAAACTTCGCATCAACAGCCACAGATTTTTCACAAACATAAACCAATGTGCTGCTTGGTCGTTGCTAATAATGGCGGATATATAGCGGTTTACCAATCGTAGCTTAGATGTGACACATGGCCGAAAGGGAATGGGGTTCGTTCGGAGACATTCGTATTTTCTCGTTCTATTCGTCAAGGTTGTTCGCTTTCGCCTTTGCGTTAAGTTCTTGTGTTTGAACTTTTCCCTAACAAGTTAAAGACGAATCCAGTTATACGAGGAATTTCCCTACCTGGTGCTACTACCTCGGCCAGCTATTCTGCCTATGCTGACGATGTCTAGGTTCTTGTCTCGAGCGGAGCCGAAATTGACAAAGTCAGCAATGAAAAGCAGAGGGTACGAGACGGTACGCGATAAGTCTGTTGGCGTGCGGTTGGGTTCGTGGAAGGGAGTTTCTCTTCCCGGACCTTTCCTCTGGACGAACGAGTCGGTCAAGATACAAGGCGCTGATATCCTGATGAAAATGAGTTAGTCTGCGGTGCAAGAGAAGGTCGAGGTCGAATCTCGGAGAAATCATTCCTTAAAAAAAAGGGCGGAAGTACGTGCCTCTCACATCTACCCGATTCTCCTTTACCGACTCTCGGTACTTTCACTTCCGTATACCACACTAATGTTATTACTAAGATACTTACTGTTATTAGTAAGGCACTTAATGTTATTAATAAGGAACTTACAGTTATTACTAAGGAACTTACAGTTATTATTAGGCTGGTGCAAAAATAATGACGGTTTTTGACGTTAAAAACTACGACAAAAACCGTCATTATTTTTGCACCAACCTAATAGTAAGGATCTTGTTCTTCATGTGGGACATTCCGTGAGAATCGAATTTACTACTCAGTCGTAATTGATCCAGCGCGACAAGCTTACTAATCATGACACCATGCCGAGTGTGTCCTTCTAAGCGTAGCTTAGATATAGCACAAGGCCGAAACTATGGAGCACCTAGTGAGGATGGAATTCAGTACTCAGTCGTAATTGATCAGATTACCGCCCATTACATCGAGGTACCCATAATCGTGAATATATAAGTTGAATAAAATATAATTGTACAACCATCACAACCAAAAGGCGACTTGCGAATGACTGAAATTTACTGAGTTAAATAAATAAGGACAAGTGCAGTGAGGACCGAATTCATTCCTCTTGCTATTGATCAATAAGATGATCTTGTTAACCAACTGCTACGTGGAGGGTCAGAGAATTTTGATCATGTACAATCGTAAAAGTAAAGACTGACATTTACATGAAAAAAAACGACCGATAATGACACGTTATCAAATTTCGAAAACAACGTTGCGCATAAAAAGAGACGTAAAAAGTAAGTATACATATATATATATATATATATATATATATATATATATATTGTTTATATTTATGTGTATATATTCATGTAAATATATATATATATATATATATATATATATATATATATATATATATATATATATATATATATATATATATATGACATAAAAGGCAAGCTCAAAGTTAAAAGCA
This sequence comes from Acanthosepion lycidas, assembly GCA_963932145.1. NCBI lineage: Eukaryota > Metazoa > Mollusca > Cephalopoda > Sepiida > Sepiidae > Acanthosepion > Acanthosepion lycidas. Next base: position 12,005,265 of record OZ010607.1, on the reverse strand, counting down.
GATGTGGAAGGTATTAAATTAAAGAAAAAAAAAGGACGCATTTTTTAAGTATGTGTTGTTCTACGAATTAAGTTAATATGAGTTCATATTTACAAAGGCGGTAGGGTTTTTTGACCTCTGAAAAATATTAACCGAATTAATCTCAATTATGAATTTTAAGGTGTCCATTTTCTTTTCTTAAAATAAACATTAAGAGATTTTTGGGAATTAACATTATTTTATTAATTACCGTTTATTCATGAAAAAACACACACACACACTTTCATAATAGACATTAATATGCGCTTCTGTTTGTAGCACTAAAACATCATAAACATTTTGTAATTACTATTTTTGTGAAAGAAATATCATTGCATTAGATTTTACAAGAAACTCCCAAAAATATTTTCAATATAAGGTCAAAACAATGGAACACTAAAAGCTACTATTTTCATTAAAAATAAATTATTAACGTTTTTTTCTATCTTTTTCTAATTCTAATTCTTCTTTTTTTTAAATCGATATCACCCCAAGCAAGGCAATAAAGCCACTAACAAGCAATGGGTTATTGGAAGAATTATGGACAGAGACATTAATAGTAGGCAGAAAGGAAAAAGTATAATCAGGAGGTCAGTATATATATATATATATATATATATATATATATATATATATATATATATATATATATATATATGTGTGTGTGTGTGTGTATATATATATATGTATATATATATATATATATATATATATATATATATATATATGTATATTTATATGTATATATATATATGTATATCTATATGTATATATATATATATATATATATGTATATTTATATGTATATTTTGTGTATTTAGGCAGCAATCTTTCTTTCATGCACATTTCATTGAATACGACAGACAAGGTGCTTTTACTTAGTTTTTTTTTTATATAATTTCTCATGCGATCTAATAATTTTATTCTTTTCGGATGATAAATTATATAAAAACTGTCCGAATCTTCTTTTTATCCGAGCGCTTTCGTCTATACATTTAGCCATTTTCAAGGATTATATTTTAACTATTAAAATAATGAATAGTTTGTTGTATACATGTTTTATAAAAGGTTTTATTTTTCAAAAAACAGTCAAGATATTGTGTCCATGTTTAAAGTTAATATTATTAAGTGTTGGTTTTTGTTTTTATTAATAAGGCTTCCATTATTTTTAGCCTTTTTTTTTTGCATGTATATGATGCTATTATATTTGTGTTGTCAACAAGTTTGTTACAAATCGTATCCGGTAGGTCTCCATGAATATTTAAATGAGATCTAATTGAGCTATGGTCAGAAAGGTGTAGAGTATTTAAACGGTATCATCCCAAGCAAGAGAGTAAAGCCACTAAGACACAAGGGGTTATTGGGGGTGGATGAATTAAGAACAGAAACATTATTTACGGGCGGAAGAAGAAAAGAGTAATAATGAGGACAGTAGATAGCGATTGACATTGCATTTAGATTTTTGCAGATTAAAGTTGGCTGGAAAGCATGGGAGAGGAAGAGAGTTCCAGAAGCGAGAAGTGCGAGAGAAGAAATTTTTAGCCTAGAAGTTTCGGCTACATCTAGCTAGCTCAACTGATAACTGATAAGATCTCGCCGCCAGTCTAGTATTGTGCTTAAATTCATGAAGTCTAGGTATCATAGCGAAGTGATCCTCCAAACAATTACTATGAAAGTATTTATAAAAAAAGGTACAGAGAGGCAACCTTACGGCGGTGTGTAACTGACTGAAGCCGAGCTGCCAGATCAGGATCAATAACATCGCTGATTCTTCTTTGGATCTTATCAAGGAGCTCAAGGTAAATAGAAGGGGTACTGGTGCATATGTGGCAGCAATATTCTTAGTGTTATGTTTAATTCTATGATAATTACTTTAATTTAGTTATATTCTAAACATCGTTGCGTTTAAATTTAACAGTGACTATGCTTTCGAAAACATATTTGATCAATTCTATTTTTGCACTGCCTTTTTATTAAAAAATACTATTATTTGTCACAGTTAATTTCACATTTTTCTGTATGATATCATATATTAAGATAACATGTGATTACCTAACAATAATCTCGAGCCAATTTTGTGTAACTGTCAATCAAAATTAAATAGTATGAACCATTTAGTGGTCCGGCAAAGTCCACATGTAGTCTTGCACACGGTTTATCAGTGCTCGGCCATGCCACATAATTTATAGATAGTGATTTTACTGCTAAATTCCAACCATTATATTTTCTAACCGTATTTTGGGTATCTTTGTTCAACTTTGGACAATATACGTAGCTTCTCATCAGTGACTTCCTAGTCCAGGATGTCCTACGTAGAATTATTTAAAATTTTTTTTTTTTGTAGTGATAACGGAATTACCACTCTATCCGGGTACAAAAGTACTCCATCACAAATAGAAAATGTATTATTGTTAGCAGGTTTCATTTTAGTTTCACTCCATTTCTACTTAATGACATTCATAGTCTTTTTTTTTTTTTAAATAAACGTATCCCTTTTAGAATTAATTTTGATATCGTCAATCGTGACCGACAATTCTTTAATCGTGTTACATACCAGGCTTTTAATTTTGCTTTTGGATTCCAGCGAAGAGCAATTACAGTATCTTCAAAATTGTCAAACACGTTGACACTTTAAATAAACAGCAACTGTCGGGTTAAAAAAGTATTTTTGCGACATTTTAAAGTAAATAATATTTGTTTCAAATTAGAAATTATCAGAAATTATCAGAAAATAACTAAAAATTATCAGAAATTATACTTGAAATCCGCTAATATTCTTCAACTAAAGTTTCAGAAAATTATTTTTCATTTTTGGAAGATTTCTTTTTAATAAACAGAATTACATTGCAATGAAAGACGACTAAAAGGGACGTTAATCTGATATTTTAGCTAAAAAGAAAATCTCATCCCAGTCAATTTGAGTTTTTGAAATACTTCAAAGTATTTTGTTTATTGGTAACAGCTACTGGACATAAGAAACCTGTTCCCCCGTTTGAATAAACTTATCTATTTTAGAATTCATTTTGATATCGTCAATCGCGATTGACAATTCTTTTATTGTGTTACACAACAGGCTTTTAATTTTGCTTTTGAATTCCAGCGAAGCAATTACAGTATCTTGAAAATCTTCTTTAGATTTCGATATCAGCCTTGATAAGCCATCTGACTGTCCTAATTTCTTTGACGATAGAAATTCCATCTTGAAATCATAGTGTACCAAAATCGTAGCCGAACGCTTTCATCTGTGTGCAGTATTTGTGGACATCCGTTTCTTGGAACCTAGTATACTTAATAATGGATGACGATCAGTTTACAGTATGAATTTTCATCCTAATATCATTCTGTGACATTTCTTTTCAGCAAAAATTATAGCAAGCGCTTCCTTTTCAATTTGACCGTATCACTTTTTCGTATGTGTCAAATGCCTTGAAGCGTGAGCAGGTGATTTCACAGAACAGTCCTATTACTTGCTCCTTATCTCTTATTTGCTTGCGTCCGACGCTGTTGATGCCGGTTGTAATGTATCAGCGATAACTTTGAAGTTAGTCATTTTTAATTCCTTTGAAATCTTTTTGACATTCTGCCTAACAATTCTATTTCGTGCCCATTTAGGTAAATAATTCAGAGGTGTACGCAATTTGTACATCCCCGGCACATACATATTATAATAACTCGTTAATCCGAGAAATGATTGTAGGGTCACCAATTTGTCGGTGTTTAATGGCACTTGATCTAGTGAGATTTGGTCTGCGTCCTTTTTCGTCGATTATCTACACTAAATATTTAATCTTATCCATCAAGAATTGACATTTCTGTTCAGAGTTTCAGACCGTAATCCTGTAGTCTCTGAAATACTTGCTAAATCAGTTTTACATTCTGTATTTCTCTGGCGCTATTAATAAGGATGTTATCTATATAAGCGATGGCATCGTCAAGTCCAGCCAATATAGTAAACATTATTTGCTGGAAAATACCCGGGGCTTATTTTACACCAAAGGGTAATCTTCTAACCTTGTAGAGGGTCCTTTATGTGTATTAATAGTCAAATACTCCTGACATTATTCATCCAATTCGATTTGAAGTTATGCCTCAGACAGATCAATTTTTGAAAAAAAATACCAATATTTAATTTGACAAATATATCCATTGGAGTTGGTAGGGGATATATATGTTGAAGGAGGCAGTCATTCAACCGAGTCAAAAAATCTGATCATAAATTGTTATGGGACCTTACCCATAATAAAATAATGGACTATTCCATACGTAATAAATACTGCGCCTCAAGAGGAAGCAGAGAGTTCCGCCTGAAGTCTGGAGTGAAGTCCGTCAGGAGTCTGTCTGTCAGTCAGAGAGAGCGAGTCAGTCAGTCGAGTCAGAGGCAGTCCGAAACAGAGTCGCGTTCAGACAATTACTACTAAACCTGATTGTTCGTAGTAACACTTTCTACCTCTCTGTATATATTCCTGTTTGTAATATATCCGTGTTATTCCATACCCGTATTCGAGGTCTTCTTTATTGGTTCTACCTTGGACTATCACTGTGGTACAAGGAACCGGACCATAGCATAAACGAATCTTATTAATTTTCTTTCTAATATAAACTGATGGCATGACACATTCTGAATAATCTATTTTTTTCAATAACACCGCGGTTTGTTTTAATCAGGTTCGGACTCCAACGCAGTAAAGGGTATCTACTTTCAGCAAGTTAATTGATTTATTTCTTTTGCTGTTCGATTTGCAGTAGTTTCGTTTTTGACTTGTTTTATCATAAAACATTTTTTAGTTTTAATTGGACAGTACCTTCTGAAATGAAACATGCCACAGCCATAGCATAGGATTAAGTTAGGCAGATTTCGGATTTGCTCTTTTCTTACTACTGTTTTTTCGAACTACTTGTACGTCTGACCTGCCATTTCGTTCGATTTTCGCTGTATCGTTCCTTAAATTGATATTTTTTAGCACTCTTCTGCAACAGTCAGCATCGTTAACTTTGAATCCTGTTCAAGTTTTTTAAGGCTTATTTCCGCATATTTACTTAATGTTAGACCTTTAATGAAGATCAGACATTTAAATCTGGGGATAGTTCGTCCAGTTTAAATTTTTCACACTAACAGTTGACTTTATCTTCATCCTTAGTAAGTTTCATGCTCTGCCAATGTGCATAAAAAGTGATTTTTTTTCACCAAAACCATTTGATAATACCAACACTGTTTCGTTAAATGACACCTTTTCTGGAGTATTCAGTAAAATGAAATTCAGATATTTTTCATGTTTAGCAGAGCACAATTTTCGCAACTGAAAACGTATTTTCTTTTCATCCGACCATCCTTGACATTTATCTCTGAAAATGGCATCGTACCTTCTGAAGTACGATAGAAATGTAATGTTTACTTCTGGAACGTAATTAAATTCACTAATTGAGCTAGCAACTGACTCCGGCGAAAATGAAATTGACACATTCCCTGTTCCTTGCTTTTCTAGAATTGACTTCCGCTGTTCTCGATATTCAATCCGCTTCCGCTGCATTTGTTGCAATAGTTGCTGAATGATTATGTTCAATTCTTCTATAGTGTATTATTTTCGTACAAGTAATCCTTAACTAGGAAGCTTGGTATTTACCAACCTCCTCACGAGGTAGGATACAACACAAAGCCAATTTTTGTTATCAGTTATCTGTTAATTTCTTTCTAAAAGTTTTCCACTGCCTTAACCGGGTATTGAACTCACACTCTTTGGGACCTGTCACTAGATCTAACTAACGCCTTTATCCACTGTACCATGTGTCCTTGAGGACATCACTGCATGAATTTCTGGGTATTATAAACCTAATGTCTTCCCCAGTCAGTTTTTTACCAGTGTTCATATTGCAATTTTTGCTGTTATCAGTATAGAACTTTCAGAGGGAAATTAGGAGATAACTGATAACTGACATCCATTAAACATGGCACGTGGAACTAGAACAGTCTACCCCAGTGAACGAAATAAAAGGTTCAGTTCGACATTCCAAACACCTGAAGAAGGCCGGAGGCGTACAACAACCGAAACGTTGTATTAAATGTAGCGACAAAGATGAGGACAATAGTTCGAATAATGTAAATAATATACATAATACCTCATCATATAAACAGAGACTTAAAATATGTTGTTAACTGGGGCAAGAAATGGTTTCTTCTTTTTAATGTCCCCAAAACAAAACCGATCCTTTTTAATTGTCTGAGAGAGCCTATTTTGCCTTCGATCTGAATGGCTGATGTTAACTTCCAGCAGAGTAACTCGACACGACTTCTCGGGTTAACGTTTTCCGATGGCATGAAGTGGAAAGTTCATATTGAATCAATTTCTCTGGCTGCTGGTAAGAAATTTTGTTCCCTATACCGTGCTAGACATTTTTCTTGCCAGAAATTATCTTACGCATTTATAATTGCTGTCACATGTGCTATGTATTTAAAAGAGAGTCTGCAATATGTCTGACCTGTCATCTCGGATTCATCCATTCTCCTTGTGCCGTCAAGCAGTTTCGCTGTGTCTTTACTATGAATAATTTCATGCTCATTGTTCTGAGGAGCATTGGTACCTAGATTTTTTTAATGATTTTAAGTATACTACTAGATTGGAAGCAAGAACTCATCATTTACAGTTGAAATTGTTACATGTACCGTAAGTTCTGTGTCAACATTTCCTTCCGTCGCACCTCTCGCTTGTGGAGCTCTCTTCCGGCTACTTGCTTTCAAATAAACTTCAAAAATTTAAGTGCAATATCTATCGTCTTGTTAATTCTTGTAGTTTGATCGCTCTCGATAATAATGCTTTATTTTTCAGATATTCCCTCACACTCAGTAACCGCTTGAGTCTTAGTGCATTTATTACCTTACTTGGAGTAAAATGATGTAATAAATGTCAACATTTGATGGCTTGTTTAATGTAGAAATCTGTTTTATTTCTGAGACTTACAGTAAACATTGGTCGGATCTATGTTTGAGTCTATGAATAAACATTTTTCAATCATATAATTTTGCCTATAGGTAAACATTGATCGGGTTTATGTTTGAGACTATGAGTAAACATTTGACATTCATATACGTTTGCGTATAGGTAATCATTGGTGGCGTTTGTATTAAAGTCTCGTGGGAACGTCTGATCGCATTCATACTTAAGTCATTTGTTTTCTGTCTGAAAAGTAACGGGATTGGTGTCACAAAGAATGTATTTCAATTCCAAAAAACAAAGTGCATGGTTTCCCCTTGAAAGCAACCACCTTCGAGTATAGAGCACCTTTTCTTCTTTTATGCAACGCTTCCCTTCGCAGCTGGACGGTTTCTTCTGGGATGCTTCTCAGCTCCGTCGTTAAGGCCCTTTTGATTACCTTTACACCTTCAAAAGGGGTACTTTTGATGATTCCCTTGAGCTTGGCGAAAAGAAGAAACATCCCACGGTGCAAGATTAGGCTGAATATGAAGATTATTCCAGTGCGTCGATGTTCTTCTCGGCTCGTAACTGCCGGAGATACAGAGCGTTGTTAGCAGGTTCTTTAACGCGGTAAAAAAACCCACGATTGGTCCTGTTACAACTCTCGCCTTTTCTCGCACACTGAGCAAAACAAACGTCACAGGATCTCTTTGTAGGTTTGCTGATTGATCATCTGGTCCCGTGGCAAGAACTACACTGTGACCATAACTCACGCTGCGCACCCAGTCCCGTTACTTGGGTGTGCTGTTAGTTGGTAGTGTTTATATTTGAATCGATAGGTAAATATTGATACTTTATATATATGAATCAATAACCAAACACTAATTGTTCATACCGATAGATGTCTTCCTTTTGGTGGGTGTTTGCCCGTGTTCAGGAGATGCAATTAGTATATTTTAGATTCTGCCAACAGGGCGTATAATCCTGTTTAATGCATCCGATGAAGAGTTTGCACGATTTAATTATCTTTGCCATTAGCTTAGTGACCATTGCTCCTAATTAGACACTTTTCTGATGATTTATAAAGTTTAATTTTCATTGTGTGATCATTTTAAGGAGATAATCAGACAATGCTTTTATTCTTCAAAAAATTCTTCAACGTTATTCTATTTAGGTAGCGTTGAGCTTGTTTGGAACAGCCATTGATGTTAACGTGTGGTCATATGGCCAACAAAATTTACACGTACTGAATTAGTGAAAAGACATAGACAAACAAAAGAATAAACAAAAGGAAACAGAGATTATTTTTTACTCTGTTGGGAACTTTAAGTACAGAGAATGTCCAAGGATAGTTCCAGAAAGGAAGTGCAAATTCAAAGAAAGTTCTTTTGATAGTACATATGAAAAAAAACTGAAATTGGTTGAACTGACTCTGTTGATTATTGTTGTAGCATACCAACGGACGATAATAGGTATTTCCCAATTCACATAAATACAGTAGTAAATACTGTATGTTGGTCTGCAGCTGGAGATTCGTCTTCAGCTGTGCTGGTGAAACTCTCTACCTCCGGGCAGAGAGGATCCCCAGACGAGGCTATGTCGAAGGGCAGAGTCTCGTCTCGGGAAATAGCTACCCAACTTTCTTTTATACGGGTTCAACGGGTAATTTTTGGCCGAGGCTACGGGCTCGGATATCCCGCATTATATTCGGCTTAGTACCACATCTGACCGCGAGAGGCGGTTGGTAGATTTAAGATTTAAGATAGTTGGAGATTCGTCTTCAGCTGTGCTGGTCAAACTCTCTGCTTCCGAACAGAGAGGATCTCCAGACGAGGCTATATCGAATGGCGGAGTCTTGTCTCGTTTCAGGAAACAACTACAGTTTGATAAGGGGTCTACGGGGAATTTAAATTCGGTCTTTCGCCATATTTGACCGCGTGGGGCGGTTGGTAGATATCCTGCAGTTGGAAATTCATTGTAGAATTCATTTGACTCACTTCTAGCAGTTGACTACTTCCTTTACTCGCCGCTGGCTAATCTTATACATGTTTTTCGTGTCCTTGGAGGCATTCGTGATGAGCATGCGGTGAGACTTGCGGTAGGAAGAGTAAACAATGTCCTTCTTGATCGTTCGGCAGATCGTCGACTTGTGACAGCCCATGCCAGCGGCGATCTTGGTATAGCTCTGGCTTCCATCATTCTCGACTATCTCCTTGACGGTGGCGACGAACTCATCGGCCCTAACTGCCGATGTACGAACCTTGTTGGCCTTTCGTTTAGCAGTAAATTCGTCCTTGTTCTCACACGCCTTCCACTTCCTCCCAATGTCCTTGACCGTGGTTCTCTTTAACCCAAACCAAGCCATCACTTCCGTAGGCTTCTTCCCGACGCGAAAAGAAGCTACTATCGCTACTTTGCGCTCATATTCCATCCTGGAAAAGAGAGAAAAACGTTAGTTAGTTGTCAAATTGTCGGGTATCTGCATATGCAACTTTTGTTTTTATTGCCTATTTCGTTTTCTTTTGGTCAAGTGTCGGATTTTGCTGCAACGCCCTGTACATTCTTTCTACATGTGGCCTTGTTGTGGTCAGAAATAAAGGCACAAGAATGGATTTGCGTTAACAAATATATTAACGAAAATCGGTAATACAATAATATACAGACAAGCAAGAATGTCAGAGTTGACTGTTGGGAAAAAAACTAGTGATTTTCTAAGCACGGCTTAGATGTGACACAAGGCCGAAAGTATGTGTCACCCAGTAAGGTTAGAACTCACTATTTAATCGTAACTGTTATAACGAGACAATCTCGCTAACCATTACTCAACGCCGAGGAGCAAATTGCGGGAAAAAAACAAGCACAGGTCAAAAAGCAGTCCCTGCTTTTATTTTAACTTGGAAGAGTCCATCTGTGTATAGGTAATTTACCATAATATTTGCGCCCGATGATTGACTGTTGTCTTTGTCGATTAAGCCACCGCTACCAGAAAATATTAGGGAATTTAAAACCATGGCAATGCTATGCAAGATGATCACACCTGTCAAAAGAGATTCAAGTTAAACTTTTGACTCTTTCGAGAACGACAAAAGAACACACAGACCACTATTAATACCTGCCATCAACTATTTTCATATACATATATATATATATATATATATACTAGCAGCATGGCCCGGCATTTCCCGTGCTTGATTCAAAAATCGTACGAGTGCCCTTTGCCGTGCTGATGTTGCTACATGCCTTACTTCTTGCCTATCTCACACTGCGAATTTTTTCTAAGCTCTATACTAAACATTAAATCTGTTACAAAAAAAGAACTAAACAAAATGAACACAAAACGATCAGCTTTAAAAAAGGACTCGTAACTGGAAAAACCGAATGAAAAAAGAATGTTAACAACAAATACTTTTTCACACCCAACCCAGTTCAGCGGAATCAGAATCAACGTTGAGTTTAAGCAAGCGAATGAGCCAATTGGATTAAAGTGCCATGCAGATTTAAATTTTTCCCTACTTGCGACGAATGCAGCTATCGATTTTTTTGCATGCTAGCATGCTAGTTAACATCCGTGTCAGTCAGCTGTTGGTTCTCACGTTGGCCAGTAGAAAATGGCCTATTCGTGGCAGCTAGCTATAGGCTCTCACTCTGGCCAGTAGAAAATGGCCGCAAACTACATGAAAACTGCAGTAGAAGCATGAAAAAAATCGATTATTTCCACTATCGATGGGAGTTGGGAAATGCAAAGTCGGTCTTGGCCTTCCCGCTAACTTGGAGCATGTGCATATAAATTTTGGTGCAAATCCGTCGATCCGCCCGAGCATTCGTTACACACACACACACACACACACACAAACACACACACACACACACACACACACACAAACACACACACACACACACACACACACACACACACACACGCACACACACATCCTGCCTTATATAGATAGAGATCATACAATAGAAGCCCAAAGACCACACGGTAGAAGGATAGTGAATTAAATTTTTGTGACCTTGTTGGGGTCAGAATAAAGCCACAAGAATGGATTTGAGTTAACAAATATATTAACAAAAATCGGTCATACAATAATATACAAACGAGCAAGTATGTTAAATTCGAACTGTCAGAGCTGATTATTGGGGGAAAAACTCTCTCTGTCAAAAGCAGTAACTGTTTTTATTTGTAACTTGGAAGGCTCCATCTGTGTATACCTAACGCTACAAGAATTTATTAAGGGCTATAAAGGTCAGAAAATTGTGGAGAGCCATGATCCTGAATGAACACTGCACATAAGAAGAAGCAGGATATTCATGGTGAGAGCGATTCACACTAGACACTTTTCGAAAGTGATGCTTACATCTGTAGTAAGAATCTGAGAGAACAATTTGGCCGGCATTACATCATACAAGTTACGAATGCCGTTCGTTATCTCATCCGACCAATTTGATCATTAGTACACAAACGCCATGAATGACTCACGAAAGATAAGCAAAAATGGCAGACGAAATGGCCTCGTTTTCGTTTCACCTTTCCGACGACGCCTTTCTGTCTGAAGGCATCAATTTCTCGCTGACGTTAAAATCAGCTCCCCATTAAGGAAATGCATTGCATCAAGTAAATATTGGATCATAATCAAATCATTTATAGAAGGTACGTATTTAAATTCCTTCTTGTTACTCCATCGGTCATCCATCTTAACGCCTTTTTTTCTCTTCGTTTTCAAGTTTTCTGTTATCAGAAGTATGTGAGAATTGGTACCTAATATAAGGAATGATATATATATATATATATATATATATATATATATATATATATATATATATATATATATGTATTAGCTCGGTGTGTGGCTGTTCGTTGAAAAATGACTAAAGGGTTAAAACACAGAAAGAGTGACCACGAGTTTATACATACAAATGCGATGAATAAATTGTCGCCTAAATGACGCAAAAATGAAAATAACACTGACATCGGATTTTAACAGATATATTTACCAAAACTGCATAAAGATATCTTGAAATACTAAAGAGTAAATTTATTCAATAAAATTGCCATTGGTTTTAGACGACTTCGGAATCCCCTGCAACTCATGTGGCCTCTCGCTCAACTGCGCACTATACATACTAATCAATGGGGTTGCAGTTTCGGGAGTTTGGTGGTCAAATGTCAGAGTTGATCGGGTCGCAGAAATTGTCTGATAGCCGTTACTGGGTTCTCCAGCTTGTGTGGCAAGGTGCAGTGTCATGTTGACAAACCTATGGTCTTCTAGCAGCCACTATTTGGACTCAGGCCAGCACTATACCCTCAAATACTTGATGTAGGCCTCAGTGTTAGGTCTGAGGTCCTCG
>OZ010607.1:11985490-11990490 GCA_963932145.1 Acanthosepion lycidas | reverse complement strand
GGTTAGGTATCTAGGAAGCTGTTCGGTTGCTCTTACAGTAGTCTATGATATCATGCACTATAGCTTATTGAGAAAATATTTGTGTTTTCGACCATTAAACTTGTTCTATCCACGCCAAAGCGTTCTACTCATTCATGCGCATTCGTTGATACATGCTGTGTGTTCCATACTATACCACTTTCCTGTGATGGATTTCAGAAAGTTTGACTCCCTTTGACCACGCCGTGGTGTTTCTCAATGGTCAAATTACCGAGGGAGCCGTCCATACGTCTGACAGCGTTGCTTCTTACAGCGTAATTTTAAAACTGATTTTACATTCTGCTTTAAGCTCATGAATATATGACTGACGTTGTCAAATAAGAAACGCCTGGTTAGATGCATATATTTTGCTGCATACACTTACTTCGGTTGCCATAAACCGTCACTAATATTGACGTTATGATTGATAATGCGAAAATTTAAAAAAAAAAAGCTGAGAGCTCAAGGCTTTTCACCAAATGCTTGCAATGTTGAAGACTGGATTATCCACAATATACAAAAAAGAAGAGACATTTTAAATCTATTCACCGGATTTTACATACATTTTAGGAAGGTACTGTATAATGGTGCAACCCAATATATGGCATTAAAATTTTTAAAAAAATGAATATATTCGTTCGCCAAATTTTTGGAATTTTTTGTCGAATTTAGTTCCGGCGTTCCTCATAGTGTTCCATCTTGCATAGAAATTTAGGTCTTTGGGTCGAATAAAAACTACTTCACTAAAGGGCAAAATTCTTAAGTTAACTCATTACAATTAAAATAATGCTTTTGATGGTTAATATTATGCTTGGAGGCGTGGATAGTGCATTAAGCGTGCCGAGGTCAATTTCAGCTTGAATCGGTTAATGACCCTGGAAAAGACGTGAATTCTTCTACATCCAGCTATGGGTTAAATAACAGAGTATACTGAAATGAAATGAGAACGAATCAAATTCAAAATCAAACTTTCATTACATTAATTTAAAAATAGGGCTCAGTACAATAATAGACAAATATGGTTTAATATAGGATATTACATTAGAAATGGTGTAAAACTGCTACATAAATGCATTTATGTTTTGATACAATATCATTGCGATACAACCACCTGATGAGATACAATGATATGCATCGAAACATGAGTGCATTTATGTAGCGGTTTTTACACATGTTCTAATGATGTAATATCCTATAATAAACTATATATATATATATATATATATATATATATATATATATATATATATATATATATATATATATATATGGGGGTGATTACTTAACTTTTAAATATCAATTTCTTGCTGTTTTTCCCGACTTCCAACTTTCTTGGTAAATGTCCGCTCTTCAGGGGTTTTTGTTTTTAAATGCTGTTTTCAATTTTTTCAATTTGTTCAGCGTCTTTTTCAATTTTTTAATTACTCCGTTTTAGAAGCGCACGTTCATGAAATTTTGCTTTTGCTTACGTCATTATTTTTTCAGCTGTAGATTTTTCTGCCAGTTGTAAATTTTTTTCTTCAAAATTAAATTATTTTTCATGATTCATACAGAAGTTATGTTATGTTATATTATTAATTAAATTGTAATATTTTTTAATTGGTATTATTAATTAAATTATAATATTTTATGTTATATTTGTCTTATCAATTAAATTCTATTATTTTATTCGATTTATTGTTACATTCTTATTAATGTAACAAAGTAAATATTTATTAATATGTCAGCATCGATGAATTATCTTACTCTTTTACTTTACTTAATTTGTTACTTAAGATTATCTTTATGGTGAGAAGGATGGGAAATGTTTTTCATGGTATCTTGTCATACTTACTACACTTGATGGGTCTTGATTTACATTTTTAAATTTTATGACATCGCAAAGTGACGTAATTTGATACGTAATACTTAACCATTTCAGTTAATCTGATGAATATTTATGAGCGTCTTTAAATTTCGATTATCTAACAATATTTTGTTTTGTAGATAACTTGTGCAAAATAAAATCCTTACATTTGTCTTGATAAAATCCATCAGATGACGAAAAGCGTCGGCTAAGACAAAGTATAGTTTTCCTCTTGTTTTTTTTATTCATATATATAGTAATAGATAGGAAAAGCCAAAATTTATAAGGCATTTTTAAAGAAAAGCTAAAAAAAACAAAACCAAAAAAAAAACAAAAAAACAACCGGTTTCGTCCCAGGACTTATCAAGTTTATTTTTCTGGGAATAGAAATTTAAAAAGCCTGTAAATTAAATTAAAATAAACGATTTTTTTTCTTTTATTCCAGTCCATTTCATTCGTTAATTTAAATTTAATTCACACGCTTTTTAAATTTCTATTCACAGAAAAATAAACTTGATAAGACCTGGGACGAAACCGGTTGTTCTTTTTTAGTTTTTCTTTAAAAATGCCTTATAAATTTTGTTTCTTTTCATATCTACTATTAAATTCTGTACCACAAAAAACTTATTCACACACACACACACACACACACACACACATATATATATATATATATATATATATATATATATATATATGTGTGGGGGGTACATAAACTGGGGGGACAGGGAATAATGGATAGCATCTCGGATATATATATATATATATATATATATATATATATATATATATATATATATATATATATATATATATATAAAACAGAGGATGTCTGTGGGTGTGTTAACTTTTTTTCTCCGATTTTGTTCAAACACGGCATGTAGGTAACTTACTTCATGACGAGCTCAACGTTACTTCATTTTTATTTCTACGCCAGTGCGTTTAGCGAAAAACCGCGATAAACGAAAAATCGTTTTAAAGACAAATCGATTTCAACAGAAATTTTAAACTAAAAACTTCCTCAAATTTTACAGGAATCTAATACAAACTTCACTCAATTGCAGTCAACAATAAGTTGATTGTTTAACAGTCACTTAACTTGATAATTGAGTTCACCCAAATAGTGAAAACACGCGTGAAGTGCGAATAATGGTTTCTTTCTTATTTGGTTTCTTATTTTTCGTTGACCTTTCAACCAATTTTCATCAAACTTAACAATTCCTTAATAAATATATCCTCTTTTACGTTCCTTGTAGCACACTGAAAACTTGAATTTCAAAAACTCCAAAACAATTGAGGTCTGAAGTTGGTTTTCATGTTGCCTGTTTAACCCCTTCATGTACTTGGCTAACATCGATTGAATAAATACAGACGACTTTTGTTATATCAATAACTGCATTAATTCAGAATGTTTTTAATTTAATGAAACTACTTTAAAGTAATTGAAGAAGATACACTCTGTAACATCTAAACACGATGCCGTTTTTGCTCCATTCTAATTGAACGCTTTTTTCAGATCGTATGGCTGCTAGCATATATATATATATATATATATATATATATATATATATATATTAGGTTGTTGGCAAAATAATGACGTAATAATGTCGTTTTTTGACATATTTTCTAACGTCAAAAAACGACATTATTACGTCATTATTTTGGCACCAACCTAATATATATATATATATATATATATATATATATATATATATATATATATATATATATATATAGTATGACAAGTAGTAAAAAAGTTTTTGTGACGCTTTTCATCCGTTTAGGATTTCATCAAACTCCCATGAAATATCCGTTGAAATCCTAACGGATGAAACGCATCACAAAATTTTTTTTACAATTTGTCACACTCTCTCTCTCTCTCTCTCTCTCTCTATATATATATATATATATATATATATATATATATATATATATATATATATATATATAACCAGCAATAGATATAAATATATTTTGTCCCTTTTTATTTAGTTAGAATAAAGACATTTTGCCAGAACTAGTAAGTGTAGGCAAAATACAGAATTTTTGGGTAAAACTTAAGGTTAGAAAAATGATGATTCATCTTTGTTCTCGTTTAAAAATAACGTTCTTGGCGAAAAAGAACGATATATTTGTTCGACTTAAACTTTTTCTCCTGCTAAAAATATATTTCCAACACAAAAAGATTCTTATTTGTTCGGCTGTCAAGAGAATGTAAAAAGAAAGGAAAAAGTGCGTCATTCAGTAACGATAAAGAGATTTAAAAAGGAAAAATATACTTAGATTTTTTATACGACTGATATACATATGTAATAAGTATATATATATATATATATATATATATATATATATATATATATATATATTGTTTGGGGTGAATTATGAAGATTTGTATATAATGATTTGATAAGATTATGACGAGCTTAGACATCAAGAAACCCAAAGAGAAAGTTCCTTTTCCAGTCAATACAACTATGCACACACACGCACGCATACACACACACACACACACACATATATATATATATATACATATATATATATATATATATATATATTTGCGTATTTAGGTAGCAATCCTTCTTTTATGCACATTTCATTGAAAACGACAGACAAGGTGGTTTTATTTAGTTTATTATACAATTTCTAATGCGATCTAATAATTTTTTCATTTCGAATGTCCTTTTTATCCGAGACCTTTCGGCTATACATTTAGCCATTTTCAAGGATTATATATTTTAACTGTAAATAGGAAGTAGTTGTTGCATGCATGTTTTATAAAATCGTTTCATTTTTCAAAACACAGTCAAGATATTATGTCCATGTTCATTGTTGATATTATTATGTGTTGTTTTTTTTTGTTTTTATTAATAAGGCTTCCTTTATTTTTAGCCTTTGTTTGCATGTAGATGATGCTATTATATTATTGTTGTCAACAAGTATGTTACGAAGAGTGTCCGGTAGGTCACCATGAATATTTCAATGAGATCTAATTGAGCAAAGGTGTAGAGTGAGTAACCCCAAGCAAAACGTCTTATCTGAAAACCTAGAAAAAAGAAACACAGTTAGTTTACTGTGTTTTTTTTTTTTTTTTAGATATTAAACATTTTGTTAGATGGACAATTACGCTTTTACA
>OZ010607.1:11925490-11980490 GCA_963932145.1 Acanthosepion lycidas | reverse complement strand
CTATGTCGAAGGGCAGAATCTCGTCTCGGGAAACAGCTACCCGACCCCGTTTTATACGGGGTCTATGGGCAATTTTTGGCCGCGCCTATCCAATGACAACAACCCAAAGAGTGTGAGTTCAATACCCGGTTAAGACAATAGAGAACTTGAAGAGGGGAATTTACAGGCGATAACTGATAACTGACATCCATTAAACATGGCACGTGGAACTAGAACAGTCTACGCCAGTGAGCGAAATAATGGGTTCAGTTCGACATTCCTACCACCTGAAGAAGGCCGGAGCGTAGAACGGCCGAAACGTTGTAATAAATATGGTGACAAAGATGAGGAAAATAGTCCGAATAATGCAAATAGTGTTAAAATTCTCCATAGATTGCCTTGACATTCATAGTTAGCCTTAAGAATATTTTTGAGCATTCTTAACTTTAACAATTTTGAAAACATAACCATGTTTTTAATTCTGTTTTTAAATACTTGTTGCAAAATAAAATCATCACATTTGTCTTGATAAACCCTATCAGAGCACGAAATGCGTCGGTAAAGAACAATTTTCGTTTTGTTTTTATTGTTATTGCATTTTTACAGGTATATTTTAATTCATATCTGAATTCTACAGACAGAAACCCACACAGGCACGCGCATATAAAGCGCTTGGGACAATGGGGGATATGGATAAAGTTTTTACTAGATTACTCTCACCAAACTGAAAAATGTAAGAACGCTGGAAAACGTAAAGAAAATAATAAAATATACTTTTTCCGTCATATTTAACTGAAGAAGTTTTAAAGAAACGTGCCCAACTAGGAAAAAAAAATCTATAATTACCTTCCCAGATTAAGACAAACTAAACGAGCAGAACTTAACTCAAAATGCAGATACGAAAACAAATTTTTACTACGTCACTTAAAAACCGAAAACTGAAAAGAATAAATAAATATAAAAAAAAAATAAATAAATACGCAAAAAATACGCAATAAATACGCAAAAATAAGTAAAATATATTAATAAATAAAGTAAAAACCGTTAGGATAGATTAACCACAATGTAATAGACTACCTACAATGAATCACTGACCCGTATATATATATATATATATATATATATATAATCTTTTTGTGTGCAACAGTTAAGGGGCAGTGAACAATTTTTTGGCATGAGACAAACTAAACAGAAGTCATGACCCCTCCCCTAACCCTAATACTCACACGCTGACAAACTACAAAGCAACACCCTTCTTTCCATCTCTCCCCACAAACTACGATCTGAGCGAAAGAAGTGATGCAAAGTAGCCACGAAAAGAAACATATACAAAACTGCAAAGAAAGAATGAAAGAAAGAAAGAGTGAGGGTGGGAATAGAAAGGGATAGAGAGGGGAAATAAATATTTGTCAAACAAAATTTTGCCGAGGTTTATATTTTATTTCAGCTTGAATTAAAATTTACATAACGTTACTTTACTTCGAGGTGTCTAGGTACATTCCCTTTTAATAATACATTCCTTTTTGCTGTCAATTTTGACAGCAAGGGTTACACTAGTAAATATATATATATATATATATATATATATATATATATATATATATATACAGGTTGGTGCAAAAATAATGTCGTTTTCTCACATATGTTACTATGTGAAAAAAACGACATAACTTTTGCACCAACCCAATATATATATATATATATATATATATATATATATATATTTAGTGATTTTCCAAGCGTAGCTTATATGTGGCACAAGGCCGAAATATATATATATATATATATATATATATATATATATATATATATATATATATATATATATACTAGTGTAACCCTTGCTGTCAAAATTGACGGCAAAAAGGAATGTATTATTAAAAAGGAATATATATATATATATATATATATATATATATATATATATATAATCTTGCCCTTAATATATTTATTTATTACAACTCATAAACTAATATCACACACGCACACTGACAACACACACACACACACACATATATATATATATATATATATATGAAAAAAGAAAAAAGGAAAATTTATCCTAGCCGTCGCGTTTCGTCCGCAGTGTGTTTTTATCAAGGAAAATCTTTATTCCATTATCTATTTACAGATATATTCTATCTGAAATTTTTACACACACACACAGACATACCCAAACAAATGAACATATATATATATATATATATATATATATATATATATATATATATATATATATATATGCAATACCGATATATTATTCTATATATCAAGAACCGTGTTAAGGAAATTTTAAGACAAAATGGAAAGTTTATTTGTCACACGTCTCATCCGTTAGGATGTCATATATGTATATATATATATATATATACATATATATATATATATATATACATATATATATATATATATATATATATATATATATATATATATATATATATATATGTGTGTGTGTGTGCGTGTGTGTGTGAGAGAGAGAGAGAGATTGTGTGTTTGTATGTGTGCGATGTAGATATAAGCAAATGGAGATTGATATAATTCGACTAAAACAGATACTGAAATATAATCTCATTTATAGCATATGACCAGACGTACGTATATATATATATATAGATAGATATGACAGAAGGCACTAGGCACAGCGTAATGGACAGAAATAGATAAATCATGAAAAGACGGAGATAGCCATCTTTATCTGGATGAGCCCACAAGCACCCAGGCTATATAAAATAGATACACACACATAGGCCCGGAGAAAACACGCATACACACGCGTGCGCTCGCAAACACGCCATACGCTTAAATTGGACATCATTGCCCAAAACACGACTTTGCCACGTGGCCAGGAAATGTACAGCCCAAGGTTGTGCTGCAGAGGCCTAATTTTGGATATCAGTGCCAGGGGCCCTCAGTTATTTTTCCCTCCATTAACAACCACCACCACCCTAGCCACGCTACTGAAAATATTGCTTACAAAGGCCGCTGCTTCCACGTATTTGTTAGCGGACGATAAAGTTTACAAACGTCATGGTTGGTTGCAGATTGCAGCGAAATGGTACGAGCACTGTCCCTGCAGAACTGAAGAAATAAAATCCGGTTCTTTCCCACAGACGCAATGTTGCGAGCATATCACTCTCTATCCCCATGTACTCTGGCACAGGTTTAAATGTGCCCCATTCTTCAGCTCCCCCTTCCGTGGCTGTTCCAAACGTAAGAAGGAAATTCCAATCAGACTGCTTTTTCACAAGAACTATAACTTTGTAGAACTCTCACGTGAGTGCTTCCCTGAACGAAAAAATCTTAACCATTTCAGTTAAAGGGTCAAAGGGTCAATTTTTACCCCTCCTTATTATCTTCACAATCTTTACGTGATCCTAACTCCCCTTTCATTACTGATGCTATATAGGAACAAAGTGTCGGAAGCGACACTTGAGTTTGAACATAGATCGCCAGTGAGCAAACACAGGCGATCCCGTTATTGAATTAATTAGTCCACATTACCATAAAGGAAACGTATAAGTAGAAACTACCGCGACGACTAACGATCTGCATTTCTAGTCTATCCTCTATTACTATTCAGATCTCTATTTCTAGTCTATCCTCTATTACTATTCGGATCACTATTTCTAGTCTATCCTCTATTACTATACCGATCAATATTTCTGCTCTATGCTCTATTACTATTCGGATCACTATTTCTACTCTATCCTGTGTTACTATTCGGATCACTATTTTTAGTCTATCCTCTATTACTATTCGGATCTCTGTTTCTAATCTATCCTCTATTACTATTCCGATCACTATTTCTATTCTATCCTCTATTACTACTCGGATCTCTATTTATAATATATCCTCTATTAATATTCGGATCTCTATTTCTCGTCTATCCTCTATTACTATTCGGATCTCTATTTCTCGTCTATCCTCTATTACTATATGGATCGCTATTCTCTATTCTATTTACTATACTATTTCTCTGTACTGAACACTATACGGATTACTATTGGAGCGTGTCTTATCGAGCAAGTTCTATTAATGCGAGTGTTATTTCAAGGAGTCTGACACCAGTATTGTTCAACGGCGTTACTATAGTTGTATCTGCGATTACAAAGTCTCTACTACAACGAGCATTACGAAAGTAACAACGAGTATTCATTGACATCACAAAAATTGATCACACACACCATCGATCGACAGGAGTAACTTTTAACTTTGAGTGGCTCTTACGCCTTGTGTGCGTGAATAAAGCATAATTTAGCAAGTTTTTTTTGTGGATATCCATATTTGTGTAGACACTCCATTGATTTATTAAAAATGTTTTGGCATGAATAGTTGAAAAATATGAGTGTCTCTTCTTGCTTAAGTCCTCTCGGCCACGAAGTGCGTCCGTGGGTATTCACTAAAAGTAACGTTTAAGTAATAACATCTGTCGGCTTAATAATTTAAAAAAATCCATCGATTCTTTAGAAATTGCTTTGTTTACACTTGGATACGAGGTCGAGCCTATATGTCAGTTTCGAGTGTCTACGACGTGTATAGGATACCTGTCTACTACTTGTATTCGAGAATACCCGTCTACTAGGGCATCTAGACAATGCCTATTGCAGACGCTTGCTCAGGTGCATTTATGTTTATTCAACACCCACAAAGCCCACCCGTTGTCTTTACTGCAGCTATGCTGAGCAGACCTTAGTTACAGTTTCTAGGAGACAACGTGTTGTCTAGCGGGATCAACAATTTGAACAAGGCCACGATGACTTGGAATCCGCCTACCGATTTCACTCACAAGGCTTCGATCAACTCGTGGTATAGTTTTCAAAAAGTGCCGCACGCTGACAAATTGACCATGGTAAGATTCGAACCCGGATCTTATGGACAGAGAATGCGAACGTTCTAACCACTCGGCCACTACGATGAGCAGAATTTTTCTTAAAGACACTATTAATCTCTGTTTACGAAAATAAATAAATATTACTGTTTAATAAGTAAACAGAGCGTCTAATCAAATAAGAGTATCCGTTAAAAATATTGATAAATTTGCAGGTATTAGCCCCGTAAATCAATTGTAACGAAAATTTCCTGAAATGTACATTAACATGGTTATTTCGAAAATAACTAAAAATTTGCGGAAATCTACTGTTTACGAGTTATCGACAATAAAATTTCAGAAACATTCACGTCGTGGCTACATCACGTCAGGTGTTGTTTACATCCGTTTGCTTCGAATAGTCATGCGTGGAAGTTTCACTTGTCTTGATTATTGCGCACGCAATGCGCAAACTTTGCGTGAGATTTAGAAGAGCATGATTATTTACAAAATAAAAAAAATATGCCATAAAGAAAGTAATAATAAGAAAAATTTTAAGGTTCAAAACTTGTAAATTAAAATTTGTTTTAGTATTTAAACAAGAATTCATTATTATCAAAATTTGTTTTATTTTTTAGTTGTATTATTTAAACAAGAATCCGTGATTATTACAGCTGTGCTATAAAAAAACAACACTTGTCATTGCTTTTCTAAATACACAATTTTAAAAAATCAATAAAAGCTTCAATTTCAAGAGTGTCTATAGACTTCTTCAGGTTTTGCGCAATAACTGAGACGAGTAAGAAGATAGGAAGATGAGTAAAAAGGCCGTTAACTAAGTAAGCTTCCGCGCATGCTTACTCGAGGGAAACAACGCCAGTAATGGCGGACGGAGCCGATGCGAATGACACCGAACTTTTATTGCCGATATCGCCAAAAAGGTAGATTTCCGCAAACGTTTACTGTTATTTTCGAAATAAGCACGGAAATTTTAAATTTTAATTTAAATTTTAATTACAGTTGGTGTAAACTGCAAATTTAGCAAGACAATAATGTTTAAAAGTTCTAAAATCTGTTTGATTAATAGATAAAAAATCCATCACTTCTTTATAAATTGCTCTTTTTAAGTTAGGATTCGAAAGGGAACATATATATATATATATATATATATATATATATATATATATATATATAGATAGATAGATAGATAATATTAATGGTCAATATATATATATATATATATATATATATATATATATATATATATATATATATATATGAATCTATATAAATAAATTTGCAAGAGGATAGAATCCAGGTAGAACTCAATGTCCAGGACAGAGTAAGAATATAATAAAAAAGGTCAAACACTAATATTCCATGGTTACGATTTATTACATTGGAATCGTAATCACGATCCAAATCATCAGACCAACAAATTCAAAAGGCTTACTTAGTTAACGGCCTTTTTATTCGATCTTTGAATAATAATGGTTTACTGATACAAGAAATATTAATTAACCCATAGCAGGGGGAGAAGAGATGGATTCATACCTTTTCCAACGGTATTTGCGCGTAAATGAATTCAACGAACACGAGTAGAATTGGAACTCGGCTCATCAATTTCCAATTCCAAGCCGTTATCCATTACACCACCCGCACATCCAAGCTTAGGATACCTGGTATACCCAAGTGGTCACCCATCTAGGTACTGACTAGATTTGACGTTGTTTAACTCCGGTGATCTTACAAGAACCGGTGTTTCAACATGATATGACCGTAAGCCGAATGTAAGTACAGCAAATAAAAAGTTAAGTTGTTTGTTTTAAAATAAGAAAATCACGTCATGAGTTGAAAAAGATTTCTAAGAAATTCGGTGAAATAAATGGAAAAGAAAGAGAAAGAAACGTTTTTATTCCCGTCTCTTGACATACAAAGAAAAAATGTCTTGTAATTTTGTGGGACTGGTTATAATTTAATTTTCTTCTTTTTAAATCTTGTTTTCCTGTTTTCTTGCGTGGAATTTATTAGGTTGGTGCAAAAATAATGACGTAATAATGTCGTTTTTTGACGTTAAAAAATACGTCAAAAAACGACATTATTACGTCATTATTTTTGCACCAACCTAATAGTATCTTCTTTGAAAAGACATCGACTAGATTACTTGAAAGTATCGAAACATTATCGAGTTAATCTGTGTAGAAATAACGATAAGCCATGTATCGGCTGGACCCATACAAATGTCCATCCACGAAATGATACGAACATCGAAAATGTGCTGCAAATTGTGTCAGTAATGATATAGAAAATACAGTGGACCCTCGGTTCACAAATTTAATTCGTTCATGAAGCACGTTCGTAACCCGAAATGTTCACAAACCGAATATATTTTTCCAATAGGAATCGATGTAAAATGGACTAATTCGTTCCTGGTCCCAAGATGATTGCTTAACTTTAGCAGCAGTACTTTGCGTACGGTGGAGTAATGGATAGCGGCTCGGATTGAGGAATCGGAGAACCGAGTTCGAGTCGAATCCTTACGTGCTAATACCCTTGGGAAAAAGTATGAATCTTCTTTTTCTCCCCCAAGTTATGGGTAAATGGCAGGACAGACCGAGTTCTAAAGCCTTGGATGGCAACTGGTTTATCAGTTTTTATGCTCCAAACTCATGAAAATCATTAAATTTAAGAAAAAAAAGAAAAAAGAAAAAAAAGCAATCCTAAACAGATAAAATATAGACGAACTCTTGAATTTTCACCGTACCTGTATGGAGGAGAGTTGATGGCGTAAGTGGAAGGAGAACGAAAGAGATGTTATTGTTTGGAAAAGGGAAGGAAAGACATGATTGTCTCTTTATTTATAAGAAGAGTATTGGTTGATTTTGCCATATGAAACTGAGAAGGTAGAGACAATATTATCAGCAATTGTTTTTCTCTTAACTTTTCTTTTTCCTTTACCAGTATCACTGCTAGCTTTATTTGGAGCCATGACTGAGGACAAATGAAGAGAAAAAAAGTAATAACATTGGAAAAGAAAAGCACAGTACAACACACGAAGGTATACAACATGGCGGTCGACTAAGAAATGCTTCTCTTCGGGTTAACTCGGTTCGTCTCGGTTCGTCAATGTTATTCGAGAACCGAAATTTTGTTTGATAACCGAGGTATTTTTATCTGAAATATTCTGATCGAAAACCGATTTGTTCGACATGTGACACTTTCAAGAACCGAGTTTGCTCTGTAGATTTGTAGCTAAAAATGTATTAGATCCTAAAGTGTTATAACAGGAGAGAGCTACGGAAAAAAAAAAAAAAAAACGGTTTATTCGCTCATTCGACCGGGTCTTTCATTACTGGGAATTTTTGCCGTTCATTTGGAGCAGTTGAAGTTTAAAGTCAGCTCAAACGAAAATTGATATTAGTAACATCAATTGGGTGCTATTGAGGCACATCTGCAAATGATTGGTAACAATTTGAATATTGGCCCTAAAAAGAGCCGTTTTTGTGTTTTCAATCTTGCAAGGAAGGAAATTCTTCCATGGAACGTTATAATAATAATAATATACGATAATTTTTATTTATAATATAACTTTTTTTTAATAATTGTAATATTCTTTTGCGTTAGATTTCAACTTTCTAAATTGACAGTACGCTGTTTTTACAGACATTAAATTTTGTCTTTGATTTTTGCGCAAAATGTAAAAAAAATCAGGTTTTTTTTTTTAGATAAAACATAAACAATATCCGATCACACACACACACATCTTGAGAATTATAGATATAGATCCTTGTTCATATATGAATACTACAATGAGCTCCTTTCCTGGAGTAAGAGGGATTGCAAAGTATGAATATATTCATTTCTCTGTTCGATTGATTTATTTATATTATCTTATTTTTAGGCCATTGTGTTATCATGTCTTTTTTCTTTTCGTTCTTTCTTAAGTCCTTTTTCTTTCTTTATCTTTTTCGCTTTTTTTAAAAAAAAAAAATATCTCATACTTTTCTTTCTTTCTTCTTTTTTACTTTCTTTTGTTATAGTGATTTTCCTAGCGTAGCTTAGATATGGCACAAGGCCGAATGTATGGAGCGCCCAGTGAGGAACGAACTCACTACTCAGTTGTAATTGTTCTAGCGAAACAAGCTTGCTAACCATTAATCTGCCTCGAGGGGCCCTGAAAAAACGATTTTCTAAGCGTAGGTTAGATGTGGCACAAGGCCGAAAGTGTGGAGCACCAAGTGAGGATGGAACACACTGGTCACTCGTGGCAAGCTTGTTAACCATTACACCATATCGAAATGATTTTATTTCTTCTGTTATATTCACAGCTTTCTGATTTGATTTGGGTTTTTTTTTTCATTCGACCTTGTTTTCTGTCTTTTGCTCATTGTTGCTTAATTTTTTTCTTTTTTTATTTATTATTTTCTTCTTTAGTTCTTCTTTTTCTTTTCTTCATTCATTCATTCTTTCATTCTTTCTTTCTTTCATTCTTTCTTTCTTTCTTTCTTTCTTCTTGTACTTCTTTATTTCAATTGCTCTTTTTCTTTCTATTGTTATATCATAC
Source organism: Acanthosepion lycidas (assembly GCA_963932145.1). Classification (NCBI taxonomy): domain Eukaryota; kingdom Metazoa; phylum Mollusca; class Cephalopoda; order Sepiida; family Sepiidae; genus Acanthosepion; species Acanthosepion lycidas. The sequence goes on along the minus strand of OZ010607.1, from coordinate 11,971,137 downwards.
TTTCTCGCTTAATTTGTTTTTGCATATGTTTTTTATATCAATCTTGCGTTTATTTGCTCTTTTTTGGTACCTTCTACTATCTATCTATCTATCTATCTATCTATCTATCTATCTATCTATCTGTGCGTGCTTGATGAGCTAATCTTTTAAATATTTGAATATATCAGCATCAACTGATCTCGTTCAAGTCAAGATACGAAACCTTCCGATTCCAAACGATTTTTCAGTTTATGTTGGTGATTTGCAAGTTGAATTTAAATTCATTCTCACCCTTTCCCACATATAGAACACTCACAATCATGTAAAATCTTTGCGTTTTTCGCTTGATCAATTTGTGGTAACGTGTCTTCAAGTGGTTCACGATTTGCCTAAACCTCAGTCAGTTTTATATTCGGCCACAGAGAAAGATTTCTCATTCAATCAACAGTTGTCCACTCGAGGCTGTGGTTGATGAAAAGGGCGGAATTGTGGAAGACGATTGCCCCGGTTGTGGTGGTGCCAACACCAATAAACAGCTAAGTAGAGATATCCTGTTTATTCCAGTTGCTCAAACCTGTACTTACGAGTTCGAGTGGAAATTTACCGGTCAGCGTCCAAGATACTGAAAGACAAAGAAGTCGAGTTTTATTAAGAATGGCACACGCCATTAGTAACCTAGAAGCGAGGCAATTTATGAGCAATTTGGGTCACATCACTATCTATCTATCTATCTATCTATCTATCTATCTATCTATCTATCTATCTATCTATCTATCACAGACTATTAATTATCTATCTATCTATCTATCTATCTATCTATCTATCTATCTATCTATCTATCTATCTATCTATCTATCTATCTATCACAGACTATTAATCATCTATCTATCTATCTATCTATCTATCTATCTATCTATCTATCTATCTATCTATCTAATTCTAAATAAATTTATCAACAATTTTTGTTTCTCTCTCTATCCCTCTATTTATCTATGACTCTGCGGATCTATCTATCTATCTATCTATCTATCTATCTATCTATCTATCTATCTATCTATCTATCTATCTATCTATCTATCTATCTTCTTCTCTGTTCATATCTATCTATCTATCTATCTATCTATCTATCTATCTATTTTCTATCTACCTAATCAGAAAGACTGGCTGCCAATCAATTATGTAGAACCTAGTCTGTCCTGCTATTTAACCCATAGATGGGTGATGACATATTGAATTTTTTTTCTTATAATGGTAAATATGTCAGTTAAGTGATACTCGATTGGGAGATCATTTCTTTTTCGATTCATGACTTACCAGGCAGATGGTTTCTCCGCAGTAGGTCGCCATTTCTTTCTGCAGTAGACAGGTCGCAAACCAACACTATAGCACCCAAGCTGTCCTGCTATTTAACCCATAACTGAAGGAGGAGAGATAGAGTCATACCTCTTCTATGGTTATTTGCGCGTAAGTAAATGTAACGAACTTACCTGGAATTCAAACTCGGCTCTCCTAGCTATTATCCAATACGCCTCCTTTTTTCTTTTTTGTCGATATCCGTCTTTAATCAGTCTAGTTGGAAAAGTACTTGTCTGAAATCAACGCCTGTTTTGTTTTTCAAAAAATGCCCCGTAAAATACACTATGAGCTTCCTGTCCCGAGAGACACAGCATGAAGACAGGATTCTGGAACGGTTAACGATCACTCATATATTTTTCCTATAAACATTTTCGTTGCGTATATTGTAAAAGATCCCTTTTAATTTTTATTCCCCGTCATCGTCCCTTTTGAAACGAGAATCGAAAATAGAAATGCGATTATTAATCTTTTCTCGTTAAATTGTGAGGCCAGCAAACATCGTAACGATTTATCACGTCGAGTCAAAAGATGTTTTCCTTATTTCAAAGTTTAATTAACAGTTCAAGCTAATTACATAGGAAAAGCGTTTATTCATCAAATATATATTCCATATATAGCTTGTGGAACTAGAAGTGTTGCTTGAACCTGTCTACAATCCAGACCATGAACCATCAGATTACCACCTTCTTCTGAGTCATGGCTCATTTACAGCGCGTATCGATGTTCAACAATATGGATGAGGTTGAAAACGAGGTCATGGAGATCTTTTCTTCCTCTAAACCAAACAAAATTGTACGAGGGTAAAATTGAGATTCTACCAATGTCACCAGATGCAAACTTGAGAAACTTGAAATGCTGCCCCAACCTGCCTACGCTCCAGACTGTGCCTCATCAAATTACCACCTTCTGAGCCATGGCTCATTTTCAGCGCGTATGGAGGTTCTACGATGTGGATGTAGTTGAAAACGGGGACAGGGAGACTTTTTCTACCTCTAAACCAGCCAAATGTTATGAGTATAGGATTGAGACTGTTCCAATATCACCAGACGCAAACTTGAGAAACTAGAAATTCTGCCGCAACCTGCCTACAATCCAAACTGTGAGCCATCAAATTACCACCTTCTTCTAAGCCATAACTCATTTCATGCGCGTATGGATATTCAACAATATGGAAGAGGTTGAAATTGGGGTCATGGAGATTTTTTCTTCCTCTAAACCAGCCAAATTGTACGAGTGTAAAATTGAGATTCTGCAAATGTCTCCAGACGCAAAATTGAGGAACTAGAAATGCTTACAATACAGACCTTGCACCATTGAATTTCTACTTCTAAACTTAATAAAACAATTTCGAACAGGATTCTCTGTTATGGCACCGTTACTATAAATGTCTCATGTTTTTTTTTCTGTTTGTACAGGGCTTTTCTTCTTCTTCGGAAATAAAAGAGCGAAACAGGAAGAAAATGTATCCCATTTTTGCATTTAGTGTAAATCCATTTAAAATTTACAATCCAAAGATATATCGCATGGAAAGGGTAGTTGAAATGACACCCACTTAGAATAAATATATAGGTATATATAAATATACTGGTATACATAAATATATAAGCATATATAAATATATAGGTATACATAAATGACGTCACACATTATGAAATGGACAAAGTCTGACAATTATTTTTTTTATGTTTATACGTTCTTTTTATATATACAAATATTTAAGTAAATGCTCTGTTTATAATAAACAGTATTAACGACATTTACCGGCCCGAATGTCCGAGAAATCTTCAGAGAAAATATGCGTCCTCCGACAGGAATCGAACTTGTATCCTATACGGAACTGTCATATAGCCTGACGTGCTTTTACAGATTGAGCCACAGAGGGGCGTTTCGGTTAGAAAGGCTTCAAGAACACCAGAAAGCTGTAACACGAGGGGAAGTGGAAAAATCAGGCGTGGCTGACCACATATGGAAAGAAAATGGATATCACTGCCCTCTGTGGAATCAGGTTGAGATCATAGACAAAGAACACCATTGGAAAATTCGTAAACTTAAGGAATCAGCCGATATGCTAGGCCACAAAAATCTGAGCCGACCAAGCATAGAAATAAATACAATATAGGAACCAGTAATAAGAAGTGCCAGTAAAAAGCAATATTAACAACAAAAATTGCAATATGAGCACTGGTAAAAATGGTTGCTGAAAACATTAGGTTTATAATACCCAGAAATTCGTAAACAGATGTCCTCAAGGACACATGACACAGTGGATAAAGGCATTAGTTAGATCCAGTGACAGGACCCAAAGAGTGTGAGTTCAATACCTGGTTAAGGCAGTGGAGAAATTTCGGAGCGTAATTTACAAGAGATAACTGACATCCATTAGATATGGCATGTGGAACTAGAACAGTCTACCCCAGTGGGCGAAATAAGGAGTTCAGCTCAACATTCCAACCACTTGAAGAAGGCCGGAGCGTACAACGGCCGAAACGTTTTAGTAAATATGGCGACAAAGATGAGGACAATACTCCGAATAATGTAAATAGTGTACATAATTCCCCATCTCAGAAATATAGACAGTATTTATTTCGTCTACTAGCCTAGACACCCGAGAAAAAGAATCCTGCCGGAGGGAATATTTTCTTTAATAAGTTTTCTCGGGTGTGCAACACGAGAAAACTTATTAAATTTGGTTTGGTTTGGTTTGCTTTGTTTTATATGGCATATCAACCATAATGTGTTATTTAATGCCTACAAGATTTTTATTGCTGATTATATCTTTTCCAAAAATGTATTGCTGCTAATATATATATATATATATATATATATATATATATATATATATATATATATATATATATATATATTGAATGTTTCATGTAATTATAAGTTGAACAGCACGTATAATCGAAATTAAAATAACTGATCCAACGTGCAACTTTCGGATAATAAGTGTGACATTTCTGTAAGTATTGAACAATATAGTTCATGCCACATTGAAGGAAACCTACCAGTACAAAAGAATTCTCTTATTACTACATTTGTACAAAAACGCACAACCTTAAAATTTAAAATTCAAACTCAGCGTTTCCACCGCACGTTCCAAAATAATAACACGTTTCTCATAGCATTTTTTGGGATTTCATCTATATTTTCGTTGTCCTCTTATTACCGAGAAGTAAAAAACAAGAACAAATCTATTTCCATACCTGAGGATGTCTGTAGGAACAGACGAAAGCTTGTAAAAACTAAAAAAGACCTTATGAAACTGGAATTTATAAACAGGGATCATATCATTCATATACAGGATCGGGGTTAGTGTATCTTATTGAAATTGTTTGCGAAGATGTATTCTCACCATTTAAATCATTAACCTCTATATTTGTTTTTGTATGAATGATTCATGTAATTATATATATATATATATATATATATATATATATATATATATATATATATATATATATTCAAAAAATATATTGCTAGTAATATTTTTCTTTTTCAAAAATATATTACTGGTTATAATTTTTCCCAAAAAAGTATTGTAGGTATTAAAACCTATTTTTATACATTTATAGCGCCTTTTTCCTGTTTCGCCGGGGATAATTTGCCCATAACCAGGACACCGAAAGATGCCATAACCTCGGGTCAAGGCGGACCCGGGAATATCAGCAATTACGAGGTGCTTCCACGCTCCTCAAACCTTCTGATCAAAGGCCTTGCAGTCGGATGTAGTTTAACGTCTTACCGAGGCTGGGAAAACTTATTAAAGAAAATATGGCAGACGAAATAAATACTGTTTAAAATAAAACAGAACGTTTACTCAAATACGAGAAACCACTAGAAATAACATTTCAAGCAATAAAAATATGTCTATATGTCCTAAAATTCAGTCACAAGTGACATCATCTCCCGTTCAAACGACATCTATTGAAAAACGTGACAAACTTATGTTCTAGCCCAGTAGTTTAACAGACACTAAATTCCATTGAATAAAAACACAAGGTCTTAACTGAAAAAAAAAATCCAACCACTCCAAAACAGAATTTTTCTAACATATGCATGGGAAAGGTGGGAGTTAAATTTGTTTTTCGCCGAATTTCATACAATTTTCTGCAGTGTTTTCATTTCATGGTATTTTTACGATGGCGCGCCTTTATATACTATGACATATTGCATTATGTAAGCCAATGTTTTTAAAATAAAATTAGTATTAGTATATATAAAATCCTGTTCTGTTATCCATTTACCCCATCAGTAGGTTATGCGTTGTTTTCCTCTGTCCTTGTCTTTAATCTGTCCTGTGAGTATCAGATTTTCCAGGCCTGCTTTCCTCATTATGTGATCCAGATTGTAGCTCTTAATTAATTTTGTCTTTTTGTTATCTATCCTAATCCTTGTTTTGCCAGCCATATACGCAAGCTCATTCTTCTTCTATGTTCCTTGTCTCTTCAAGACGTGTGTGATCATGGCTCTCCACAATTTCCTGTCCTATGTAGCGCTTAATAAATTTTACCTTTTTGTTATCTCTCCTAATGCTTGTTCTGTCAGTCATATGCGCAAGCTCATTCTTCTTCTATGTTCCTTTTCTCTTCAGGACGTGTGTGATCAGGGCTCTCCACAATTTCCTGTCTTTTATAGCGCTTCATAAATTTTGCCTTTTCGTTATATCTACTATTCCTTGTTCTGCCAACTATTTACTGAAGCTCGATAGGTAGGTTATGTGTTGTTTTCTACAGCCCTTGCATTGATATACCTTGTGAGTATCAAATTTTCCAAGCCCTCTTTTTTATGAACTGCCTTAGAAATTTCAACTGTTTTTTTCTTATGTTAAATATGAGTTTCCTTTTCGCTTCCATTTTCTCTAAAACTTCGTCGTTGCTCACATGTTCGATCCATGGCATTCTCAGTATCCGTCTACAAAAACACATTTCTGTTGCTTCAAGTCTGTTCTTTATAAATGACGAGATTATTCAGTGCCATATTGGAGGACTGGCATTACATAACCGTTCAGCTCACTTTTCTTTGTTTCTAACGAAATTCTCCTTTTCTTAATATTTTGCTTAGCTTATGGAAGGCATTTATTTGATATCCCAACGCACCTTCGAACTTCAGTGTAACACTTTCCATCCCCTGTTAAAATACTTTCTAGATGCAACTGATGATTAGTCTTTTCTTCACGCTTTTTTTCACTGCAGTTTGTACGATTTATTGTGGTTTTCTTTCTGTGTTATACAATCTACATTGTGTCCTCTACATATATGAGGTTGTTAAGAAAATCAATCCTGGTAGGAAATAAAATTCTCAGAGTATCGCCACACTGTATTGGTATAATACTGTACTCGGTATATACCCTACTTGGCATAGACACTGGTTGAATACTGTACTCACTGAATACTGTACTAGGCATATCTTAGTGTACAGGTTGAATACTGTACTCATTGAATACTGTACTCGGCAAATCGTAGGTACTGGTTGAATACTCTACTCATAGAATACTGTACTCAGCAGAAAATGTAATCGGCATATCTTAGTTTACTGGTGGAATACTATACACAGAGAAGACTGTACGCAGCAGAAACTGTACTCGGCATATCTTAGGTACTGGTTGAATACTCTACGCATAGAATACTGTACTCAGTAGAAACTGTACTCAGTAGAAACAGTACTCGGCATATCTTAGGTACTGGTTGAAAACTATACGCACAGAATACTGTACTCAGCATAAACAATACACGGCATATCTTAGGTACTGGTTGAATACTGTACACATAGAATAGTGTACTCAGCCGAAACTGTACTTGGCATATCTCAGGTACTGGTTGAATACTCTACTCATAGAATACAGTACTCAACAGAAACTGTACTCGGCATATCTGAGGTACCGGGTGAATACTGTACTCATAGAATACTGTACTCAGAAGAAACTGTACTCAGCATACCTTAGGTACTGGTTGAATACTGTACTGATTGAATACTGTGCACGACATAAACTGTACTCGGATATCTTAGGTTATGGTTGAATACTCTAATCAAAGAATACTGTAATCACCAAAAACTGTACTCGGCATATCTTAGTTACTGGTTGAATATTGTACTGATTTAATACTGTGCTCGGCATAAACTTTACTCGGCATATCTGAGGTACTGGTTGAATACTCTACTCATAGAATACTGTACTCAGCAGAAACTGTACTCGCCATATCTTAGGTACTGTTTGAATACTCTACTCGTAGAATACTGTACTCAGCAGAAACTGTACTCGGCATATCTTAGGTACTGTTTCAATACTGTACTGATTGAATACTGTACTCAGCAGAAACTGTACTCAGCATATAATTGGTACTGTTTGCATACTCTACACATAGAATGCCATACTCAGGTAAAACTGTACTCGGCATATCTTAGGTACTGGTTGAATACTCTACTCAAAAAATACTGTACTCAGAAGAAACTATACTCGGCATATCTTAGGTACTGGTTGAATACTCTCCAAATAGAATACTGTACTCAAAACAAACTGTACTCGGCATATATTTGATATTGGTTGAATACTCTACTCATAGAATAATGTACTCAGCAGAAACTGTAGTCGGCATATCTTAGGTAGTGGTTGAATACTTTACTGATAGAATACTGTATTTAGCAGAAACTGTACTCGGCATATCTTAGGTACTGCTTGAATTTTGTACTCACAGAATACTGTACTCAGCAGAAACTATACTCGGCATATCTTACGTACTGGATGAATATTTTTCTCAAAGAATACTGTACGCAGCAGAAACTTTACTTGTCATATCTGAGGTACTGGTTGAATATTCTACACATAGAATACTGTACGCAGCAGAAAATGTAATCGGCATATCTTAGTTTACTGGTGGAATACTATACACAGAGAAGACTGTACGCAGCAGAACCTGTACTCGGCATATCTTAGGTACAGGTTGAATACTCTACGCATAGAATACTGTACTCAGCAGAAACTGTACTCGGCATATCTGAGGTACCGGGTGAATACTGTACTCATAGAATACTGTACTCAGAAGAAACTGTACTCAGCATACCTTAGGTACTGGTTGAATACTGTACTGATTGAATACTGTGCACGACATAAACTGTACTCGGATATCTTAGGTTATGGTTGAATACTCTAATCAAAGAATACTGTAATCACCAAAAACTGTACTCGGCATATCTTAGTTACTGGTTGAATATTGTACTGATTTAATACTGTGCTCGTCATAAACTTTACTCGGCATATCTGAGGTACTGGTTGAATACTCTACTCATAGAATACTGTACTCAGCAGAAACTGTACTCGCCATATCTTAGGTACTGTTTGAATACTCTACTCGTAGAATACTGTACTCAGCAGAAACTGTACTCGGCATAACTTAGGTACTGGTTGAATACTCTACTCATAGAATACTGTACTCAGCAAAAACTGTACTCGGCATATCTTAGGTACTGTTTCAATACTGTACTGATTGAATACTGTACTCAGCAGAAACTGTACTCAGCATATAATTGGTACTGTTTGCATACTCTACACATAGAATGCCATACTCAGGTAAAACTGTACTCGGCATATCTTAGGTACTGGTTGAATACTCTACTCAAAAAATACTGTACTCAGAAGAAACTATACTCGGCATATCTTAGGTACTGGTTGAATACTCTCCAAATAGAATACTGTACTCAAAACAAACTGTACTCGGCATATATTTGATATTGGTTGAATACTCTACTCATAGAATAATGTACTCAGCAGAAACTGTAGTCGGCATATCTTAGGTAGTGGTTGAATACTTTACTGATAGAATACTGTATTTAGCAGAAACTGTACTCGGCATATCTTAGGTACTGCTTGAATTTTGTACTCACAGAATACTGTACTCAGCAGAAACTATACTCGGCATATCTTACGTACTGGATGAATATTTTTCTCAAAGAATACTGTACGCAGCAGAAACTTTACTTGTCATATCTGAGGTACTGGTTGAATATTCTACACATAGAATACTGTACGCAGCAGAAAATGTAATCGGCATATCTTAGTTTACTGGTGGAATACTATACACAGAGAAGACTGTACGCAGCAGAACCTGTACTCGGCATATCTTAGGTACAGGTTGAATACTCTACGCATAGAATACTGTACTCAGCAGAAACTGTACTCGGCATATCTTAGGTACTGGTTGAAAACTATACGCACAGAATACTGTACTCAGCATAAACAATACACGGCATATCTTAGGTACTGGTTGAATACTGTACACATAGAATAGTGTACTCAGCAGAAACTGTACTTGGCATATCTCAGGTACTGGTTGAATACTCTACTCATTGAATACTGTTCTCAGCAGGAACTGTAATCAGCATATGTTAGGTGCTGGTTGAATGTTCTACTCATAGAATACTGTACCAAGAAGAAACTGTACTTGGCATATCTACTCATAGAATACTGTACTCAGCATAAACAATACACGGCATATCTCAGGTACTGGCTGAATACTCTACTCATAGAATACTATACTCAGGTAAAACTGTACTCGGCATATCTTAGGTATTGGTTGAATACTCTACTCAAAAAATACTGTACTCAGGAGAAACTATACTCGGCGTATCTTAGGTACTGTTTGAATACTCTGCACATAGAATACTGTACTCAAAATAAACTGTACTCGGCATATATTTGATATTGGTTGAATACTCTACTGATAGAATACTGTATTTAGCAGAAACTATACTCAGCATATCTTACGTACTGGATGAATATCTTTCTCATAGAATACTGTACTCAGCAGAAATTGTACATGGCATATCTTAGGTGCTGGTTGAATACTCTGCTCATAGAATACTGTACTCAGGAGGAACTGTACTCGGCATATCTTAGGTACTGATTGAATACTCTCCTCATAGAATAGTGTACTCAGGATAAACTGTACTCGGCATATCTTAGGTACTATTTGAATACTGTATTCATAGAATAAAGTACTTAGCAGAAACTATACTCGGCATATCTTAGGTACTGGTGGAATACTATACACATAGAAGATTGTAAGCAGCAGAAACTGTACTCGGCATATCTTAGATACTGGTTGAATACTGTACTCAAAGTTTACTCTACTCAGCAAAAAGTGTACTTGGCACATCTTAGGTAGTCGTTGAATACTCTACTCATAGAATACTGTACTCAGCATAAACTATACTCGTCATATCTTAGGTACTGTTTGAATACTGTACTCATAGATTACTGTAATTAGGAGAAACTTTACTTGCCATATCTTTGGTACTGGTTGATTGATCTACTTCTAGAATATTTTACTCAGCAGAAACTCTACTCGGCATATCTTAGGTACTGATTGAATGCTCTACTCATAGAATACTGTACTCAGCAGAAACTATACTCGGCATATCTTAGGTACTGTTTTAATACTCTACTCATATAATACTGTACTAAGTAGAAACTGTACTCGGCATATCTTAGGTACTGTTTGAATACTCTACTCATAGAATACTGTACTCATCAGAAATTGTACTTGGCATATCTTAGGTACTGGTTGACTACTCTACTCATAGAATACTGTACTCAGTTAAAACTTTACTCGGCATATCTTAGGTACTGGTTGAATGTTCTACTCATAGAATACTGTACCCAGCAGAAACTGTACTCGGCATATCTTAGGTACTGGTTGAATACTCTACTCATAGAGTGTTGTACTGAGCAGAAATTGTACTCGGCATATTTTAGGTACTGGCTGAATGCTCTACTCATAGAATACTGTACTCAGCAGAAACTATACTCGGCATATCTTAGGTACAGTTTGAATGCTCTACTCATAAAATACTGTACTCAGCAGTAACTATACTCGTCATATGTTAGGTACTGCTTGACTATTGTACTCATAGAATACTGTACTGAGCAGAAACTGTACTCGGCATATCTTAGGTACTGGTTCAATGCTCTACTCATAGAATACTGTACTCAGAAGAAACTGTACTCGGCACATCTCAGGTACTGGTTGAATATTGTACTGATTTAATACTGTGCTCGGCATAAACTTTACTCGGCATATTTAGGTACTGGTTGAATACTGTACTCATAGAATACTGAACTCATGAGAAACTGTACTCGGCATATCGTAGGTACTGTTTGAATACTCTACTCGTAGAATACTGTACTCAGCAGAAACTGTATTCGGCATATCTTAGGTACTGTTTGAATACTCTACTCTTATAATACTGTACTCAGCAGAAACTGTAGTCGGCATATCTTAGGTACTGGTTGAATACTCTGCACATAGAATATTGTACTCAGCAGAATCTGTACTCGGCATATCCTAGTTAATGTTTTAATACTGTACTGATTGAATACTGTACTCAGCAGAAACTGTACTTGGCATATCTTAGTTACTGGCTGAATACTGTTCTGATTGAATACTATACTCAGCATAAACTTTACTCGGCATACCTTTTGTTGTTAAGATAATCAATCCTGGTAGGTTTTCTAATTCTCTGAGAATCGCCATACTATATTTGTTGAATCAGTTTGGTGAGATGACACATCTTTGTGGGGAGAAAGTGTCATGATTTTTTTTATGCAAGGTGAAAAATAAATTTCAGTATTTATAGATATGTTGAAAATGTTACAAAATTTATCTAATAAACACAATATTCATCTATTCTGTTATCATGGGTTTCCTCTCACGACGCAGGAGGTGATGGCTCTCCTAAACGTCCTATCCTATGTGACTCTAAACAATATTTATCTCCTTACTATCCTTCCCATTAACGGTACTGATATACATTTACACAAATTCCCTACGTCGGTTATTAGATGTTTTCCTCTGTTCGTCATGGCTTCATTCCATTTCCCGAGCATTTCATTTGTCTCTGTCAGTATTAGTAACCATTTCATTTGCCATAAAAAAAAAGAAAAAAAAAGAAAAAACGATTTCATTATGAGCAACACTTTAACGCAAATGATTCCATTTTCCATTGGGATATTCCTAAAATATATCAGTTTTATGAGAAGAAATGCATACTTGTTTGAATTCTACATGTAACCGTCAAGTTGATATCTGCATCTCTCTTCTATTTTCCACTTCTCTAGCTGTGTTCACTATTTACTCATGGGATCTGATCCCAGAAAAGGTAAAATTAAAATGATTATTTTCTTTGAATTTAAATTTGATGGACTGTATCTTCCTTATATGGCTCTCTAATGTGTTATTCATACAATTTTTGATCAACCACTTCCATTTAAGAGACATTAGTATGAATTACTTAACTAATGAAGTATATGGTAATAGTAAAGAGAACAGGAGGCACCGTAATGGATAGCGGCTGAGGAATCGGAGAGCCGAGTTCGAATTCCAGTTGAATCCATTACATTTATTTACGTGCTAATATCCTTGGGAAATGTATGAGTCCTCTTCTTCTTCTTCTTCTTCTTCCCACAGCTATGGGTAAAGAGCGGGATATACTGGGTTCTATAGCAACTGGTCTACTGCAGAAAGATACCTACAACGGGAAAAAATCTGCCTCGTCAGCCATGTATTGAAAGATACATGATCGCCTACGAATGGCAAATGACTGGCTGAAAGGAAACATTCGATTGTAATTTATAAGATCTTTCTCAAGTCCAGCAGTTGTTATAGCTCTTTCCAGTATTGATGGGCGATTTCCTTTCTAACCTTTTGTTTGAAGTAGTGTGGAACGTCAACGTCTTGATTACTCATTATTTTTTATTCGAGTTACATGTGACATCTATTTTAATTGATGATGGTGAAAGTACTCAAGTGATGATGATTCTGTAAAGAATATATAGAATTCATTTCCTTGTTGTCGGAATATTACTGAAGACAATGTTTTTTCTCTTCATTGTTCGGACAGTGACGACTTTTCTTTTTCTATTGGCGGTGTTCATCTACTGACCCCCATTATGCCACTCCCTGGTTCTTTCCCTCTTTCCCTCTCTTTCTCCCTCATCTCTCGGTTAAAATTTCTTTCTCTCTCTTAAACTTTCTTTCTTTCTCTCTCTTTCTCCCTCATCTCTCGGTTTAAACTTTTTTCATTCTTTCTCCCTCGGTTAAACTGTCTCTCTCTTTCTCTTTCTCTCTCTCTCTTTCTCTCTCTCTTGGTTAAACTATCTTTCTTTCTTTCTTTCTTTCTTTCTTTCTTTCTGTTAAACTTTCTTTCTTTCTCTCTCTCTCGGTTAAAATTTCTTTCTTTCTATCTCTCTCTCTCGGTTAAACTATCTTTCTTTCACTCTCTCTCTCTCTCTCTCTCTCTCTCTCCGTTAAACTTTCTTTCTTTCTCTCTCTCTCTCCCTCTTTCTCGATTAAAATTTCTCTCTCTCGGTGAAACTTTCTTTCTTTCTCTCTCTCTCACTATCTCCCGATTAAACTTTTTTTTTCTCCCTTTCTCTCGGTTAAACTTCTTTTTCTCTGTCTCTCTCTCTCTTAGTTAAACTTTCTTTCTTTCTTTTTCTCCCTCCCTCGATTAAAATTTCTCTCTCTCTTTCTCGGTTAAACTTTCTTTCTCTTTCTTTCTCCTCTCTGCGGGTGTAACAACTTTATTTAAACCACCTTCCATGATATACTCTTGTATACTTTAGCCTAATCAAGAATAATCCTCGTGTGAAATCTTTTCTATAAATCTTTCCCTAGCAGGTGTTCTAATGAGATCTCCTCCCTGATTCAATGAGGTCAAGAATTCAAGGGTACTACTAGATTGGCAATTGGATCTCACTGCTTTAATGCTGAAATAACTAGATGTAACCGTAAGTTCTATCCTAATAGTTTATTTTCTCGCACTTCTCACATGTGGAACACTCTTCCGATTTCATTGTTCTCCGCCACCTACAATCTTCAAAATTTTAACTGCAATGTCAATCGCCATCTTCTGTCTTCCTGAATTCTGTTTTATTGCTTTCTCCCTCACTAAGTTTTATCATTCTCTTCCATTCCCCGTAACTCAATGCATCTTAGTGGCTTTATCACCTTGTTTGGGGTGAATAATTAAAACTAGTATGATTTATACGCCGAGAAGACAGAACAATGAATTGTAACTACCAAAATCAAGCATGTACTTTAAATTCAAATATCCGGGAATTATTTTAACAGTGCATGACAAATATGACACCGAATTCCGAAGTCGCATTGGAATAACGAAAGACACCTTCTAAAAGCTAAGCAAAGTATGAAGAAGCAAGAAAATATAATTAGAAACAAAGAAAAGAGTGTTAATATATAATGTTCTTCTAAATCAGTGAATGCTGGATAATCATCTCACAGATAAAGAGATTTGAGATAATAGAAATCTTGTTCTACTGAAAGATGCTGGAAATACCATCGACTGAACATGTGACCGTCCTGGGTAAGACGATTAACCACATCCGACAGTAAGGCCTCTGATCAGAAGCTTTTGATGAGCGTGGAACCACCTCTTAATTGCTGGTGTTCCCAGGTCCACCCTGACCCGGGATGGTAGCACCTGTTAGGAACCCAGCTATGGGCAAATAGTTGACCCCTAAATTGGGGTCAAAAACGAGTAAAAATAGGTTTTAATACATGCAAAACATTTTTGTAAAAAATTATTACCAGCAATACTTTTTTGGAAAAATATTACCAAAAGTACTTTTTGAAAAAAATATTACCAACAATAAAAATCTTGTCGGCATTAAATAAGCAATTAACGTTGATATGCCGTAAACCAAACCAAACCAAACCAAACCAAACTGAGGATGTGAGTAACGACTCTTGAAAGGAGAATTCAAACAAAAATGGCGCTATTTTTATATATTTTTTAAACGTTCACACCATGAAAGGTAGTAAAGCCACTGAGACACAAGTGGTTAATGGGTGTAGAAGAGTTAAAGAGAGAAGCATCTCTAAAGAATAGGGACAAAAAAAGAGTATACAGAAGCTCAGTAGATAGCGATTGACATGGGAATTAAATTTTTGCAGATTAAAGTTGGCTGGAAAGCATGGTACCGGAAGTTAGTGTAACAAACGAGAATTGCAATAAAAAAACTGTTAGTATAGAATATATTCCGTTACAGCTAACCAACTCAACTGTAAATTGATTAGACCTCGCAGTCAGTATAATACTGCGCTTAAATTCAAAGAGTCTAGGCACAATAGCGAAGAGCTCATTCGAACAATTACCATGAAATAATTTATAGAAAGGGCAAAGAAAGACAACCTTACGGTGGTGGGTTAGACACTGAAGCCGAGTGGCCAGAACACGGCCAATAATATTGCTGATTCTTCTTTGGATTTTACTAAGGAACTCTAGATGAATAAGCAGGAGCACCGGACCATATATGGCAGTAATATTCTCTGCGTAGACGAATGGTAGATTTACCGTAATTCCCCATGTATAATATGCATATTTTTCTAAAAAAAATAATAAGCAAAATTAGGGATGCGCATTATGCACAGCTACAAAATAATATTTAAAAAATTGCCGTTCCATAGGTCGATTTCATTTGGGAAATAACTACTCACCCCAAACATACGACAATTTGACACTAACATTCGGCGATTGCAACCCCCATAAGGATGCCAAATACAATCATATGTACCTATCAATACTTACAAATGGAAGATAATATAATAATTATCATAAAACTAAATTAGAATAAGATTATTCTATGTTTAAAATCATTTTTATAAGAGTAGGAAACGCTGGCCGTAATTAAATTGGGGAGGTTCAATTTATAGGGTTTGATTGCTAAACAAGGGGTGCGCATTATGCGTGAGCAGAAACATTTTCCCACACTTTCAGCACCATTTTAAGGGTGTGTATTATGAACGAAGGCGTATTATACATGGGGAATTACGGTATATTAGAATCAGATAGAGACAGTTGACATTTCGAGGATATATTTAGATAGGGAGTGTTTGAGATCTCTTGTTTACAGGGCATATCGATGGCAACAGGGAAGAGGTAACTTACCTGGCGAGATTGAGCAAATGGATGTCGGAACAAGGGCTGGCAGGAATGGTGAACAAATAAATCTTAGTAAAAGTTACAAAGGATTGGAAGTCGTGGAGGGTCGTGATCGTCCATGTCCTGAAATGACACAGCACATAGACGTTTAGACTTTGTCCTTATAACAAGTTTTTTTGTTAAGTTGAAACGTTTGCGATCATAACACGTTGAAACACCGGCTCTCGTGTGATCACCGAAGCAACATCGAGTTTGGTCAGTATTTATATGGGTGATCAGGAAATACCTGTTGCTGTAAGTTTGGTGTGCGTTCGTGTAATCGATAATGGCTCGGAATTGTTAATTTGAGAGCCGAGTTCTAATTCAAGTCATTTTCTTTATATTCACTTACTCGTATATAACCTTGGGTATACATCTACATATTCTCCCCACGAAGCTATTTGCATCAGTAAATTATTATAATCCGTCCCAAATTTTTTACAATCTAAAAAAAATTATACCTGCTTCAAATAATCTGCAAGTAGTTGATAAATCGTAAAAAAGCAAATGACTAAAATCTACCGGTACTCTTCTAGATGATGGACTCAAATTATGTGAGCGTCACAGATGCAGATGTGGAGCTTCCATCGATGAGTTTGGTTTGCATCCTCTCTCCTGTCGTCGTAGTGCCGGCCGCTTTACACAGCATGCAGCAATAAACGACATCCTCAGAAGAGGTCTGGATGAAGCTGGGTTCCTTGCCAAATAGAATCCGTAGGCCTCGACCATGGTGATGGAAAGCGGTCGGATGGCATTACCATTTTCCCTTTTAAAAAGTCGTTGACTTGCGATGCGACCTGTGCGGATATATTTTCTGCCGGTAACTTGATCAAGTCCGATATTAAGCCGGGGTCCGTCACCCGGAACTCAGAGATAAAAAAAATAGTTAAATTTTCTTCTTTTGCTGATAGATTTTTTTTTACTCCTGTGGCAATGTAGACTTCTGGGGTTATTGACCCGCTTTCGATGGCGTTCCTTCGGAGCATTGGCGGGATGGCGTCTCGATTAAGGGATAAGTCTCGCGAAACGGAGTGGCTCTTGCAGCGTGTTTCACTAGCGATGGTTCGAGGTAATGCTTTCTTCATCATTGCGGTTGGCAGAGGATAGAAAAAAATTGTTTATAGTTACTTTGTTCAAACTTTTTTTTCAATAAATAACTTTCCATTGTTCATTAAAATATTATGTCATATCGCCAGATTCATCATCTTCACCCCACCACCGACTTTTCTAATCGTAGGGCGGATCTGAATGTAGAAGCCACACTAAATCTTCTCTCCAACGGTCTATCAACGGCAGCCATCAGAAATTCTGGTACAGTCATAGCTGTCCATTGTTTGGCATTGTCCAACAAGTTTTTGCGTTGGCGTCCTCTCCTACGTCCACCTTCAACGGTTCCTTGTATGATGGTCTTGCATAGGCTGTCGTGTCTTGTAACGTGTTCAAACTACGCCATTTTTCTCCGTTTGACAATGGCGAGAAGAGATTCCTAATGGCCAACGAAACATTCGACCCTTTTCCAAACAAACACATTGATTTTTTTCCCCAATAGAAAATGCCAAGGAGTTTTCTCATGCATCTGTTCTCAAACGCTTTCAACCTTCTCTCTGTATCTACGCACAGTGTCCACGTTTCACATCCATATAGGAGAATGGAGATTACCAGCGATTTGTAGTCTGTAATTTGTTTGAAAGCTGATTTTGATCTTCCATATTCTTGTCAATTTGGCCATCACTGCCATGGCTGCGGCAATCTGTGTGCGAATTTCCGAGTTGCAGGTACCATCTTTAGACAAAATTGCTCCTATTTAAATCTGGACATTTTCTCCAGTGAATTCCTGTACATTGTAATATTAACAAACTAGTGACATTGGCAAATAAGACCTCGTTCACTGGCAATCATCTATACATATTTCCAAAATGCAGACAGTAGAAGTTAAGTCTACTAATGTACAAAATCCATGAATAAGAATAAAACTTAAGGTCTGCAAAATGCAAACAAGGAATCTCCGTTGACATGTGATACAGTACCATTCAAATTTCTTCCTCTATTTTCTGTGGATGCAATGATTTACATGGAAAAAAGAATGACGTTGTTTTCTGGCTGTTAACGTGTGCTGTTAAATAAAACAAAAACCATACAATTACTGAGTTACACTTTTTTTTTGGTGGCGGGTGGTGAAATTTGAAATAAAAATCTGTCAGTTTGACGAAAGCGGACGGCAACTATTCACTTCGTGTTTGTTTTCTTTCATTGGTCGCACGTCGAATTTCGTTATTATTTTCAAATAAACGCCGCATTCTGTTTTTGAATATGTCTTGAAAGGAAAAATAATTTTCGACTGTCATCCGAATTACCGTCGGTCAGTTTTAATTATCGTTTTTCTCTTTTGTTCAGCGGGGCGGCCATATTGTAAACTCCTATGTAAATTTGAGCTTTTTACTTGCTGTATTGATCTCCCTAATGTTTTTAAGAGAATGACTGTAATTAAAACATCGACTTATAAGGTGGTATAAACAGAGCCTAACACACACACACACACATACATGTATATTTGAATACGACAGACAAGGTGCTTTTATTTAGTGAGCAACGACGAAGTTGAAATATCTACGGCAAAGAATGAGGATATAGAGCTTGGAAAATTGAATAATCGCAGGATCGATTGAAGACACGAGCAGACAATAATAATTCTCTTCTTGGGTCACATTCGATCATTCATATTATTTTCTCTATAAAATATACATTTTTTCCAAAACATCTCATCTCTCATTTAAAATGAAAGAACGACACAAAATGAATGTGCGTTATTACACTTTCAGAATAACTCATAAAAATACAATAAACTCTCATTTTTTTTAGAGGAAACCTGCATAATTTTATTTCTATAACTTCAGACGATTTGAGAATACAATGTCTATTACTACTACTAATACTGTTACTACTACCATATTATAACGTCTATTACTACTACTATTATTACTACCAAATTATAATGTCTATTATTACTACTACTAATACTTTTACTACTACCAGATTATAATATCTATTACTACTACTGTTAAAATTACTAGATTATGTCTATTACTACTAATAATAATACTGTTACTACTACCAGATTATAATGTCTATTGCTACTACTATTACTACTACTAGATTATAATGTCTATTACTGCTAATACTAATACTGTTATTACTACCAGATTTTAATGTCTATTACTACTACTACTACGATTACTACTACTCGATTATAATGTCTATTACTACTACTATTAGCACTTCCAGATTATAATGTCTGTTACTACTACTACTATTACTAATAGTAGATTATAATGTCTAATACTAGGGACGAATAAAAGCAAAAACAAAAATGAAAAACCCGAAAGAAAGAAAAATACTGACAATGATTAATCGACAGAAATGAATTAATTTCAGACGATTACCTCAACTAGTAGATATAAACAAGCAACAACAATAAGATGAAACAAAAACTACTTAAAATAACCACTGGCTGAACACATGAACAACAATAAAGTCATACTTGCTCATAGCATCAGAACGCGACGGTTAAAATTTCTAGGGTACATGAGGAAAAAGGGCTTGGAAAATTTAACACTCAAAGGATATACTGAAAGCAAGTGGGGCAGAGGAAGAGAAGGCATAACATATGTAATAGACTTGTGCAAATTTTTGGACGAACGGGGATTAGGAGAGACCGAAAAAAGGATATAAATGAAGTTGTGGAGTCTTATGATCTGAAGAAGAATATATAATAATAATAATAAAAGCAATATATATTAATAATTTGTAAATAGCTTCATCGATTCCAGTCTGCAGGAATTGTTAGCCACCTTCAGTTATGTGCCACGTGTGATACCCTCTTAGGCGATCATATATCTTTCGATACATAACTGAAAAGGCAGATTTTTTTCCGCAGTAGGTTGCCATTTCTTTCTGCGGTAGGCCAGTTGTCATCCAAGGCCAAAGAACCCGGTCTGTTCTGCTATTTACCCATAACTGGAGTAGAAGAAGAGGATTCATACCTTTCCCAAGCGTATTAGCACGTCAGTCAGCCATTTATATGCCATGCGTGATACACATTTAAACGATCACATATCTTTCGATACATGGCTGACGAAGCAGATTTTTTCCCGCAGTAGATTGCCATTTCTTTCTGCGGTAGACCAGTTGCCATTCAAGGCTATAGAACCCAGTCTGTCCTGCTATTTACCGATAACTTTGGGGAGAAGAAGAGGATTTATAGGGTATTAGCACGTAAGTGAATATCAGTTCAGTTATGTGCCATACGTGATACACGCTTAGGCGTTCATATATCTTTCGATACATGACTAACGAGGCAGATTTTTCCCGCAGTAGATTGCCATTTCTTTCTGCGGTAGACCAGTTGCCATTCAAGACTAAATAACCCGCTCTGTCCTGCTGTTCACCCATAACTGGGGGGGGGGAGAAAAGAGGATTTATACCGTTACCAAGGGTATTAGCACCTAAGTGAATGTAATGGATTCGACTGGAATTCGAACTCAGCTCTCCGTTTCCTCAATGAGAGCTGCTATCCATTACTCCACCGTATTTACAAAGAAGATCAAGAATGAAATCGTGCTCCATAGCAAACACGCATGCGCCGTGTTACAATCTTTAAGAAACCTGAAGTAGTTGCAAAGAGGAAGTCGATTTCCTATTGATGTGAAATATCTTGAACATTGCTTTACTTCCTGCGTGACCCACTCTGCTTATATTACTATTCTGAAATCCTCTGATGAGGTCAGAGTCATTGAGGTCATCTCGACCTTTCAGGCAATTTAAAACGTGACATTCTACATGGACTGGCGTCATTCTGGCCCGTCCACTTCTAAAATGAAAGCAAACAGCATTTGTGTAATCGCCAACGAACAACAAAAAAGGGAAAGCTTTTTTTTATGTTCCAGAAACCAACGAAACGAGTATTTTTTGTATCTTCACGCTTTTTCCTCTTTATACATACATACATATATATATATATATATATATATATATATATATATATATATATATATATATATATATATATATATATATATATATATATGTATGTATGTATGTATATGTGTATGTATATATATTTATATAAATAAATTCCCAAGAAGATAGAATCCAGGTAGAACTCAATGTCCAGGGCAGAGTAAGAATATAATACAAAAGGCTAATATTCTATGGTCATGATTTATTACATTGGAATCGTAATCAGGATCCAATTCATCAGATCAACAAATTCAAAAAGAAATCAGAAAATTTGTTATTTCAAGACTGTTTTATCTTTGTGGCACATAGATAGATAGATAGATAGATAGATAGATAGATAGATAGATAGATAGATAGATATAAAAACGAAATAGATAGATAGATAGATAGATAGATCGATAGATAGATAGATAGATATAAAGACGAAATAGATAGATAGATAGATAGATCGATAGATAGATAGATAGATAGATATAAAGACGAAATAGATAGATAGATATAAAAACGACATAGATAGATAGATAGATAGATAGATATAAAAACGACATAGATAGATAGATAGATAGGTAGATAGATAGATAGATATAAAAACGACATAGATAGATAGATAGATAGATAGATAGATATAAAAACGAAATAGATAGATAGATAGATCGATAGATAGATAGATAGATAGATAGATAGATAGATAGATATAAAGACGAAATAGATAGATAGATATAAAAACGACATAGATAGATAGATAGATAGATAGATAGATAGATAGATAGATAGATATAAAAACGATATAGATAGATAGATAGATAGATAGATCGATAGATAGATAGATAGATAGATATAAAGACGAAATAGATAGATAGATATAAAAACGACATAGATAGATAGATAGATAGATAGATAGATATAAAAACGATATAGATAGATAGATAGATAGATAGATAGATATAAAAACGATATAGATAGATAGATAGATAGATAGATATAAAAACGATATAGATAGATAGATAGATAGATAGATAGATATAAAAACGATATAGATAGATAGATAGATAGATAGATATAAAAACGATATAGATAGATAGATAGATAGATAGATAGATAAATAGCTTTCATACATTTCACACTTATTTCTCACTCCCACATACACTCTCACTAAAATTTTGTTTTTTATACCGGAGTTATACTTTTCGATTTCTTTTTCAATTTGTTGGTCTGATGAATTGGATCTGGATTACGATTCCAATGTAATAAATTATAAGCATGGAATATTAGTGTTTGAGCCATTTTATTATATATATATATATATATGTGTATATATTTGTGTGTATGTGTGTGCGTGTAGGGTAGGGTGGCAAAACTTGCATAATTTTGGTACTGCAATAAAAGCCTAATAGCTGATTACTTTATTTAAAGAAATACGAAAGGTTCCAACATACAAATACAAAATGAAAGAAACATTTTTATTCAATGTGTCTTCCTTGTTTTTCAATTACTGTCTCCACACGCTCCCTTTTAACTTATACAACTCTTGTACAAAAAAAAAAAGAAAAAAAAGAGGACATCTTGTTCCACTTTTCCCCGATGATATGCATAAGAGTGTTAACGTTTGGATGAGAGGTTCTGTTAGTAGCATGTTCGAAAACACTCCAAGAAACATAATCTAGAGGTGTCAGATCTGGGCTGGAAGTGAACCAGAAGTGTGATGACCAAAAACCGGCAAAATTGGATTTGAAGAAATTCTGTACTTTTTGACTGCATTTACAGAAGCACCATCCTGACTCCATTCATAGTTTCCCTCTGGGTAGTTGGCTTTCAGCTATGGTAATACATTGTACCTCAGAGTCTTTTAATAAGCATCAGCATTAAGTTTTACACCAGTTTTGTAAAATTTGATAGGCATTTTTTCTCATCGGAGGCCACAACCCCAAAGACCATAACTTGAGTTGGATGCTTTGTTCTAAAATTACCCTTGACATGAGCTTTTTGCAATGAATCTGCCATTGCTACGATTCAGAACAGCGTCAACAGTAAAGATTTTTTCGTCTGAGAAAATTTTCACAGTGAACTTGTTTTTTTTCAAGATAAGTAAGAACTTATATCTTTCCAAGCGACTAGCCTTCATGGGTCGTGCCAGCAAATGTCTTGGTGTTCTTGTGCAAAATTTTAGTTTTAAGTCATTTTTCACTGGTGTTCTGATAGTCTTAGCATCTCCCTTAAGTTCACTTGGCAATTTTCTCATGGATTTCGTTGGATCTTTTGAGATTTTGAATTTGTGAGGTTGATGAAATTATTATTGCGCTTTTTGTTGATTCTGCTACTTCCAGGCTTTCTCTGAATAGTTTCCCTCGGACTCATTCTCTTCTTTACATTAATAATTATCCGTAGGGATAATCCAAATCTGATTTAAATCTTCTCTGGATTAACATGTGCGTTTATCATATCACACACACACACTGACATTTGCTTTCTTCAACACTAATCTTTTACACAATTACCTGACAAAAATGTGGGTAATTATTATGCAAGGTTATGGCAAGA
Source organism: Acanthosepion lycidas (assembly GCA_963932145.1). Taxonomy (NCBI): domain Eukaryota; kingdom Metazoa; phylum Mollusca; class Cephalopoda; order Sepiida; family Sepiidae; genus Acanthosepion; species Acanthosepion lycidas. The sequence continues at coordinate 11,947,251 of OZ010607.1, read as the reverse complement.
AAATGCACCAGGTTTCAGAAAATGAGTTGAACTGCTTCATGAGATAAAAAAAAAGTTAAAATTTGAACGCAAATTTTACCTCCTCGCCCTATATATATATATATATAAATATAAAAGTGAGCATAGAAGTCAACACTTAGAGGCGACAGTCTGTTTCATGCTATATGCAATCGTCAGGCCACGTGTGTTGTTATTTTTCTCGGCTATTTATATATATACGGGTTAGTGGTGCATTGTGGGTATTCTATTATGGCGGTTATTTCACCGGAAGTCGTTTGTTTATCTATTTAGGTCAAATTATATTGCTTGTTTTTATTTTTGTTTCTTATTTTATTTATTTATTTATTTATTAACGTAGTAAAAATTTGTTTATATCACTTATTTAACAGTTTTGTTTTGGTTTGGGAATTTAATTAAAGCTATTTGTTCAGTTTTGGGGTTGATTGTTGTAGTTCATTCTAAGTATATTATTTTTAATATAATTTGACCTAAATAGATAAACAAACGACTTCCGGTGAAATAACCGCCATAATAGAATACCCACAATGCACCACTAATCCGTATATATATAAATAGCCGAGAAAAATAACAGCACACGTAGCCTGACGATTGCATATAGCATGAAACAGACTGTCGCCTCTAAGTGTTGACTTCTATGTTCACCTTTATATTTACACACGCTCTATCTCTGATATTGAGCACTTTATTCCATAAATATAGCACACCTTAAGACTATATTTATATATATATATATATATATATATATATATATATATATATATATATATATATTCAAGCATGTTTGGTTAAATAATTTTGACCTATTATGTCTATTTATTTTAGTATTAATTCTTTCAAGTCCACGAATTAATATCTTGGTGGCTGTAGAAAATTGATTAAGAAAAATTCCAAAATTTTCTTTCAAATAACTTTTATTTCCCCAAGTACTTTCAATTTCATCTGAAACCATCTTTAGGGGTTACATATCTATGGAGGCATTATGCGTTGACACCGTCAATTCAAAATTTAAAAAAACTCAAAATAGCGGTAAAAAATATTTTGAATTTACGATGTTAACGCGTAACAGATCGAACGCGTCATAAAGGCATTTTTCAATATATATATATATATATATATATATATATATATATAATAAAGAAACAATTTACACATCAGATGGAAAATTTCGTGGATTTATAACTTTTCAAAATTCAAACAAAATTCTCACTTGACCGATTTGAGCAAAATCTCAAGCGTCGCTGTATCGCAGTCTCCAAAATATATTTTCAATTTTCAATAAATAGCATAATTTAAAAAGAACATCTTTCGGTTTACACATATTTCGTCTTAGTGTTCGCCTATATATGGAAAAATTACCCCCTGAAGATGACAGTTTGAAATTGTCGAAGCTACTTAAGCATGTGTCTTCCATCTGGCAACAATTCGAATATAAGACTATTATTATTCAAGTAATTGTTAGTAAGTTAATGTCTCATTAAGTCCTGTTAGCGAAGTGATTTCGTCTTTAATAACATTAACATTCCTAATTAATTATTTGCATAAATTGTTTCTTAATGATAAAAAATATAAGCTGCACACTCCAATACATACATACATAAATACATACATACATATATACATATATATATATATATATATATATATATATATATATATATATATATATATGGACATGATGAAGCATCGTGGAAAAGCATTTCACCGACGTCTGGTTCATCAGGTCAGAACTAACGACAAAGCTGTGAATCATGAAAATGCCCTGGGATTTTTCTGCACAAAAAAGCTAACAATTAAATTAACTTATCAGATCCAACGACCGGAAACCAGAAAGTTTTTATTTGTTTTTGTATATATATATATATGTGTGTGTGCGTGTGTGTGTGTGCGATGAGTAAATTGTTGCCACACTATATTTGTAATTTCGCGCATGCGCGTAATTTGTTTCTGATTTTTCTACCACACAGTATATTAGGGTCAATTGGACACCATCTCATACCCCTGTTGCGTGTTATATGCATATTTGTACCAACTCAGTGCCTAACTCTTTGCCAGTCTAACAGTAAATGGAGAAACCCATGTCTAACTTTTTCAATGCTGGAAAAGAAATCTTTATATCATCCGACAAGTACTTTCACAAACACTTATTTCTAAGCATTTCACTCCAAGTAATGGGAGAGTGCCCTTAGTCCGCAAGATGTTACAGAGAGTGAGAGTAAGAATAAAGAGGATTATTTGAAGAAAGGATAAAGAGAAGGATGCAGATCAAGGCCAAGGCATAAGATGTCGATTGACATTATATTTGAATATTTGAAGATTATAGGGGAGGAAGCAAGTAAGATGAAGCTAGTTTCACTGTCGAGAAGTGCGCGAGAAGAAGCTGTTGGAATAGAAGAGGCAGTTACATTTAACTGCTTCAACAGTAAAAGGGTGGGACCTAGATGCCAATCTAGTAGCACGCTTAAATTCATGCAGTCGAGACACTAGTGAAAGTAGCTCGTTAGAGCAGATGCCATGAAAATATTTATAGAAAAAAACAGAGGGAAGCCACACCATGTCTGTGAGAAAGTGAGTGTAGTCAGGACCCCAAGTCAGGACCTATCACATTGCATATCTGTCTTTGGATTTTGGCAATAACCTCGAGATGAACAGCGGGGGCACCAGGCCATATATGGCAATAGTATTCAATGCGAGGACGAATGGTAGATTTGTAGATTCAAAGGATGAACTCAGACGAGAAAAACCTTCTAGCACGACACAGAGAACAAACTTTCCTTGCAGTAGATGCAGCTATTGATTCAGTGTAGATCAGGTCAGTGGAAAGCCTAAGATCAAGATGGGGCACAGAGACGCTTTCGTGGAGTTGAGCACAGCCATGATGATAGGAGGCAGCCACGTTTCTCTTTGTTGAGTAAATGACAGCAGTTTTGTTTTGGAGGCATCAAGGATTACAAGCTATTTCTGCCCCAGTCAACCACAGATTGGGGGTCGTTTCGAGACCAAAGGCCATGTTAACTTTGCTAGCAATGCCGGTGAGTGTTAAATGCTTTTGGGTTAAGTCCATAACAGATTGAAACACTGGTTCTCTTACGATCGCCGAAGTTAAGCAACATCAGCACCACATTGGGTGGCAACTTGAAAATACCAAGTGCTGTAAGCCTGGATGTGCCAGTGGTGTATTGATAATGGCTCGGATTTGGAGAGTCGAGTTCCAATTCCAGCCGGGACCATTATATTCACTTAATCACAAATACCCTTGGGAAAGGTATGAAGACATCTCTTCTTGACCTAGTTATGTGTTAATTAGTAGGAACTGTATCAGTAAATCATTATTGTCTTTAAAAACATGAATTTAACTGCCCTCCTTAAAACCCCTACGGAAAAATTATTACGGAAACACTTGCAAGATTAGTGCAGCTGTAGCCACATACTCTGGCATTTTTTACTTGACATACACCCTTGTGCAAATTAATTGAAACAACTACTTTAATTTCCTCCTTTTCACCATACGGTCAGTTTTAGATGCATTGGAATGACAGGGTGTAATCGAGTTCTGTTTTTTTCCTCTGATTAGGTCATTTACAGTAGTGTGCAATAATATGAATCTATTCTCGTGGTAAATGATGAAATTTGCGTCATCTGTGATTGCATCAGATTTTTATCACACCCAGACACTATTGTCTCGAGTATCGATTAGTTGTCCTACACCCATTGTCTGCGATGGACGTTACTCCAAGTAAGCAAACGAAAATTGTAACACTACACAAACAGACCAGGAAGCCTTATCAGTGATCAAATCAAAGTAATATAGACCGGTTCTGAAACTCTCCTGATATAAATCCAATCGAGAATCTGTGGTCAATCTGCAAGGAATGATTTCGTGGAATAGACATACGGAGTACTAACATGTGTACTGGGCCATGTTTTATTGGAGAAATACGAAAATAGTAAATAATAACGGAATTATTTGATTTGTTTCATTTAATTTGCACAAGGGTGTATTTCTAAGCTTCATGACTCCTTTCTCCTTTTCTTACCTCACCCACTCTTGCTAACTGGAACTAAACGGTAGACAAGCAATTCTAGAAGAATCATATGTTATGGAATAAAATTTAATAAGGAATTAATGCAGTCGATATAATCAGGTGCTGTAAATTTCGATATGCGAGTGGCGTTATGGTTAACAGCAGAGAATTGGAAATTGGAGAGCAGAGGGCCGTCATATTCACTTAATCGCAAATATCCTTGGGAAAAGTATGAAACATTCTTTTCTCTTCCCCACAGCTATGGGTTAATTAGTAGGTGTTGTATCAGTAAATTATTATAATCTTAAAAAATATCCGACAGTCTAAAATATTTTCTGGCTTTAAATAATCTGCAAAAGTTTGATAAGCTGTAAAAAAAGATCAATTCAGTCTCAATCCTTAACCCATTTCCGATACGGTTATTTAATATTCGTATATAAATAACATTTGCTCCACCGCGCCCTTTTCTAGTTAAGGACTTTAAACAAGTATCCTCTCAATCTTTTCCCAACTAGAGAACCTCGGTTTAGTACTTTGCACTTTCTGTCTCTAAATTACCAGATTTCTGTATCTCATATTCCTGTGCAGCAAAGAAGAAAAAGTTAATACTTACAGAAAACGAAAGAAACTTTCTATTTGAAAGGAACTTTTTTTTTCTTCAAATGAAAGTTTTTTTGTTTTTTTTGTAAACCTCTTTGCTCTACAGTTTCCATATTGTGTTTGAACTTGAACTTATACCTTATCTTGTTCAAAAAGTTTGTTTTTTTTAAACGGAAGGATATCTTTCCTTGCAATTTCATAACTTCTTGTCTCTTCACGTTTATCTTCAAATTACAAGTTTTCTTGTTTTTTTTTGTAAAGGATTAACGCCACTCATGGTCAGGTTTAACAAACGCGAAAAAGTTCTATTAATATTTGAAAACAACTAAAAACTTACGAAACGAAAGAAAGCTATTTTTTGCTGACACTTTATTGACGTAGTTGTACTTTATATTGTTCAGAAAATTATTACAGTCTCGAGAATATCCCGACTTGCAAGTTTTCAACTTACTGTTTCCTCAAATTACAAAGATAAGCGACAGTTATATTTTATGACTAGAAATCGGAAATAGAAAGTTAAGCCTAAAAGACATTCGAAACAATTTCTTCAAAACTAACTTTTTTTCTGTAATCCACTTGACTGTACAGAGAATTCCCTTAATGTATATAAACATGTATATCTGTTATCATTCCGAACGTTATTCCACTTCAAAAGATATTTCGAATGTGAAACATTAATTTTCTTTATGAAAAGAAATCCGAATTACAAAAAAAAAAAAAGTATGTATGAATTATTTGTCCTGATGTCAATAAAACACGGCAAATAATTGCTCATTTCGCGCTGAGTCTTCGTTTTGGATGCGTGCAGAAGGTGATATCGTTATGCCGCGTTCAAATCCCGATTGAGGACGTTGTAATCACTTTCACACAGATACCATTTGAAAAGATGTGAATCAATTATTTCTTCACATATCGACAACTATAGACAGACTGCACAGTCTAGCCTTGGTTAGTAATCACTCTAGGAGAAGGATAATTATGATTTAAAAAAAGGTTTCGGCGTGAGGCTGGCATTTCTATTCCATAAAACCCCTAATCGTCATGGAAACACTTGCAGCAACCCTAGCCCGGTGAGGGTTTAGCCTCATACTCAGTTTCCTTTTTCTTAACATGTTTCGAAGATTTATGATTTTTTCTCCTTTTGTTGCCTCGTCCACCTTTGCAACTTTTGGCTTCATAACAGTAGGTAAGCAATATTAGGAATTCGTTTCTACCTGAAAGAACTGAAGTATAGTACCTTACAGAATAACATTTCATAAAGAATTAATGTAATGAATATACTCAAAGAGGATACTTACTAGAGTGAATCTGAAATAAGATCTACGTTGGACTACTTTAGTGGTTTGGTTTCCTTTGATTTCGTTTCGTTTGATTTGATTTTTTTTTATATCAACCTCAATTGGCTATTTCATGCCAACAAGTTTTTTCGGATAGGTTCGTAATGATAGAATATGTATTCTTTGTAAGAAACCAGTTTGTATCTACTTAAAAGGGTTTTTTTCTATTGTTGGTAACTATTCTTCTTCTACAATGTATTGCTGGTAATTTTACTATAAAAATCTATTTTTATACTTTCATAATGTTTTGACCCCAGTTTGGGGGTTAACTATTAGCCCATACATGGGACCCTAACACGTGCTAATACCCCAGATTAAGGTGGACCTGGGAAGAAAAACAATTACGAGGTGGTTTCCCCACTCCTCTGCCGATTAGAGGTCTTGCTGCCGGATGTAGTTTATCGTCGTATTCAGGACTAGCTAATTTAATGGTCGGAGAAGATAAAAACAACCCGTTTGGTGCGACAAAAAAGAACAAACTTTGATAGATTAACAAGTTTGAAAATGATAACGAAAAAAAATCTTAGTCTAGTAAATCTTAGTCTAGTATATCTTAGTGTAGTAAATCTTAGTGTAGTAATTCTTAGTGTAGTTAATATTTCAGTTTAGTAACTCTTAGTGTAGTAAATATATTAATGCAGTAAATCTTAGTGCACTAAACATATGACGGTTGGCTTGACTAATTTAACGTCATATCATCTCTTGCTGGTTTACTTAATTTTGAATATTAGTTGTATAGAATGAATATGGGTAAATACAGGTACTTTATTCACTTAAAGGTCCAACTGTCACTGAAGTTAAAAAGTTAGTACACTTGGAGTAAAAACTGTCGGTATAGGTCCGCTTTACACTGGTATCAAAAACACTGTCGAAAGTCCGGTTTACACTGATGTCAAAAACTCCGTCGAAGGCCCGCTTTACACTGGTGTGAAAAACACTGACGAAGGTCCGCTTTACACTGGTGTCAAAAACACTGTCGAAGGTCTGGTTTACACTGATGTCAAAAAGATAGACACATGTCCCTTTTACAGTAAAGTCTAAAATTAGACAGGTCCTTTTTACACTACAATAAAAAAGACAATGAACCAGTTTACAAAAAGTAGACATAGTTCCAGTCTACAGTATATATTTGTAATATTGTTACCCAATACAATGCATAAGTGCTAGTTAATGAATAGGGTTACTGAGTAGGGGTGTTGTAAGTGTGTTTAGGGAGGGAATAAACATTGATCTTATCCAGTTCCTTTCATACGAACGCTGGTGTACCCCAAGGCTCTATCCTGGTTCCCACACTGTTTCTGATCTTTATCAATGTTCTTCCTGGTGTCATCAGCTCTCAAGTAGGATTCTATGCAGACGACACAACCATTTACTTCTGCTTCAATAGTAAATCCGGCATTGCTGACAAAGCTAACCTAGCCATTGGTCTCAAAAAAGGACCTCTAATTTGTGGTTAACTGAGGCAGGAAATGACTTGTAAATTTGAATGTCTCCATAAAGGAAACTGCTCTCATTTAACCATTAGAGAAAAAACTTCCCTGCGTCCTTTCAACATAGTTGATGGTCGACTTCACGAGAGCGCCTCACTGCACCTTCTTGGTCTCACGTTTTCCACTGACCTGAGGTGGAACTACTACATTGAATCAATAGCAGCATCTACCGCAGGGAATGTTGGTTCTCTGTGTCGTGTCAGAAGGTTTTTCTCGTCTGAATCCATCCTTCAAATCTATAAATCTATCATTCGTCTTTGAATTGCCATATATGGTCTGGTGGCCCCGTTGTTCATTTCGAGGTTCTAGACAAAACCCAAAGAAAGATCTACAATGTAATCAGTCCTGACTTGGCATCTCGACTCCAATCATTTTCTCACAGACGTGATGTGGCTTTCTTCTGTCTTCTGTACAAATATTTTCATGGCAACAACTCTGACGAGCGATTTTCCCAGGTTCCACCACTCCATGAATTTATGCATTGGCATCTTGGTCCCACCCTTTTACTGTTGAAACAGTTAAATGTAACCGCCTCTTCTACTTCAACAGTTTCTTCTTCTGCACTTCCCAACAGTGGAACTCCCTTCCTCTTATTTGCTTCCCTGATAATTACAATCTTCAACGTCACTCGTCATCTTCTGATGCCTTAATCCCTTTTCTTTTTTTATCCTTTCCATAATCCCCTCTATACTCAGTTTTTTTTTCTCATACTTTCGCTCTCTGTAACCGCATGCGTAATAGTGGCACTCCTGCGTTGCTTGTAATGAAATGCTAAAAAAGATAACAGCTGATTCTTAAATGAAGTGATCATGGCAGCATCCCTCACGAGTACAAGGGAATGAGCTGTCTTGATAGGGCTTCATCTTCACTAATGGAATATAAAGGGAATGAGGATAAGTTGACTCAGTGTACGTGAACTGACGGGTCCTGGCCGTGAAGGTTTCGACGAGTGGAAGCAAGAAATGTAGTTCGCCCATGAAAAGGACTGTAGAATGGCAAAAGTCCAGTAACGTTTCGCCCTTGACAAAGGGTTTTCAATGTGGCAAAGAAATTCAGGACACAAGGCCGCACAAATGCGTTATTCTTTTTCGAATTTTATGTATTATTAAAAATTGCAGGTTATTTGAAGCCAAAAATACTTTTAGATTCTAAGAATGTTTTTTTTATGTTAGGTGTGGGGATCATGATTTAGTGACACAAGTCCTACTAATTATGCTGGTAGGGGAAAGAGGTGGTTTCATACCATTCTAAAATAAATTGGCGCGTAAATGAATATAACAAAGCTAACGGGAATTGAAACTCATCATCGTCATGAAAACTGTTTCGATTTGAGGTCATGAATTAACATGTTCTCTTCAGTGACATTGTATACTGATTTGACAATATTTTGCCGACCATCTCTGTTCTCTGTTAATTTGCGGATTCGTTGGAAATCTTCCTTGATGGTAAACTTCCCCAAATGAAAACTGCGATCTTTCTGCCTTGTTCTTTGAATGTCTCGGTTCAGCGTTCTTGGTGGTTCTTGGATGACCTCTGAACTCTATGAAGTCAATCTGTTCACAGTAAAACTCCATGGCTTTGTTAGCTGGGCATTCTGGATCCATTCAAAAAATAATCCGAATATTGTCTTTTTCGTATGCAACGTCTTAACTAAGTAGTTTATTACTTAAATAAGTAACCAGTATTCTTCCATTTACTGTTGATAACAAATTAATTTCCATAATGTTTGCATTCTGTCTCTAAACATATCAGCTGGTGTTTGTCTTTATGTTACTGTTCAGGTCCAATTTTTAAATTTTCGAATATTGACTTTCTCAGTATGCAACGTCTTAAATAAGTAGTTACTGATATGCAGTAACTAGAGCAACCATTACCTCCTCCACTTAACAGTTGCGACCTATCATCCATTACACCACCCGCACATCTAAGCTTGCCTCACCTGGTATTCCTAAGCAGTAACCCAACTAGATACTGACCAGGTTTGACGTTGTTTAACTGGTGATTGTACGGGAACCAGTGTTTTAACGTGATGCGGTAGTAGGCATTTACCAGAGCGCCCACGTCGCTACCGGATATGACATAAAAGACAAGGTTTGAGGTGGATTCGACAGCAATACCGTGGAAAAACGTCCTTATTTATGTCGGGTTTCTGATCAAGCATCACTTGAAAGAAGCATATCTTGAAGGATGTTACGAGTTGCATTGGACATCATCTGGAAGAAACACCCAACAAAGAAACACCTGTATGGAAACCTTCATCCTATCTCAGTTTCGCTAAGAGAGAGAAAGCTTTGTCTAGATGGTCACTCCTGGAGAAGTTAGTCGGAACTTGTGAGGGACACCCTCTATGGAACGCATTGCACGGCAAAAGATCGGTTGGAAGGCCTCATCACATCTACATTGACCAACTTGTAGGTGACTCTAGATGTCGTCTGGAGGACCTGCTGACAACGATGTCTGAGAGAGATGGTTGGAAGGAAAGCGTAGGAGAATGCCAGAAGAATTCTCGAACTGATGATGAGGATCAGCGGAATATCTGTGAATTGGTCAAGTTAACTTCAGCCTACGCCCCAAGGGTAAAAATGCTGGTGTAGTGGGTACTTTCTCTAGGTTCTTGTATAATCTTAGTGACACGTTTTGGCACGTGACTGTGTGCCAAAATTCTTAGAGTTTATTTCATTGCTATTATAAGCCATAATTTCTTTCTGTAGTAGACCAGTTGCCATCCAAAGGCTATAGAAACCGGTCTGTCCTCCTATTTACCCATAGATAAGGAGGAAGAAGGGGACTCATACATTTCCCAAGAGTATTATCACTTAAGTGAATGCAATGGCTTCAACTAGAATTCGAACTCGGCTCACCGATTCCTCATCCATTACTCCACGGTGCCCCCCCCGTTCATAAATAGAGAACTCTATTAAAAATTACAATGAAAAAGGGGGGGGGGTAATAAGCCAATATTGACCAGCAAGAAAATTTTTGAAGTTGGTATTCAGTCAGTTATGTGCCATAAGTGATACATGCTTAGGCGATCATGTATCTTTCGATATATGACTGACGAGGCAGATTTTTCCCGCAGTAGGTTGCAATCTCTTTCTGCGACAGACCAATTGCCATCCAAGGCTATAGAACCCCGTCTGTCCTGCTATTTACCCATAGCTGGGGGTGGGGAAGAAGAAGAGAAATCATACCTTTGCCAAGGGTATTAGCACGTAAGTAAATGTAATGGATTCGACTGGAATTCGATTAAGGATATTTTTTTTTAATTATTAACAATATTCTGTTTAGTTTTTGATAAGTAGGTATACTATAAATTGTAAATAGACATGTGGGTTAAATTTTTAAATTTGTATTTTTATTTCACCTACGCCACAGACAAATTGTACATATTTGGACTAGTTAGGACTTCATAGACATGGAACTAGAACAGTCTACCCCAGTGAGCGAAATAAAAGATTCAGTTCCACATTCCAATCAACTGAAGAAGGCTGGAGTGTACAACGGCTGAAACGGTGTAATAAATATGGCTACAAAGATGAGGACAATAGTCCGAATAATGTAAATAGTTACCACAGTTCTCCTACACCATCTAGAAAATGCTGTTAACGATGTTGGACTCTATGTCAACTCCTCTAAACCTAAATCCATAAGCTTCAACAAGGAAAGCGCAATACAAACTAGCTCAAGAGAATCAATAAAACCTGTCGAATCTTTTTTTATATCCCGGAAGTTAAATACATTATGCTGAAAAAGATGGTATAATTCACATAACTAAAACCTGGGCTACCTTGAATAAACTGAATGTAAATCTGATCTATCAAACAACTCCAACTTTCGCGCCATTGTAGATCCGGTTTTAATGTTGGTGCCACTGCTTGGACATTAACTAAAAACCTTCAGTCTAATCTTGAGGGAACCTACAATTGGATGCTGAGAGCTATACTTAACATCTCTTGGAAACACCATCCAACTAAATCACATCTTTATGGGTCTATCCCTAATAGTTATACGATTTTACGCCGAATGGGGGCCTTGCAGGACTCTGTTGACAAGCAAAACATTTTTTCCTCTAGGAAAACTGAAAATTACGTTGTTTTTTTTTTAATTCATGAGCATTTCCCTTGGACTATCAAGGCATGTTCAAGTTCTATTCGAAGTATGTTAACTATATTTTCTACTAGATTTGAAGGCAGCATAACGACTATCGGCACGAAAAGGGAAACTCTACTAAAACCACATCATATCTAACTCAAGAAATATAGCAAACTCACTTTTGCTTTGCGTCAAGCGACCTCCCTTACAGTCTGTACGCGTCTAAAAAAGTTCGCTTAATGACCTCACAAAACAAGAAGTACCATTGACTTTGATTGCACAAGGAACGAATGGCAAGATGTCAGGTCAAAGTCAATTACCGTCACAACCACCAAACGTGACCCAGCGCTTTTCACACCCAACAACAGACGAAGATTTAATTAATGGTCCATTAAAAATGCCATTTATTAACGCTGTCACGGAAGTTGTAGACGTGTGCAGTCACTTGAGCAAAGATGTTTCCTTTGGTTTGCTTGATAGAAATGGCGAAGGCTTTTTGGTTGAACGAATTAAAACAATAAGAGTTCATCTGACAAAGAGAATGTCTGTCTCACAACTTACCAGAATTTATGTAAGAATTACTAGAACCAAATATATAATTGGATTCTGTTTGTTTGCATGCAAAATCATTACGTAGATGAATGAGAGTGAAGTATTTTTGAACTGTGATCAGTTGCATTTTCTAACCAGGAATGTAAAATATTTTAACCATTTCGCCCCCATGCAAAGTAATAAAGCCACTAAGATACAATACGTTACTGAGTATAAAAAATATTATTAAAAACAAAATTAAGGAGGGAGAATGATAAAAGAACATGGATTAAGAAGGTAGAAGATAACGATTGGCATTGCATTTGAATTTTAGAAGATGCAATTTTATTGATCTTTGTATCTCAGCTTCAGTCCCTTTCCGACCGCCGTAACGTAGCTTTACTATGACTTTTCTATAAATACTTTCACGCTAATTGTTCTAATGAACTTTCTTCTATTTTCTTATTTTTATTTAATCCCCCCCTCCCAAGACAAATTGTAAATATGGAAAATAGTCCGGACTACATAGAGACTTCGAGGTATAATGGTCGCTCCGTGTCTAGGGCAAGACAATATACTATATCCGACAGCAAGGCCTCCGATCAGGAGGATTTGAGGAGCATGATATCTCCTCTTAATTGTTAATGTTCCCAGGTCCACCCTGACCCGCAGTGGTAGCATCTGTTAGGGTCCCAGCTATTCACAAATAGTTAATCCCAAATATTACCATCAATTCTTTTTGGAAAAAAATATTACCAGCAATACATTTTTGAACAAAAATATTATCAGCAATAAAGATCTTGTCGGCATTAACCCATTGAGGGTTGATATACCGTAAGACAAAACAAAACAAACTATTATGTTGTTATTTTTATTTAACCTCCCCCACCCCTTCCAAGACAAATTGTAAATATGGAAACTAGTCAGGACTACATAGAGACTTCGAGATATTATGGTGGCTACACTTCCTTGGTAAGGCGATAAACTACATCCACGTCCCGGGTAAGGCGATAAACTACATCCATGACCTGTGAAAGGCGATAAACTACATCCACGTCCTGGGTAAGGCGATAAACTACATCCACGTCCCGGGTAAGGCGATATACTACATCCACGTCTTGGGTAAGGCGATAAACTACATCCATGTCCTGGGTAAGGTGATAAACTACATCCATGTCTTGTGAAAGGCGATAAACTACATCCACGCCCTGAGTAAGGCGACAAACTACATCCTCGTCTTTGGTAAGGCGATATACTACATCCACGTCCCGGGGGGTTAGGTGATAAAATACTTCCACGTCTCGGGTAAGACTATAAACTACATCCAGCAGCAAGGCCTCCGATCTGGAGGTTTTTAGGAGCGTGGAACCACATCTTAATTGCTGTTGTTTCCAGGTACACCCTGACCCAGGGTGGTAGTACCTTTTAGGGTCCCAACGATGGGTTAATAGTTAATCCCCAAACAATACATTTTTGTAAAAAATTATTACCAGCAATGAATTTTTGAAGAAAAAATTATTACCAGAAATGTATTAATACCAGCAATACATTTTTGGAAAAAAATATTACCTGCAATACATTGTAAAAAATATTACCAACAATACACTTTTGCAGAAAAATATTACCAGCAATTCTTTTTGGAAAAAATATTACCAGCAATACATTGTAAAAAATATTACCAACAATACATTTTTGCGGAAAAATATTACCAGCAATTCTTTTTGGAAAAAATATTACCAACAATACGTTTTTAAATAAAAATATTACCAGCAATAAAAATCTTGTCGGCATTAAATAACCCATTGCGGGTTGATATACCGTAAAACAAAAGAAACCAAACCAAACTATTATGGTGGCTATAGTAAGAATGGTAAGTAAGAATGTGTCGTTTTGATGTAAGGAACACTGTGATATGTTTGGGTCTGTAATTGTTGCTAGCTAAGTTTGACAGTTTGAAGACCAAACTTTCCCTGTCCCCTCTTTTGGCTTCGTACCACATTCTTCGTTATCACAAAATAAATATTACTTTCCTCTATGGCACTTTCACTTTTTGCATTTAAGAGCAGTACTAGATTGGCGGCAAGGTCTCATCATTTTACTGTTGAATTGGCTAGATGCTACCGTAAGTTCTATGATAAGTTTCTTCACTCGTACTACTGACTTCCGACTTCTTACTTCCCAGTCAATATTAATCTTTAAAAATTTATATCCGATGTCAATTGTTATCTCCTGATTTCTTAATATCCGTTCTTTTATTGTTTTCTCTCCTTAACCTTTTCCTTTTCTTGGGGTGACCTGAGTATGGCGATAAAGTATATTCAGCAGCAAGGCCTCTGATTGGAAGGTTTTCACGTAAATCTACCTCTTAATTTTTGTTTGCACCTGGTTCACTCTTACCCGGGGTATTACCATATATTAGGGTCCTAGATATGGTCAAATAGTTAACCCCCAAACAGGAACCAAAACACTATAAATTCATATTAAAATTAATAGTAAAAATACCAGCAATACATTTTCCTATCCAAAAAAAAAAAAAATAAAAATAGAAATAAAATACATTCCCAGCAACATGTTTTTTTATAAAAAAAAAAGAATAAAAAATAAAAATAAAAATTACCAGCAATACATTTTTATAAAAAAAGTTACTAATGCTCGACAGTAAATGACCCATAAGTAGTTGATATGCCACTAAATAAAAAAATAATTCTTTTTTGGGTGGCATTTGTGAAATGATTAATTTTTTTTAATTTTTTTTTAATTTTTTTTTTTACTTCTGACGAGGTCTGTAGTAGTGATCGGTCGAAACGTTGCGTTAATTATATACTTCAAATTGTCTCAACTGTTTGAATATTTTTATTAACATTGACGCCGTTGTTGGAGGTCACACATATCTAAACGATCAAATACGTCAGACTCACAGTGTTGTGAAAGCTTAGAAAATTGAGTCATTTCCCATTACTGTCACGTCTTCGCACACATTTTCTATGTTCACCTTGCCTACAATCACGCAGGCCGATTGAAATAGTTGCTATTCAGAAGACAAGTAGGAGCGCTTATTAATAATGGATTGCGTAACTGTAGGCAGTATTTAGCAGGGTGACCAAGGACTTGTTTAATATTTCATACTGAACAAAATGTTATATCAATAGAAGGAAATCAGAAGTAAGCGATGACTGTGAACAAAATTTGAATTTGAATCAAAGCAAATTCCTTGCTGGGTCATAAGCAAAACAGTCTAAACTTCAACCATAAATGCCTGTTATTTACGCTGAAAATTATTGCCCGCCGGGGAAGGACAGAGTGGTTAGCAGTCCGCAAAAAGTAATCGGCAAATTGAGTTCAAATTCTCACCTGAGGTCAATAACTTCGTACTAATATCTTTAGGAAAAGTAGGAACCCATGTCTCCTTACAATACTGGTCAGATTATTCGTTGCTGACCAATCCTCACTCGTGGGTATGTAGTTGGAACCTTTCGGCCGTTTTAAACTAGAAAAATAACTACGGATTCCGTAGTTTTGGCTATGCTCGTTCGCTGGGCTACTAAGTTGAAAATGAACTCAATGTCTGCAAGCTTATCTCCGTTCAAAATATGAAAATTAAAATTAATGAAAAAAAAAGCACAAGTGGGTGAAAAATCATCTAGATCATACAGAGATGGCGCTGCCCTGCTCCAAGAGAAACAGCACAGTGGGTTGATTTAATAATTAGTAAGTAATCAAAGTTTGTGATAGAATGAAATCCTTAAGTCTCTCATTAGCGTAGCCTTGTGCCAGAATAAGATAACTTCATTCTAAGATACTTTTCCTCAGCGTGTTCGATACACATTATGATAAATTATGGAATTCTGCAGAGATGAATTTTCATTTGGAAATTAAGTCTAGTAAAGAAAATATGCCGGAGGATACATTTGCTTCACTTAGATCTCTCGATTTCACACACACGCACACACACACACACACATATATATATATATATATATGTATATATATCGCACATTAAGTGTTGCTGTTAATAAAATAGTGTTCGATGTAATATAACAGCTATATAACAAGAGTCTCAGTTCAGCACCTGAAGATTGCGTTGTGCATGAAAGTACGAATCGTGCTACTGGTGATGATATATATATATATATATATATATATATATATATATATATATATATATATATATAAAGAAGGAACAGTAAGATATATAATCCGGTGTTCTTATAGATATTTTTATTTTTACAAAATAGTGCTCAAAGTAAATTTACAGAGCATTTGATTTAAAATGTTTTTTTCGCTACACAGTTCTAACCATGTTTCAAAAATGGAAGCTAAAAGCTCCGAATTTAATTTTGTAATTAAATTAAATTAAAGACGTTAGTTCCATTTCATCCTCAAGCGAAATTTTCTTGAATTCGCTTGAGAATTAAATGGAACTAACGTCTTTAATTTAATTTAATTTAATTACAAAATTAAATTCGGTGCTTTTAGCTTCCATTTTTGAAACATGATTAGAACTGTGTAGCGAAAAAACATATTTTAAATCAATTACTGTGTGTATAAGCAGTGTGGACACAGAGTTCAACACCGGATAACAGTGTGTTTCGTGCTTGGACGCAGTCTTTACTTCACGCGTCTTGGACAATAACATGACTATTTATAGTTGTGAGAGTATCATCGGTTTATATTAGATATGCTAACATATATAAACAGTCGAGTTATTGTCCAGCCTACATAGCCTGAACATTGCCTTCAAGCATGAAACAGACCGACATTCGGTATTGAACATTGTGTCCACGAACACACACACACACACACATATATATATAATAATAATAATAATATAAATAAAAGTAATTATACTCGTCTGGAAAAACCTTAGGTGTTTTGGCTTGTAAATGAACAAACCAACACCCAAGGAAAAATAAATGATAAAAAAAGAAAGAACTAAGACCATGTAATTGAGGCGAAAACAATCGTCCAGAATGCAAGCTCAGAGATAAAAAAAATAAAACAAAAAAAACTCCAAAACGAGTAAAGCAAAAGTAACTACGTAAAGTGCTCAATACACTAAGCAGAGCAAATCTAACTATGAACGTAAAGAGCTAGGTAAACCTCCCTAGGTTTCACCTACGCGGATCGTCAGGGTGCGCTGGCCAAAGAGATAAAATTAGAACAGAATATAGATAGCAACAACATAAAAACAACCATGACCAAATGACTAAAAAGAACAAAAAAAAAAAATAAATAAAAATAAACAAATAAAACAGTAATTTTAGGTTCATAGTTATATATATATATATATATATATATATATATATATATGTGTGTGTGTGTATGTGTGTGTGTATGTGTGTGTGTGTGTTACACAGAACAGAAATTCAAAATGACCACATTCAGAATAGCTATTTCGTTCCACAAGATTTACTTGTGAGCCCTGTCAACAGAGATGTTAGGAAATAAAGTAAGAGCTTAAAATTTAAACATTTAAAAAATAAAAGAAGACGATGAAGATAGAAAAGGAGTAAGAAAAAGAGAAAGAAGAAAGTGGGAGCAGCAGATGAAGGACTAGACATACATTTCCATACATTTCCATTATTATATGCTCTGTTATAATAAATACATTGAGCTGTTTTTGTTGATCAGTTTTAATATTTCATATTAGGATTGACTTGGAGGAAAAACCATCGGATTATTACCTGTATGTATGTATATATTCCGTATATTTTGACAGCATATTTTGATTTAAGCATGTCTTATTACCCAATGTAGACATGTTATGTTTATTATCTTTAATAAGATCCTTTTGTACTCAGGTATAAGCATTGTTGTTTTGTGATTAAAAATTGCAAGAAAGGTATCATGGTTGCATTTATTCATTTTATTTTTTACGAGTCCTTTCGATATATTCACAATATCATCTTCAGGGTTATGATGACTAGGACAATTAGTTGTGTGTCAGAAGTAAATTTTGTCTTTGTAGCTAAACGCTTAACAATTCCGGTCATGTGCCAAGTCACAAACGGTGATTTCTGAAGTGTTCCTCATTGTAAATGTTATAATATAGGGGAAGTAAATTATGAATTTGTTGTGACCAAGTAATTGGTTAAGAAATAACAAGACAAGAGGCTGCAGATAAATCGTGTATTGAACAGTAAATACAACAGAAGTGTGTTACACGACTTGAGAGTGTGTGTTGGGTGACCAGCGTTCAGTCTATATCACTGTTTAAGGGCTTACTATTCCTACTACTCTAGAGTAGGGGGAAGAGTTCATAATAAACTCACTAGTGGGAAGACACTACAATAGAATTGAATTCTGTCTGTGTGTTAAAAAAAAACTGTTATTTTTAACGTAGATACTTGTAAAGGACTATACACTACAGGATTTCAAAACATTTATACTATATTCATAATTAATTTTCTTAAGTATTGGTTTTAATATTTTAATAAAGATGGCTTCGAAAATTTGTAGTTTCTGCTTATTACGTTGTTGGTGTAGGTATGCAGGTATTGTTGACTAATATACTTCGAAATTGTGAATGTTTTTTCAGATGTTCTGCAATGAAGGATGAATCATTCATGTGTAGAGTGAGCCGTCTTGATAGCGTTATTGTAGAATCACCAACATATACATTAACTTTTTTTGTCAGAGATTCAATCTCCCAATGAACATTTGATATATAGTTTTGGTTTTCTGCAATACGAGAGGAGTTATTACGGATAATAAAGTTGGTTATGTTAAATTTGTATAGTATATATATATATATATATATATATATATATATATATATATATATATATATATATATATATATAATTGTATTTTTTTTTACTGGAATCTCTAGGGGATATATTAGAATTTATATTTATTATATACTTTGGGGAAACGACTCTCAAGGGGATGAGCCCCTCCCGATCATAGCAATCTTAATCTGTTCAAGTCTAGAATTGACTCTTATCTTCTCCACATATCCGCATTAATTTGTGCTTCTTACTCTGTAAAACTCTACCTTGAGTGGCTCTTATGTCTTTTTATAGGATGAACATCATTGTAAAAAATATCCTGAATATCGAACATGTGAGCAAGATGGAGATTTAGTCAAAATGGAAACAAAAAAGAAAACTTATACATAACATCAGGAAGAGACAGTTGAAATTTCTGGGGAACATAATGAGAAAGGTGGCTTGGAAAATCTGATGCTCACAGGGCAGATTGATTTAAAAGGGACAGAGGAAGATAACGTATAACATACTTGGATGGCGGAACAGTGTTTAGAAATAGCGAATGAATTTATTTAGAGCGGCAAGGGACAAGAAATAGTGGTGAGCCATGATCGCTTACGTCCTGAGGAGATACAGCGTATATATATAGAGAGAGAATCAGGACTGTAACATCATTACCAACAACACAAAGGTCATGTCTTTATCTTAATACATGACTAAGCATTTTTCCATGTCAATCACTTGGCTTTACAATTTGATTATCAAAAGTCACTTGTCATTCAAACTTTACAAGATATTTTCCTTTGAGCGATTTTTCTTCATTTATATATATATATATATATATATATATATATATATATATATATATATATATATATATATATATATAAGTCCGAAAAACCTTCGATGAAAAATTTACTTCTCAACAGATCCATTATTTCACACTGACATTTAAGATTATTTTGAATTCATCCAGCATTCGGGTAAGATTCTGGTTTGGTTTGGTTTGTTTTCTTTTACGGCATATCAACCTCAATGGGTCATTTAATGCCGACAACTTTCTTTTCCTGGTAATATTTTTGTTTTGTCAAAAATCTATTTCTGGTAGTATTTTTTTTCCTCAAAAATATATAACTGGTAATATTATTTTCAAAAACGTATTGCTGGTAACTGTTTTTTTTCTTCAAAGATTTATTTCTGGTAATAATATTTACAAAGTATTTCTGGTATCAAAACATATTTTTGGACTTTCAAAATGCTTTTAGCCTCAGTTTCGGGGTTAACTATTTGCCCATAGCTGGGACCCTAACAGGTGCTACCACCCTAGGTCAGGGTGGACCTGGGAACACCAGCAATTAAGGGGTGGTTCCACGCTCCTCAAAAACCCCTGATCAGAGGCTTTGCTTTGGACGTAGTTTATCGTCTTATGCTGGACGCGGATATCATCATACCCAGGACGGTGAAAGGTTAGCTCTACACTGTTCACTATTTTTGTTACGGTTTTTTGGGTGTATATATATATATATATATATATATATATATATATATGACTAGTGAGACAATCCAGATGACTTAACTTCCTTGAAAGTCTACCAATAGAAGGTTAACCAATCAGAAGCCGCAGAACATTTGTATCAGTCGTGTATAAAGGCGGCCATCTTTGTTTACCTTACCGAAGGACCAGTGGCAACTTGACCAGGCGAAGATGACAGAAGGAAGAACTACGCTCTGCTGCTTTGCTACGATATCCACTGCGAACCTGAACTACGCTTTCCTAGTGTCTCCGAAATATTCACTGCCAACCTCTGGATTCTATACTCGAAGACAAACGTCATGAATTTGTAACAATTTTTGTAAATTATAACGAGCTGCTGGTTGGTTGAAAAGATTTGAAGTGTGAAAATGCCACACTAGAGTCAGCATTGGTGATGGCCATGCCTGTGAGAAGTTATATTCCGAGCAGCCCTGAAGCGATGTCATTCTATGAATCAGAAAGCTCGAATTGGCCAATTATGACCTGGAAACTGCAAGAGAGATGAATATCGGCTCCAGTAGGTGAGTCCCACAGATGTTCACACCAGGGGGGAAAGACCATCGAATTCGAGACTGCCTGGAACTGCGAAATAATAAAGTCAGTTATGTCTCCTGCGTGATACATGTATCACATATGCCACATAATCTATCTCGTCATTCTTTCAATCGCTAGTTTCTTTATATATATATATCTTTCGATAAAAAATTGCCAGTCATGTATCGAAATATATATATATATATATATATATATATATATATATATATATATATATTTCGATACATGACATTGGTGACAACTTTAAACCATAAATATAACATACAATACAACTATATATTAGGTTGGCGCCAAAATAATGACGTAATAATGTCGTTTTCTGACGTTAAAAATGACGTCAAAGAACGACATTATTACGTCATTATTTTTGCACTAACCTAATATATATATACGGGGTGTCCATAAAGTTAATGTGCACTTTAAAATATCTATAACTTTATTTGTATTTGCGATAGAAATAATTTGTAAAAACGATTTGAAAGAAGTAAATCTATATTTTTTAAGGTTTTATTGAAATCTTATTTAAGTTTCCACATATCCTCCATCATTAGCAATACAATGAGTAATACGATTTTGCAGTTCATGGAAAACATTTGCCAACTGATTTAGAGTAATGCCTGAAATCACATTAGTTATTTTAGCTATACTTAAAACTAGGTACATAAAGCTTTATAACATTTTTTTACAGATTATTTCTGTCGCAAATACAAATAAAGTTATAATTTTTTAAAGTGCACACGAACTTTATGGATACCCTATCTATCTATCTATCTATCTATCTATCTATCTATATATATATATATATATATATATATTCATGCACGTTTCATTAAATAATATAGACAAGTGTTGTCTTTATTTTATGTAAG
>OZ010607.1:11910490-11917990 GCA_963932145.1 Acanthosepion lycidas | reverse complement strand
CTCGAAGTAGGACTACCTTAGAATCTACGTGCTTGTAACTGACTTCCACAAGCGGTTACCTCACACTATTACTCTACCTCCAACTCAATCACAATCTTTGCTCACTCTCCCTATATTCTGACTGACTCAGGGTATTCAATGGCATCAGTCCCTGTAACACTCTGGTTGAGTCCACTTATATGAAAAATCGGTGGACCCCCATAACACCCTCTCCTTAGATCCCTTTTCGGGTGGAGTTAGTATTTTTGTCCATCGTTTGCTGTCTTTCTATAGTAGCGAACGGTACATTTCGCTTCTTTTTAAAAACTGGTTGGACGTTTTCTTTTAATTCTATTTTGGCCTTAAATTTGTTGCATCATCCCAACCCGCTTGAAAATACTTCAGGAAATTGATTATATAATTCTTCCTTCAATTTTATAGTATCTGATGGTTCAATCTCTAACTTTTTGCAAACAGATTTGATAGGTAGGTCCCAAACGTTGAACTTCTGCATCCAGTCGATACCTACTAGATTTTCAGTATCTTTCATGACGTATATCTTAAGTTTTTTGTTTTGCCGTGAAATTTAACATTCACGATTATTTCTCCCTCAAATTTTATTCGTTTGTCTGTAACCGACTTGACAATTTTTTTTGTGTGTGTAACATGGTAGTTCTGTTGAATTTTTTCCATGTCTGTAAGTTGATTATCGTGAGGTCGGAACCCGAATCCAGTTGTAATTTAACCTTTTTATTTAAAATTTCCAGTTCCATATATTTCCTTCCGTCATCGTTATTCATCCTTGTAGCTCTTATTCTATTAGTATCTTTTCTATTTCTACATTGTGATGCCTTGTGGCCCTTTTTTCCACATTCAAGACAGTTTTTATATCTAAAGCGGCAATCCTTGTTCCAATGTAATCCTCCACATCGATAACATGCTGATGGAGGTGGGTTATATTTGTTCTGATATTCGTCATAATTTGTCCTGTATGTTGTACATTTCCTCTTATTATAAAATTTTCTTTTTCTTTCCTGGGAGGGTGAGAATCTTTTTTCATTGCCGTAAAATTTTAGTTTTCTTTCCGGGGAGGGTGAAGAATGTAGACATTGTTTAACTTACATATATGAGAAACAGCTGATTCTTCGATGTCCTTTGCGTCTTTCTTTATGTTTAAACATCTCTGGCAATCTTCTGATAATTGCTGTAATGTTAGACCCGGTTCATTTTGTAATTTTGTAAGCATTCTTCTGCACATTTCTCTATC
Source organism: Acanthosepion lycidas (assembly GCA_963932145.1). Taxonomy (NCBI): domain Eukaryota; kingdom Metazoa; phylum Mollusca; class Cephalopoda; order Sepiida; family Sepiidae; genus Acanthosepion; species Acanthosepion lycidas. The sequence goes on along the minus strand of OZ010607.1, from coordinate 11,916,744 downwards.
TTTTGTAGAAACTAACCCTTGAACAAAGATAATACATTTGAAATTGTCCGGGGTTAATTCCGCTAGTTTAAAGTCGTCACAATGTTTGTTCGTTTGTTTAAAACTTAACGACCCATCGATCAGCTAGAGATCATTTACGGTCAAACAGTTTTTTTTTCTTTTTCTTTAAATAAGGTTGAAATGCTTTCAAAAAGACTTTCCCTTTCTTTTCCTTCTTTTTCGATGTTGTCTTGCTTTTTGTTTTTAAAAATTCACTGTTTTCAGAGGTGCGTTGTTCTTTGAAAAATTTTTCACCTAGCAAGTATCAAAAGGTTTCCCCTTTCATCATCAGACATCAAATTGGAATTATATTTTATTATATAGTCCAACTTTCCTAAGAAATGTCAAGATCAAATTGGGGTTTAATTTTTCGAAATGTTCTTTCAAGTTGTTCACGTTGTAAAATAATTTTCGAATATGTGCCATGTCACTGCAATCAAGCGGGAAGTGCTTCACAGTATAATCCTCCTGGCATGCTATGCATTTAGGAGGATCTTCATCTTTTAGGAGAAGGGGTGAGTTATGTGCGTGTGTCCTATGCGAATACGGGATAAAACCACTTCTTCTTTGCATGATTTTCTGTGTTCAGTTAGTTGTTTCTTTAGAGAGGGTTTGATTTTAAATAATTTGTTGTTTTGACAGCTGTTCCAAGCGTCTTGCCATTTCTTCAAAATAAAGTCATTTATTAGGAGTTTATAGTCAGTGTATGGAACCTTTATGTTACTTGTATTAAGTTTCAGAGTTTTTTGCAGCCACATCAGCTTTTTCATTTCCATGAAAACCAGAGTGGTTGGGAATCCAACAGAAAATGATGCTTTTATTTTGTGAGATCGCATGTATTCTATGTAGGAGTTTGATGAGCAAAGGATTGTTTAATTCTTGGTTTCTTTAATGATTCGAGTACTGATAATGAGTTTGCAAAAATAATGAATTTATTTGAGTTAAGTTTAGTGATGAGGTCTAGAGCTAAATCAATGGCTGTAATTTCAGCACTAAAAATTGAGGAGTTGTTAGGTAATCTTTTCTGTAGAACAGTACTTTTAAAGATAGCCGCACATCCTACTTTGTTTTTGACTTTGGAACCATCGGTATATATGTGGGCCCAATTTGGGTATTGTTCCAGAATATCATTTATTTTTTCTATATAGTATAAGGTGTGTGTGTCAGATTTTGTGTGGGCAGCCAGTCTTAAAATGACTTTTGTCGTTCCAATAGCCAAGGTGGATGTTTGGGTAGCTTGAATTCATGTATACTATTTTTGTGGTTTCATCATTTTTCCATGTAAAGACCAAAAGGTTTGATAACATTTTCTTTTTTGTCAAACAAATGTTTATAGTTTGGGTTGAATGTGCATTGATAGGCCGAATTTGATGGATTGGATTTGAGTTTTAAGTAATATTGTATAGCCAATTTCTCGAGGAGCCTCATGAGCTTCAACATATAGGCTTTCGCTGGGAGATATTTTAAAGGCACCAAGAGCAAGTCTTAGACCTTTGTGGTGGATGGGGTCAAGAATTTTTAGGTAGGATTTCCTGGCCATACCATATATGAAACTTCCATAATCCAATTTGGATTTTATTATTGTTCTGTATATTTTTAGGAGTGATATGCGATCTGCTCCCCATTCTGTGTTTATACCACGCAAAAGTTGTAGTGTTTTGAAACATTTTTGTTTTAAGTATTTCAGATGGGGAATGAATGTGAGTTTTTTATCAAATATTATTCCCAGAAATTTGTGTTGTTCAGTCATTTCTATTTCGGTTTCTTCTAATTTAAGTGTTGGGTCGTTGTGCATTTTTCTTTGATTACAAAAATGCATACACTTTGTTTTGGTTTATGAGAGTTTGAAACCATTTTTAATGGTCCATTGATTTATTTTATTTATGCATATCTGCAGTTGACGTTCTGAGGTATGCATATTTTTTGATCTATGGCAAATTAAAAGATCATCTACATATAAGGAACCATTAACTGCGTTGTTCAAACAGGTTACAATTTTGTTAATTTTTATGTTAAATAGAGTGACGGACAAGATGCATCCTTGTGGGACTCCTTCTTGAATTTTTTAGTCTGAGAGAGTTGATCCTATTCTTACTTTGAAGCTTCTGTCAGATAAAAAGTCTTTTATCAACAAGGGTAATCTGCCTTTCATTATTCCCTGTCTCCATGTAGTTTCGTAGGCCTTTTCTAAGTCAAAGAAAATGGCTATTACATGTTCTTTATTGATGAAAGCCTCTCTGATAAAGGTTTCTAAGCAGACTATGTTATCTATTGTTCCTCTTTTATTTCGAAAGTCACTCTGTAAGTTGGTAATTAAATTATTGGTTTCCAGGAACCAATTTAGTCTTCTATTTATTATTCTTTCAAATGTTTTGCATAAGCAGCTTGTTAATGTTATGTGTCTAAAGTTTTGGGGATCTGATTTGTCTTTTTCTGGTTTTGGTATGGGAATCACAATAGCCTGTTTCCAGCTATTAGGTAGTTTTCCCTTGAACCATATTTTATAAAAGATGTTTAACAAAAATTTAATGGATTTGGGGGGGAAGTTGTTTTAAAAATTTGTAATGAATTTCATCAGGACCAGTAGCTGTATTATGCGATTCACTTATAGCATTTATAAGTTCGTCCTTCGTAAAAGAATGATTGTATTCTTCTTTGTTATTTGAATTAAAATTTAGTTTATTCTTCTTTTTTTCTGTATCCTGCTTAATTTTTGGAAGAGTTGTCTGTAGTTTTTGTTAGAGGAATTGTTTTCGAAAGTTTTCGCAAGTATGTTTGTTATATCTTTTGTTTCTGTTATTTTTTTGTTATTTAACGTGAGATGGTTAAGAGAAGATAAATTCTTTCCAGAGATTTTTCTTACCATGTTTCAAACTTTTTTGGTTTCGTATTATAGTTTATTTTGTTTACATAATCTTTCCAGGATTTCCTTTTGGCTTCCTTGATAACTCTACGTGCTACTTCTCTTTTTTGTTTGAAATGATTTAAATTATAAGTTGTAGGTTGAGAGTTAAATTTCCGTCGTGCTGCTTTTCGTAGTCTTATTGCCTTTTTACATTCATCAATGAACCTATGGTCTTTGTTGTTTGTTAGATCCATTGCTTTTTGGTATGCATGCTCTCGCAATGTCTATTAAAGTTTCTGTGAAGTATTCGATGGATTTGCTGGAGACTTCTTTGAAAGTTTTTGTTGGCATTTTTTTTTTTTACGCATTTTTTTTTATATTCTCTCCAATCTGTTTTATTTAGCTTCCATCGATGAAGATGGTTTTCAATTTCTTTTGAGTATGTAAAGTAATGTCACTACCCCATGAATCATCTAGAACATTCCAATCGAAGTCCATAAGTGTAGACGAGTCACAAAGTGATAGGTCAAGCACTGAATAAGTGCCTGATGCAGCGTGTAGGTATGTGTTAGATTTTTTATTTAGTAGGCATAAGTCATTGTTGTTAATGATGTTTTCAAGAGTATTTAGATCCTCATATAACGTTGTGACTATTAAAGTCACCTAGTAATAAATATGGTCTTGTTAGTTGATCCATTAGGTTGTTTAGATCAGTTTCGTTTATGGGATCATGTGGTGGGATATAAATGGAGCAGATGTTGATGGTTCTGTGTAGAGTGGCCTTTGTAGCAATGGCTTGGATATGGGTCTTCAATTGTTTTTTACATTGAGGGATATCATTTCTAATTAGTATCAATACGCCCCTTGATGCCCTTTGATTGGGGTTATGAATGTTATTATATTGTGTATGCTTTTTTATTTTAATTTTATCATCAATTTTTAGGAAGGTTTCCTCTAAGCAGATGATGATGGGAAGTTGATTCGTTATAAGCAGAAGTAACTCATTTATATTTGGCTTTAAGCCACGACAGTTCCATTGTATCATTTTTTGAGTCATTCTGTCTTATTTGTATTTTGTTTTTTGATGTGTTTTTAACTCTTGGCTTTCTTTCAGTTCTGTTTGTTTATTTAAAGATGTTGCTTTTGTTTTTCCCTTTGATTCATTTGCCCTTTGTTTAGATGAAGACCGTTCCCTCGTTTGAGATGGACTGATTGTTTTTTGCTTGTCTTTGTCGGGACTTTTTAAGCTTCTCTGTCTTGAATGCCTTTCTTGGCTATCGGTTTCCATCAGTTCGAAATTATTTTCATTTTCAATTAAAACAATTTCTGTTTTCTTTTTGCTGTGTTGATTTTTTAACGGAGATTTCATTTTTGGAGGTGAGGAGTTATTAAATTTGTTTGAGGTGTTTGGGAGATTTTGCATTTGCTGATGCTTGTATTGTAATTTTCTTGTAACCTCTTTGGTTTCGACGATCTGGTATTAGGGATTTTCCTTTAGATCTGACTTGGTATCAGTTCTAGTTGTTAAACAGTTTAAATTTTTCTTTAATATCTCCAGAAGTGATCCTAATTCTTCTATCAGATTGGACAGATTATTTTGTGATGTTTCTTGTTTTTTTAATCGAATTGTCTGTTCTGACTATATTTGCATATGTTGATACGTTCAGAGAACTCTCAACTATTCTTCTTGTCTCCAGGTATGATATATTTTTTTGTATGTTTAATCGAGGATATTTTTTTTCTTTATTCCAGACTTCACATTCTTTTGAGTCTGCTGCATGATTTTGTTTGCAGTTGGTACATTTAACTGGGAGTTTACAGTCAATGTGATCCCCGATTTCTCCACAAACTTTACATATTGATGGTCTGGTGCATCTGTCTTTATGGTGCCCCAACTTTTGGCAGTTATGGCATCTCAGAGGATTTGGTATATATATTTCCACTTTTTCTATTATATATCCAATTTTTATTTTTGCTGGAGGTTTTGGAGTATTAAAAATTAGGATATATGTGTTTGTAGGAATTATTTGGTTGTTTTTTTTTAATTGATATTCTTTGAGGAAATTATGACTCCTTGTTTTCTTAAGTTATTTTTTATTTCATCCAGAGTACAGAGTGAGAGGTCTGGGCTTCTTACCACACCCTTTGAGGAGTTCAAGGAAGTGTGGGGGTAGGCCTTTATTTTAAGCTTGGCAAAATTGTTTTGATTCAGTAAGGTATTTGCTGAAGTTTTATTTGAAACTTCTACCAAAATGGTGTACTTCCTTTTTTATTTTTTTATATTGAAGACGTTTTTATTAGGGATTTCATTGTTTTTTCCACAATGAATGGAGACAGTTTGGTGATAGGTGTATCCTCTATTGATTCCAAGACAATAAATCTAGGAAATTGTTTTTGGTCACGATCATTGTCAAGCTCGGTTTCGGAGTATAGGCTCTCCAAACTGTCTTCTATATGGGGTCTTTTATTTTTATTTATAGCTATTGTTTTTGTTTTTTTTAATTTCACCTTCCTTGATCCCCACCCTCCTCGGAGCCCATCAGTAGGAGATGTTAGGGGGAAAACCCATTCGCCCTATTATTCCAGGGATACAAGGAAAGGTATACTCACACTAGTAAGTGGCTGCTAGCATTTCGGGTTTCACTTTGTTTTCACGACCCGTTTTTTATGAAAATGTCAGTTAAAAACCCTATCTGTAACTGCTTTTTCTTACTAGTAGATTGATCCTTGCCACCGCCTTCGAATACTTACTTATATTCTATCTCTTGTTTGTGGTAAAAGACCAGACCGGTTTTGTATAAGTGTTTTAGATAGATGGGTTTTAATGCGGGTAAGTATTAGTGCTTGACGTGACTAGCCGATTGATCGGATCGGGCCTCTCCGACCACCCGTCTAGCCCAGGTAAGGGCCAAAGTCATGTGTTGCATTACCATGTCCTTTTTGCACCTGGGCCATGGCTTGCTCAATCACCAGGATCCCGTCCCCAGATGACACGGGTCGCCACCCACGGCCAACAGGTTGCCCCATTGAGGGACTTTTACCCTCTGCAAAGGTGCAGTTGACGTATTCTGAAGCCCCGGCAACAGGGCGCTCGTCACAATGTTTATTTACGATTGCGGTAAACGTGGAATAATCCTCATTATCGCCCTTTACCAGGTTAAGGCATTTCCACCTCCTATGGAAGAGGGATGTTTTGGGGCTGAAGAGTTCTTTAAGACATGTCACTGCTTCGTCAAATTTTAATTCGTTCGTCTTTTTTGGCAAGATATAATCCACAAACTTTGTATATTCTTCAGTTCCTAATTTTCTAAGCAATAGACGTAGCTTTTTTGCTTCTGTCCAATTTTGACAGTCTATGTTAAAGATGTCT
>OZ010607.1:11857990-11905490 GCA_963932145.1 Acanthosepion lycidas | reverse complement strand
CGATGTATTCTCGCCATTTAAATCATTAACCTCTATATTTGTTTTTTTGTATGAATGATTCATGAATATATATATATATGTATATATATATATATATATATATATATATATATATATATATATATATATAGATAGATAGATAGATAGATAGATAGATATTATATAAAAAAGTTTTGTTTATCTGTTGGTGTCGGCGTTTTATCATAGAACTGTCTGGATCTTTAGTCTATTGCAAAATGAAGTGAGTGAAAGTTTCGATTTTGGGACGGTAAAATGCTTGTTCTGGTGCATCATGGGAGTATTCTATATTTATTTAATAATTTTTTTATAATATAACTTTTTCTTATTAGTTACCATTCTTATCTGTATTTTAAAGTATTTTGTATTCCTTAAACTTTAATTTTTCTTTTTTTTAGTATTTGATAATTATTTTAGTTCTAGGTAATTACATGGCCTAGGAATAAGGGTTGGGATTTATTTAGTAATTTATTTGTTGCTATCACCACACATCACGACAGAAAGTATTGCCTTTAGCAAGAGGAACGGCCCAAGTTGTGAGATCGGAATTTGAAACGCTAGAATGAAGAAAATACAGAAATTCGACAGAAGTGATTTAATAGACGTTTGAAAATGCCAGAGAAACATCCAAAACAGCATTGGCACGACGAAAGATGCCTTCCAAAAACCAAATAAAATATTAATAAAGATAAAAATATTCGTTAGAAAAAAATAAAAGTGCTTAACTGCTATGTAAGATCTATCCTCATATATGGCAGTCAATGCTGGTCAATTTCTTATCAGACGTAGATGAGACGTAATGTGGTCCTACAGAATGATACTGAGAATACCATGGATGGAACATGTCAAAAAGGAGGAAGATCCCAAGAATATTGAAAGGAAAAAGACATTTTTGTTTAGGATCAGTGAGAGACAGTTGAAATTTCCGTAAAAAATATGAAGAAAAAGGGGGCTTAGAGAATCTGAAACTCACAGCACTTATTCAATGCAAAAGAAGCAGAGACACAAAGTGTTTATGTAAATGGATGGCAGAACATGAACAGAGAGGTATAGGAAACGGTCATATATTGCTACTAGGAATAGGATGATGTGAGGAGCCATGATCGCCCACGTCCTCAAGGGACACAATACAATAAAGAATCCTAGGATATATACTAAAAGATTTTTACGACTGAATTGAGTTTCTGAGGGGGATGATTTGATCAACATTGCACTTTGTGAAAGTTTCATGAGCTTATATATATATATATATATATATATATATATGTGTGTGTGTGTGTGTGTGTGTGCATCAAATAGCTCTGTTATTTTACATTGAGCACTTTTTTCTTACATTATAGAGTTTTATATCTATTTTCATACAATCGTTCGTTCGTATACCTACCTATATTTACGGTTACACACACACACACACACACACACACACACATACACATACACACACACACATACAAGTATATATATGCAGGGTGTATCAAAAATACATTTATATACTTTGGGGGCGGGTTCTTAACACAAAACAAGGACTGAAAATCCATCTAAACATGGCCAAAAATCCTTTGTTGTTGCTTTATTAATTTTAAAGTTTACAGTAGACCCTGTTAAATGTAAAATCCAAGATACAGTCCAAAAATACTTATTACCATAGCTTGTGGTGCTACTTATCCTGTCTCAGCAGCGTGGCCACAAACAGCAGCAAAGTTTAGATGACTGGGTTGCCTTTGGTTTGGAAACGCTATCTGAGAGGGCAGTGTACTCACCAGCGGCGTGAAGTAGGTAAACCACTGCTAGTGGTGGACTACTAAGACATAGTACAATAATGTCCAACGTATTTATGGGGATTGGAACATACCCATTAGTGTTCATAGATACGGTATATAACACACACACACACACACACACACACACACACACATATATATATATATATATATATATATATATATATATATATATATATATATATATATATATATATATATATGTATGTATTGTAACCTAGGAAGGGATAATGAATGTGGAATAACCAAAACGGGGTTTGGAAATGAAATGATAATCTTTATAACATCAACAAAATACAATACTCGCCAGCGGCGTGAAGTAGGGAAACCACTTCTAGTGGTGGGCTACCTTAGACATCATATTACTCCCACTTACAATAGTGTCCAACGTATTTATGAGGATTGGGACATACCCGTCAGTGTTCACAGATACCCTATATGACATATTTATATATATATATATATATATATATATATATATATATATATATATATATATATATACATGAAATGACTTACTTCATAGGAAATGAATAAAATGCTTCTGAAATAACTAATTTATTTAGTTGGCAATAGGCACCATATTGGTGAATGATTGTTCTCCAACGTACCTCTAGGTTCTTGATCCCATCTTTAAAAATCCTCATTCTTTGATGTGATAAACGGTTCAAATGTATCGATTACTTCTTCCCCTTATTGGTGAATGTTTTATTGCGTATTGAAAGCTCAAAATGCTTAAATATATATATATATATATATATATATATATATATATATATATATATATATATATATATATATATATATATACTTGAAATGACCCACTTTATAGGAAATAAATAAAATGCTTCTGAAATGTTAAATAACTAATTTATTTAGTTGAAAATAGGCACCATATTGGTGAATGATTGTTCTCCAACGTACCTCTAAGTTCTTGATCCCATCTTTAAAAAAATTCTCATTCTTTGATGTGATAAACGGTTCAAATGTATCGATTACTTCTTCCCCTTATTGGAGAATGTTTTATTGCGTATTGAAAAGCTTAAATAAATGATAATCAGTAGGAGAGATATCAGGTGAATATGGAGGATGAGGCAAAATTTCATAATTTAGGCTGAGATGCTTTTGAACAGTTGACTGAGAAGCCTGCATCCGGGCGTTCTCTATTCACAAGTCTAGGATATTTCTTTTTCAATTGTTCGTGCATACACTCAATTTATCCACAATACGACGTTGCTGTTATAGTTTTTCCTTGAGGCAAGAATTAATAGCCCCTTTGAAAGACCACCATAGAGTAACCATTAAAATTTTAATGTGCAGTGGAGGTTTGGGGTATTGTTTTGGTGATTCAAGTGCATCTAACCACTGGCTTACTCTCTTACTGTTATCAAAGAGTATCCATTTCTCATCGCATTCAATGATTCGATACAAAAATGGTTCTTTTACTTGAAATTGTTTCATATATATATATATATATATATATATATATATATATATATATATATGGTAGTAAACCATAAAATAAAAAATTATCTCATATGGAGTCTAGACGTATTTCAGTCGACGAAAACTTCGTCAGTTTTATTCAACCCCTGTATACAGACCGAGTTCGAGCCAGAATTAGAAATGTAACTGTGATGCATTCAAAAAATTGATACAGAATTTAGGCATTTCAATGTTTCAGACAGACGAAAAGAATGAGTGTGTGGTCAGCGGAGGGTGGAAGTTATTAGCCTTAAAGAGAAGAGATTTTATAAAATTAAACCGGGATATTAATCTTATGACATTAAATTGGAATTATATGAAGAATGATGTGTTAATTAAAAAATAAGAGAAGAACGAAGAGGTTTTTTTTAAAAAATAAAATTATATAGATAAAGTTAAGTTTAAAAAAACACTAATTCCAACTTAAAAACACACTTCCAAAGATAGATTATAGTTAAAAGTAAAATATATTTTATCAATTAAAAACAAGTTATATTTAGAAAATTTATATTAATATTAAGTAAGATTATAGTATAAAATCATAATTAAATATATATATATATATATATATATATATATATATATAGATATATAGATATATATATATATATATATATATATATAGATATATATATATATATATATATATATATATATAGATATATATATATATATATATATATATATATATATATATATATATATATATAGATAGATAGATAGATATATAGATAGATAGATAAAGGAAAGAGAATTCTTACCACATGGGATAATTATTAAATATAATTAATATGGTGTAAAATTTAGAATTTGTTATACATTCAACATTTGAAGAGTTAGAGAAATATATTAGCTAATAAAGTAAAATCAATATTATGGAAATTTGAATCAATTTTATGTCGACATTTTAAAACTAATCCATTCCTTTGATTCAATAGTTTGCTTTGATTATTGCATTTTATTATTCTAATTTTGTTCTTGGAAACATAAGTTACACCTATTTCTAAGACTATTAGGAGCATGTGTAGAACATATAATCTTCCAATCTGTCTGTAGGTTCAGACCTATCTCCGTCAATTGCCAAAATTTTTTGAAAGAGCTGTATGGTGTTTTAATACAGGGCTCGTAAAAGACTGCTTATGAGTATAAAATCTTTATTTATTTGCTCTGCATAATAAATGCATTTCGCTCTTTTTGTGGATCAGTTTTGATATTTTACATTACTAGCATCCACTTGGATTATATACCAACGTACTTATATATATATATATATGGATATATATATATATATATGGATATATATATATATATATATATATATATATATATATATATATATATATATATATTAGGTTGGTGTAAAAATAATGTCGTTTTCTCACATATGTTAATATGTGAGAAAACGACATTATTTTTGCACTAGCCTAATATATATATATATATATATATATATATATATATATATATATATATATATATATATATATATCGTTGTAGCGATTTTGACATGTTTTCCGTGTAATATCCAAATATATATATATATATATATATATATATATATATGCATGCACGTATTTCTGTGTTTTGGTAAGCAGTGTGTTTGTTTTTCTTTCCGTTTTTCTCTGCTTACGTGCCTGGATTATTTATTTTCGCGGAGATTTTCGCCATTTTTTCAAATAAGGAAAAAGGCAAACTTTCCCACGATCGGCCGAAATTTAAGTTTTCTGTATTTTACAGACTTCCTGTTTGTCTCACTCACACAAATAAAAATAAAAAAAGAGAGAAAAAGAGAGAGAAAGAGAGCGAGAGAGAGAGAGACAGAGAGAAAAGAGAAATGTGCGATGTTGAGGAGAAAAGAAAAAGAAGAGCTGAATGAAAGGAGATAATAAAATATGAGAAAATAAATAGGAAGAGAAACAAAAGGGAGAAAGAAAAAAAGAAAAGAAAAAAGATAGACAGAGAAAAGAACGATAACCAAGTCAAGAAAGAAAAAGAAAAAAAAAAGGTATGATAAAAAGCGAGAAAATACGACACAATATTAGAAAACGATATAAAAGGAAAAAGATAGGAAAAATTGATTGATTGATTCGTTTTTCACGGTTTATCAACCCTTTTTTTATAAGAATATTTTTGGGACATAATAATGATTTATGAAGTAGTAGATTCGTACCTAATCAGAATTTAAATAAAGAAACAAGAAATCATATGGATATAAAGTGGGTAATCATTTCCATATCACAATCACTATTTAAATTGATCCCTTACTTTATGTCCATGGTATTTTTATACCTTTATATATCAGAGAATGTAAATAAATCTAAAAGACACTCCTGCGTTGCTAATAAGTATTTCATTTATTGATTGATTCATTTTCTACGCCTTATCAACCTTTTGGAGGTTATTTAAACCCAGAAAATATTTTTAGATTGTATGAATTTTTTTTTTTTGAGACAATGATTTAGTGATACAAGTCTTACTAATTAATCCATATCCGGGGAAGAAGTTGATCCATACCTTTCCTAAAGTTATTTGCGTGTAAGTGAATATAACTGATCCAACGGGAATTGGAACTCGGTTCTCCGATTTTAAAAATCCTAGGCGCTATCCATTACACCACCCGCACATCCGAGCTTACAGTACCTGGTATTCCCATGCAGTCACCCGTCTAGCCATTGACCACGTTACTTAACTTCGGTCATCGTTCGGGAACTTATTTTTCATTGTGGGGTGGCTGTAAGCCTAGACGGGAAAAAAGAAAAAAAAAACTATAAAGGGAAATGTAATGACTAAAAGAGAGCAAGAGGGAAAGTATGAGATAGTAGAAAGAAAGGGAGGAGAAGAAATGAAAAAGTAAGAGAGTGGTAGAAAGAAAGAAAGAAAAAAAGAAAGAGAGAAAAAAAGAGAGTATAAGAAAACGAGAGAAACGGGGAGGACAAAAAAGAATGATTAAGAAGGTAGAGAGGAGGAGGAAATAAGAGAGTGAAAAAATGATAAAAAGAAAGAGAGAGAAAAAGTGAATTAGAAAAGAAAGAAAAGATTGTGAAAAGGAAAAAGAAAGGGTAAAAGAGAGAGAGATAGGGAGGGAAAAAGATAGAACGGGAGAGAGAAAGATTGTGTCAATTGATTGACAGAGAGGCAGAGAGACATATCTAAAGAGTTTTAGTTAATTGGTGTAAACGACATCGACAAATTAAGCAAGAGTGTCTCGTTTTACTTGTTGACATTGAGCGGTCTTTTCTTTTTTCTTACCCAAGCCTGTCTCATCTTGTCGCCCAGTCATCAATTCAACTTAATTAAACTGTGTACAAATGCTTTTAAGTCCGACACAGATAAGATCACTTATAAGCAACATTTTATTAAAAGAACAATTTGGCGTCGGGTTGATTTAGTAAAAAAAAAAGACACACCAAACTCTTACTACCGTAGTGAGTTCCGTCCTTGCAGAGTGCAAAACCAAACTGATCTCCATCAATAACTATATTCTAAGCCATATATTTTCAGTATCTGTCTATAGTTCTGAGATGAGGTATTATGTACACTATTTACATTATTCGGACTCATCCTCATCTTTGTCGCCATATTGTGACACTATTTACGTCGCTAGAAAGAAAGAAGAAAAAAAAAGAAAGGCGAGAATTAAATTTAGGTGATAAGAAGCCATCACGAAAAGGACACTAAGCGGTGTTATTTTTCTGACAGGGAAAGTGGTAAGATTTTTATTTCCATTGTCGAGAAGGTAAAACACAGAATTTAATCTGATTTATGTTACGGGGCGGAGAGTAAGATATGTCCAATCTACCCATGGCAATGGTAAAGGGAATTTTCAAGTTGGACAAGTTACCTCCCGCAGAATTCTAAAGAGATAAAAATAAAAATTAATTAAGCTCGCACTGTCCGAGAAAAACAAGTGTCCGCTGACCACCATGAAGCCTTTGTCTATATGCAGAATATCATTGAGAGAAGCATCTGTTTATCGTCAGTGCTGGCTATGATAGCGAAACTATTTTATCGGATCAGTAATTGGCACCAAGAATGCAAATACGTCCAAATGGCCACCCACTTGATGATGGCGAAAATCTGATTGACGAATTCCAGGTGATTCGGTTAAGATAAGAGTCTAGGGTGTGAGGTCTCCTCGAAGAAAAGAAAGAAAAGAAAAAAAAAAGGGAAGATATATATTTTTTTTTGAGCAAGATTTTTTAAAACCGAGGCTAGTCTGGCCACACCCACGCTGCTGAGCGCCCATTGGCTGAATGGTGGCATGAGCGTTAGGCGGAGGTAATCATGTGAAGAAGGAGGGGAGGCCTGTTGCGCCCCCCTGAATGGATAGGTGTGAGATGCCACTGTGAGAGAGAGGGGAAACCCGTTGACACCCTCTGAGGGCATAGTGAGATACCAATATGAGAACGGAAGAAGGTGGGAAGACGAAAGACTTCCAAAAATAGAAAATAATAAAATTTTCCTGACCGAAAACAAAGAAGTGGATTGTGGGTTTAGAATTATCAAGGAACCTCAAACCCCGACAAGCCCACCCCGGCTTTGGTCGGCGTCCATATAACCAGAGTCGCAGCGAGTTAATTTCAATTCGAGTTCGAGTTCAAGTTCGCAGTTGGGGTTGGAGACAGACAGGCAAGCAGTTGCAGTGAGCTGAGAGCTCTGAAGACCCGCCTCGCAAAAGCTGACTAAAATTAGCGCATTATCGACCTCAACTTTTAATCAAGAACAATTTATTTTTGAAGAACCACTTAGACTCACACCACCGAAACAAGATTTATGAATATCGCCTGAAGATACACCAAGAACCAGTTTCTTAAAGAACAAACAACTTAGGATGTTAAGACTCGCCTAACAAACGCAAAGTGTCACGAATCCATATAGTGGGTTGGGAAGAAGACGCAGTCCTGTATTCAGCAACCAGATATAAAATATTGTTATCCTTTTTTAGCACATTTGAACTTTTCGAGTTATTATTTTATTTTATTTTACATATAATTGTGCGATATCACCCTTGTTCGAACTCGATTTGCATTACGGCCCGGCGACTGATTGATTTCGTCTGCCTAAGATCAAATCACAACGTGGGTAGGTTAGATTGGAAATCAAAACAGTTACTTCGGTAACCAGACGTTGGAGGCGAGCTGGGAACGACAAGGCTGATACCGAATCTCACCAGATTCCCATCCGAATCACCAAAAGGTTAGAACGTCACATTTGGTGCGGCGACCTATACCAAGCCAGTTGGTCGTCACAGGACAGGATAGCACGACGGACGCAGCCAGGCAGACATCACATTTGGCGAGCGACACCGAGGGGACGTCACATATTTGTTACAACGTTTCGGCCATTGTACGCTCCGGCCTTCTTCAGGTGGTTGAAATGTCGAACTGAACTCTTTATTTCGTTCACTGGGGTAGACCGTTCTAGTTCCACGTGCCATGTCTAATGGATTTCAGTTATCAGTTATCTCCTGATTAATTCCCTCTCCACCGCCATAACCAGGTATTGAACTCACACTCTTAGGGTCCTGTCACTAAATCTAACTAACGCCTTTATCCACTGTGCCATGTGTCCTTGATAAATTTAATTATTATCATGTCGAGAATTCTCGGATTCTCTTGACTCATTCCTTCCAATCATCTCTGTCAGACATCGCCGCCGGCAGGTCCTCCAGATGTCGTTCAGAGTCATCTACAAGTTGGTCAATGTAGGAGTTGATGAGGTCTTCCAACCTATCCTTTGTTGCGCAATGGGTCCATAGAGGAACGTCACTCACAAGATCTTGCTTACTTCTCTAGGAGTGACTAGCTAGCCGAAGCCTTTTCTCTCTTAGCGAAACTGAGATAAGAGGAATGTCTCCATACAGGCGTTTCCTTGTTAGGTGTTTCTTCCAACTGATGTCCAATGCAGCTCGTAACATCCTTGTGCCTGTTCCGTGATTCGTTAGTGTCTATGTTGTTGAGTCGTAGAGCAAGATAGATTCTACCGTGACCTTAAAGAAGTCCCTCTTAAGTTTGTCAGAGAGGGAGGACTTCTAGATGATGCTCAGACCATCAAGCACATCCCAGGTTTTGCCTTTGCGGATTTTGATAGCTCTTCAGTTGACTGAATGTTGCTGCCGAGGTAAACAAATTCCTGGACGGATTTGATGTTGTTGCCGTTCAACTGTGACACTATTTAGCGGTCGCGTGAAAATGAAAAGCGAGAAATAATTAAGGTGAGAAGAAGCTGAAATAATTAAGGCGATAAGAAGCTATAACAAAAAGACGTACTGACCGAGAAAAATATCAGCTAGACCACCCACAAGTTAAAAAGAAGGGAAGGAATAAACCATTAACTATCTTTCGGGGATATCATTTGGTTTTGGTAAAAACACCTGTTTTATTGTCCAGACCTGAACATGATAAAAGTTTGATACCAGGATAGATAATTGGCGATAGATTGCGAATACGTCCAGTTAACCACCCACTTGACGCTGGCGGAAATCTCGATTGATAAAGTCCAGGTGACATTTGGTTAAGATAGATATTAAGGACCACATTACGAGTCGTAGGGGTTTGTTGTTGGGAAGACAAATAAAAGAAAAAAAAAAATTTTTTTCTTTGAGCGATAATTGTAAACACCCGCGCTGCGTAGTGGCGTGAGCGGTGGGCGAAGGTAAACATGTAAGAGAGAGGGAGGCCTGTTGACGCCTCTGAGGGGATTGGTGTGAGATACCACTATGAGAGAGAAGGGGAACCTGTTGACGCCCTCTGAGAGGATTGGTGTGAGATACCAATATGAGAAAGGAAGAATTTGGGAGGACGATACCCTTAAGAACCCCTCTAAAGCAAAAAAGTAATGGACTTCCAAAAATAGAAAGTGATAAATTTTCCTGTCCGAAAACAAAGAAAATCCTTGTTGTGGATTTAGAATTATCGAGGACCCCCAAACCACGACAATCCCACACCCGGTTTTGGTCGGCGTCCATATAAGCAGAGTCGCAGCGAGTTAGAAGGCAGTTGGGGTTAGTCAGACAGAGAAGCAGTTGCAGTTAGAGAGAGAGAGACGCAGAGTTGAGCTGTGAGCTCTGAGACCCGCCTCGCAAGAAGTTGACTGAAAGATATCCACGCATCCCGACTTCAACTTCTAACCAAAAACAATTTATTTTTGAAGAACGACTTAGACTCACACCACCAAAACAAGTTTTACGAATATCGCCTGAAGATGCAGAAAAAAAAAACAGTTTCTTAAAAAAAACAACTTAAGGATGTTAAGACTCGCCTAACAAACACAAAGTGTCACGAATCCATATTAGCGGTTTGGGAGAAAGACGCAGTCCTGTATTCAACAACCAGATATAAAAATATTTGTTATTCTTTTTTTAACACATTTGAACTTTTCGAGTTGTTACTTTATTTTCTTTTACATATAATTGTGTAGTGTTACCTTTGCTCGGACTCGAGCTAGAAACGACAAAGCTGATGCCGAATTTAACCAGATTCCCATCCGAATCAGCAAAGGGTTAGAACGTCACATTTGGTGCCGCGACCAATACCAATTCACATTGGTCGTCACAGGATAGCACGACGGACGGGCCGGAGACAGCCCGGGGGTGACATCACACAACTTAATTTCATTCAATTTAGTTATTACTAATGATAAGTATTTATGAATTTGTATATTTTATATTATTTTACTAAATATCGCCCGATGCAAGATTCGAGGGCCGAAACGCGAATCTTGAGTGAGATTTGGGAAATGAGTAGCGGGAAGTGTACAATGTGCGATGGATAAATTGTCGTCTAAATCATTCAAAAACGAAAATGAACATCTCATTTTAAAAAATATGATAGCTGCGATGGATAAATTGTCGTCTAAATCATGCATAAAGGAAAATAACACTGACATCACATTTTAAAAGATATGGTGGCTGCGATGGATAAATTGTCGTCTAAATCATTCAAAAATGGAAATAACACTGACATCACATTTTAAAAGATATGGTGACTGCGATGGATAAATTGTCGTCTAAATCATTCAAAAACGAAAATGAACATCTCATTTTAAAAAATATGATAGCTGCGATGGATAAATTGTCGTCTAAATCATGCATAAAGGAAAATAACACTGACATCACATTTTAAAAGATATGGTGGCTGCGATGGATAAATTGTCGTCTAAATCATTCAAAAATGGAAATAACACTGACATCACATTTTAAAAGATATGGTGACTGCGATGGATAAATTGTCGTCTAAATCATTCAAAAACGAAAATGAACATCTCATTTTAAAAAATATGATAGCTGCGATGGATAAATTGTCGTCTAAATCATGCATAAAGGAAAATAACACTGACATCACATTTTAAAAGATATGGTGGCTGCGATGGATAAATTGTCGTCTAAATCATTCAAAAATGGAAATAACACTGACATCACATTTTAAAAGATATGGTGACTGCGATGGATAAATTGTCGTCTAAATCATGCAAAAACAAAAGTGAAAATAACACTGACATCTCATTTTAAATGATGGCTGCGATGGATAAATTGTCGTCTAAATCATGCAAAAGAATGAAAATAACATTGACATCACATTTTAAAAGATATGGTGGCTGCGATGGATAAATTGTCGTCTAAAGCATTCAAAAATGAAAATAACACTGACATTACATTTTAACAGATATACAAGGCACGATGGATAAAGTGTCGTCTAAATGACGCAAAAATGAAAAGAACACCGACATCTCATTTTAACAGGTGTATTTACCAAAATTACACAAAAATATCATGAAATATTAAAGAATAAATCTATTCAATAAAATCGCCATTGCTTTAAACCACGGCCTCCAGACGATTTCGGAAACTTTTGTAACTCTTCTGGACGGTCTCCTTGTTTAAGTTGTTGAATATTGCCATAATCCTTGCCTTAATCATTGCCTTGTTCATTATTGGTCTCTTGCTCAACTGCGTCCCACACATAATAATCAAGGGGGTTGCAGTCTGCGGTTCTCCTGTTTGTACGGCATGGTGCAGAGTCTTGTTGCCAGACATAGGGTCTTCCAGAAGCCACTCTCTTGACCCAGGATAGTACTACCTCCGCAAAGCACTAGATGAGTCTGAGGCCCTGTGGGGAGATGAAAGGAGGCATAACGT
Organism: Acanthosepion lycidas; assembly: GCA_963932145.1. Classification (NCBI taxonomy): domain Eukaryota; kingdom Metazoa; phylum Mollusca; class Cephalopoda; order Sepiida; family Sepiidae; genus Acanthosepion; species Acanthosepion lycidas. Next base: position 11,893,070 of record OZ010607.1, on the reverse strand, counting down.
TGCCTTCACTAGTAATCACCACAATCACCATGATGTTGACTCCATATATCATCCAACTCCTTCCAAATCATCTTAACTGTCCTCAGATTAACACCCAAATACTTTGAAATGTTCGTATCGTTCTGATACGAACATTTCAAAGTATTTGGCGAGAATGCCAAGCAGTACACTAAATTTCTGGTGGTGTGAAATTGCATCATGGTGCTCTTTCTCAAGCAGACAGTACCCAACTATACTGTGCAGTCGACAAAATCAGAAACAAATAACGGGCATGTGCAAAATTAAAAATATGAAAAGGCGACAATTTACCCATCGCACCTGTAGATTATTAGAATAATGGGGATAGATAAAGATTGACCTTTGACGTGCAGAGGTCAAGATTAAAATATTCAGAGAACTGCTTAATTGAAATTCTGTCCTACAAAATGGCAGTTCTTGGGAAAATCTATCAAAAAGGGAATTTCTTCTAACATATGCCGTGTTCCTTAAGAACCTAAGCGATCATAGTTTTCCACAACTTCCTGTCCATTTGAGCGCATAGTAATTTTTGTCTTTTTGCTATCTCTCCTAAATCCTAAATCCGTACATGCTCATTAGATAGTCTATGCGCTGTTTTTCTCACTTGCTTTCATTCTGTCCTGTGAGTGTCAAATTTTCCAAGCCCTCTTTCCTCATTTTTTCCTAGAAATTGTCCTAGAGATTGTCACTTTCTGATATAGAACTGTATGGAACTTTCTTTCTGTTTCATTTTTGTGTCCATATATATGTTATGTTATAACAAATTTTGACTCCTACGTATACGCCACATTGGTTCTTGGAATTGGCGAAATTTCTTGAACGACAAACACATGAACTTTGTACAGATTATCCAAATTTCGAGTACAGTACTCAAAATCTCATTCGAAAATTAGAAAAATACAATAAAAAATGAAACAAACTGACCTGTTTAAACTCGGTGGATGAAAAAACCTGGATTTGAAAAAACAATTTTGAAGTAAATTGGCAACCGTTTAAAAAAGAGAAAAATTATTTTATATTATATATATATATATATATATATATATATATATATATATATATATTAGGTTGTCACACATGTAATGTCGCATTTGTTGGCTGGTTGTCTAACGAAGAAACCTCCTTAGTATATAATGACATCTTGACTTGCTCCTGACTCCTTTTCATTCAAGGTCATTTTTCTTTTAATATATTGTTACTCATAAGCCCAATGAAAATGATTACAAAGAAGCAATTTCAAGTATTTTTACTGTATGAGTACAAACTGGAGAAAAGTACCATTTTTGCATCGAATCATTAAATGCGATGAGAAATGGATACTCTTTGATAACAGTAAGAGAGTAAGCCAGTGGTTAGATGCAAATGCATCACAAGAACAATACCCCAACCTCCACTGCACCCTAAATAGTTAATGGTTACTGTATGGTGGTCTTTCAAAGAGGTTATTCATTATTCATTCTTGCCTCAAGGGAAAACAATAACAGCAATCTTGTATTATAGAGAAATTGAGTGTATGCACGAAAAATTGAAAACGAAACATCTTAGACTTATGATTGGCCCAATTTTGCTAGACGACAACGCACGGTCACACGCTACTCAGTTAATTGTCAAAAAGCTGCATAGACTGAATTATTAAATTTCACGTCATCCTCCACATTCACCTGATATCTCTCCTACATATATATATATATATATATATATATATATATATATATATATATATATATATATATATATAATTAAAATTCATGGATTCTTTAAACACACATTATTTTTATTACTTTAAGTGTTACATTTAGAAACTGCGCGCGTTTGAGGTGACTTTTTTGTTATTTCAAACAGTGTGATAAATGCTAATAGGCTTAAAACTCATTATCTAGCTGCGATCTGTTCCAGCTAAACAGTCTAACTCTCTACCTTCTAGCAGAGAGGAATCCGGACGAGGCTCCGCCGAAGGGCAGAGTCTCGTTCGTGGAGCTAGACTGACCCTGAACACGTTTATGCGGGTTCAAAAAGGGAATATCGGAGAACCCACGTTAAACCAGCCTTGTACCACACGCAACCCTCGTAAGGGGGGGGGGTAGCTAAAATTCATACGGTCCTCCTAAGAAAAAAAAAACGATGCGCTTTCCAATAGCAACCGAACATGTATTTCCTATAAAAAAAAAAATAATAATTTATATGCCAAAATAAACGCTATCAATTACACCAGGGTAAACCATCGTGAAAAATTTAGGTTCAATTACATACATAAGAAATGGACATTTTATAGCAATAATAATAATAGCTGTCCACTCGTATTTAAGGATACCCGTCTACTGGGAGGGCTAGCAAATCCCTATTGCAGACGCTAGCTCATGTACATTTGTTTTCGCTCAACACACACAGAACCCACCTGTGGTTTATACTGCAACTATGGTGAACAGACCTTAGTTACAGTTTCTGGGAGAGAGCGTGTTATCTAGTGCGATCAACAATATATATATATATATATATATATATATATATATATATATATATATAAACCGTTTGGTCTAATGAGACGAGATCGTTCAATCGGTCTTGCGAAGTAAAATATTACCATGGATTTCTAAGGTGTCCCCTTTCATAATTTATCATTTGCTCTGTTCTTAGATTGAGCTCTCTTTGTATTTATATACTCTTTAAAATTATCCATACTAATTATCAAATATTATATATATATATATATATATATATATATATATATATATATGTGTGTGTGTGTGTGTGTGGTGTGTGTGTATCAATATAAATATATATGTATATGTGCAACATATTATATATATTATTTATATATTATATGCGCGTTACTTATTAGAAAACGCTCAATATCAGAAATAGAGTTAACATATTTGGTTGGATTGATGTGAGTTTGTGACGCTGGGTTTCACGCTTTTGCGATTGTCAGACAAACTGTGATATATATATATATATATATATATATATATATATATATATATATATATATATATATATATCAAAGTGTAGGAGAACGAACAATAAGATTATGGCGTTCAGAAAGTTCAGCCGTAAATATTTATTTATCTTATGCAGTGTTACATTAGAACATGCACATATGACCAAAGAACGGAAATGGGTTTTATTCTTCTATAACTGTATTCCCGAATAAAAGTTTTTGGTAACACCGTGATTCCCCACCTGGTGAGACGTTTAAAAAAGGTTTTCGTTATTTTGACGCTGAAACAAAAACGTACAATTTTGTGGTGGATATATGCATGTTCAAATGTAACACTGCATAAGATATATATATATATATATATATATATATATATATATATATATATATATATATATATATCCGATCCGAGCTAGAGGCAACCGGATGTCTAGCCACACTGATGAGCTGTGAAACAGCGAAACAGTCTGTCTGTGGATGACGTTATATATATATATATATATATATATATATATATATATATATATATATATGAAGAAATATAGTCTTAAGGTCTGCTATATTTATGGGATAAAGTGCTCAATATCAGAGATAGAGCATGTGTAAATATAAAAGTGAACAATGAAGTCAACACTTAGAGGTGACAGGCTGATTTATCCCAGGCGACAGGCTAGATTTATGCTTAGGCCTAACCGTTAGGCCACAAGTGTTGATTTTACCTCGGCTATTTATATATACGGGTCAGCGGTACATTGTGGGTAGTCTATTTGGGTGGTTATTTTGCCGTAAGTCGTATATGTAAATAGACCCGTATATATGAATAGCCGAGAAAAAAACAACACTCCTGGCCTGAAGATTGCGTCTAGCATGAAACAGCCTGTCGCCTCTAAGTGTTAACTTCAATGTTCACTCTTATATATATATATATATATATGACGAAATATAGTTTTAAGGTGTGCTATATTTATGGGATAAATTGCTCAATATCAGAGAGAGCATATCTAAATATAAAAGTGGACATTGAAGTCAACACTCAGAGATGACAGGCTGTTTCATGCTAATGTGGATGTCAATGTTCACTTTTACATATATATATATATATATATATATATATATATATATATATATATATATATATATAGAGAGAGAGAGAGAGAGAGAGAGAGACAGAGGGAGAGATAGAGCGAGAGAGAGGGACAGAGAGGGAATAAATACAGGAATCAACACAGCTTAGTGATTGTCGACTTTACGCCATAATGCAATTTTCAGGCTGGAACTGAAGGTCACACTGTAACGTGAAACTGTCAGTCACCGTATGGTGTTGATTCCTATGTCCACCTTCTTTATATCTATAAATGCTTTATCTCTTATACTAATCACTGTTCACTTACAGACATAACTCATTTTAAACAATATAGATATATTGGGGGCGGGGGAAATGTATGACAAAGTGGAAAAAATGTTTTCTTGTGACGCGTTTCATTCTTTAAGACTTCATCCGACTAAATGTGTTAGGTTTCTTTGGCTATTAGGCATGTGGCTGAGTGGTTAGAACGTTGATGTCACCGGACTGAAAGGGTCGATCCCAGCATGCGGCACCTTTGGAAAGTGCCTGAAAACTATACCAAGCCTTGTGAGTGTAATTGGGTAGATGGAATGTTGCCGTTTTTGCGTATAATATGTACCAGCGAACCAATCCAAATTACTTGACTCACTTTATAGTCTACCAATAGAAAGTTAACCAATCAGAAGACGTAGAATATTCAATCCGTCGTGTATAAAGGTGGCCATTTTGTTTACCCTACCCGAATGTCCAGTTCCAGCTTGTCAAGCGAAGAGAAACAGAAGGACGAACTACGCTCTGTAACTCTTACCGGGATATCCACTGCTAACCTGAAATACGCTTCCCTACTGTCTTCGAAATATTCACTGCTAACCTCCAGTTTCTATACTCGAAGACGACCGTCATCATGAACAACATGGAACACTTGAGGGCCGTTGATAGCTGTGATAACACAAATCCACATGTCATTGCGTTGGCCTTGTTCAAATTGCTGATCACGCTAGATAACACGCTCTCTCTGCTCTGCATAGTTGCACTATAAACCACAGGTGAGCTCTGTGGGTGTTGAATAAAGGCATGTGCCTGAGTGGGCGTCTGCAATAAGGATTGTCTAGCAACACCAGTAGACGGGTATCCTCGAATACGAGTGGCCAGTTATACTGTGACTACACATGCGTATGAACCAGAGACGCTTGAATTTGACTAGATTATATATATATAGTTTTATTTATAAACAAACATGAAATTATAATTTGGATATAAAGTGGGGGATCCATTCTTTATTAAAATAAATATATAAAATGATTCCACTGCTTGTGGCTACGATAGTTTTCATGCAGTTCTATTCCAGATAATGTAAATAAACCTAAAATAAATGCTTGTGTAACTAATCAGTATTTGATTAATTGGTTCGTTTTCTACGACTTATCAACCCTTTGCAGGTTATTTAAAGCCAAAAAAATAATTTTAGATTTTAAGATTTTTTTGAGATAATAATGGTTTAGTGATAAACGTTTTACTAATTAACCCATAGCTGGGGGTAGAAGAAAGGAATCCATACCTTTCCATGTCAGCAGGTTTTAATAAAAGTACAATTATATTATAAACAGAGCATTTACTTAAATATTTTATCTATAAAAAGAACGTACAAACATAAAAAATGTCTTAAATAATTGTCGGACATTTAATTGTCGGTCCATTTAATAAAGTATTCCAGAGAATGTAAATAAATCTAATAAAATGTCTTTGTAGCTAATTAGTATTTCATTGGTCGATTGATTCGTTTTTCCACGGTTTATCAACCCTTTGCAGGTTATTTAAATCAGAAAATAATTTTAGATTTTAAGTTTTTTTGATATAATGATAATTTAGTGATAAAAGTTTTACTGTGGGTTAATCATAACCCACAGCTTGGCGTGGAAGAAATGAATCCATATTTTTCCGAAGGGTATTTGCGCGTAAGTGATTATGACGAATCCACTGGGAATGAGAACTCGGCTTTTTAGATTAACAACTCCGAGCCATTATTCATGACACCACCCGCGCATCCAAGTTTACAGCACCTGGTTTTCCCAAGCGGTTACCATGAATTCGATCTTGTCTGTTTTACAAAACGTGTCGTTTTTACGCTTCACATCACGAAATACCTTTCCTGGATTCATAGGGGACATGGCTGGGAGTAATTGTTAGCAGGTTATAATAAAAGTACAATTCGATCTCTTTAATCCGGCATCGATGGGATCAGCCAACTGCCGGACCATAGGAAAGGCTGGATGATAGAAATTAACCTTTAAAAGAACCTAGATAGACATCGTCAAGAAAGCTTATTTTGCATATATATTGTTGCGTTATTAAACATAAATCAAAACTCAACACAGGAAATAAAACAATAATTAATAATTCTCAGCAATATTTTTAATATTTTATGCAAACTTCTCTGTGCCGTGTCCCTTCAGGACGTTGACGATCGCCATGATCGTCAACGTCCTGAAGGGACTTCCTCCTATCCCTTGTAGTTCTCAATAAGCTTTGTCCTTTTGCTACTTCCCCCAAACTCTGTCCTTTACCCACTGGCTTAAGCCTGCTAGGTATATCACGAGTTGTTTGCCGTTGTCTCTATTTCCATCTATTCGCCCGGTGAGTATCAGATTCCCCAAGCTCTCCTTTCTCATTACATGTCCCAGACATTTCAGCTGCCTCTTCCTGATGTTAAGTATAAGCTTCCTCCTTGTTTGCATCGTCTCCAAGACCTCATCGTTGCTCACACGCTCGGCCCATGATATCCTTAACATCCTTCTGTAGAACCGCATCTCATCGCCTTGAGTATCTTCTTTATCTTTGAGGAGACCGTCCAACATTCGCTGCTGTAAAGAAGGATATATGTCACATAACAGCACAGTACTTTTTTCTTTGTTAATGTGCTCCAAATCTATTAACTTACATCAATGATTCGTAGTTAGAATGGTACATTCGCCATTACAATTCTTTCCCCAAAACAGAAATTACTTATAACTAAACTGAATCTATCTATCTATCTATCTATGTTAGTGTACTCTACTTAATTGCCACATAGGATTAATAGTTATGATGATACATTCGTCATTAGAATTTGTTCCTCAAAACAAAACTTCTTTCTATGTGCCGTGACTTTTCAAGGTGTAGGCAATCATGGCTCTCCACTTCTCCCTATCTCTTGTGGCTCTCAATAATTTCGTCCATCTGCCACCTCCCAGAGACCCCGTTCTGTCATTCACTTGCTTAAGGGTATGTCATGCGTTGCTTTCCCTTGTCTCTCTTTCCCTCTATTCGACCTGTGAGCATTAAATTCTCCAGGCCCTCCTTTCTCATTATGTGTCCCAGAAACTTCAGCTGCATCTTCCTTATGTTAAATATAAGCCTCCTCCTTGTTTGCATCATCTCCAAAATCTCATCGTTGCTCACACGCTCGGTCCATGATATCTTCAGTATCCTTCTGTAAAACCAAAACACTGTTGCCTCGAGTCTCTTTTTCCTCTTTGAGGAGACCGTCCAACATTCGCTGTCATAAAGAAGGACAGATATCACGTAACAATTCCGTACACTTTTCTTTGTTATCGATGAAATCCTTCTGCATCGTAATACTCTGCCTAGCTTTTGGAATGCGTCTTTGGCCATCCAAATACGACTTCGGATCTCAGCATTGCACTTACCGTCCTCTGTCAGAACACTTCCCAGATATTTAAATTACAACACCTACTTGATTTTAGTGTTCCTGATCTTTAAATTGGATTTCGGGCTCATCCTTTTACTGATGACCATACATTCTGTCTTCTTGTAGTTTATGCTTAGTCCTTTCTTCTTGCTCTCCTTTGCTACCTTCTGTAGGAGGTTTTGTAGTTTAATTTCTGTGTCTTCTATCAGCAATGTAAAACGCCTACAACAACAACAACAAAAATGACATATAGTAACATGTATATCGAAAAGAAAATGATGACATAATCAAAATGTTAACTTTCTCTATCACTTCAAACTGACGGTTCGGTAAAAAAAAAAAACCCTATCAATACTGGAAAGAGCAATTACAGCTACTTGACTTTACAAACCTATTTTCCTAAAAAAAAAAGTGGGGGTTAAGAGAAAGATTTTAAAATTTCAACTGAAAACTACTTGCTTCTCGACCAATGAATGCCAAATTTTTTCTTATAGGGAAACTGCTAATATTACCAGTACCATTAATAAACTTTTCTGGTTTTATTTTTTCAGCAAAGAAAAACATGAAAATCTGCCCTTTTTGTTTCTATAAGTCATACATAGTGGATGATCCGATTTCATAGATGGTACATAAAGATTTTATAGACGTTCGTGTCACGAATTTCTGGAGTAAATCTGCCTTTTCAAGCATAGATAAAGATTATAGACGTAGTGAGGACGCTTTATTAACATATCCCTTCGAAAAAAAATATTACCTGATCTTGGAAATAAGCTGTACAACATTGCACATACAATGGAATTTACTTATGAAGAAGAAACAAAGAATACATTACCTTTCCTTGTTTTAATGTCAAACTATTCTGATTAGGATATAACACAGGTGTTCCGCCCATTTTCACATTCCAAACTTTCTACTGCACACATTTTATAGTAAATGTTCAAAATATCTTGGAATGTGACCCCTAGATATTCCTATTTAACGTCCTGTTCTCCCCCCTCCTTTTCTTAAATAAACCTTTGGCTATTATTTCTGGTAGTCTTTCGTGTAGACTACATTTTTAATACCCAAAGTCATATATGGCACATCCTTTTTTATTCAGTTGCTCATCACCCACCAAGCAGTTAAAGTCACTCACTGGAGAACGATAACCGTGATCTAAAAATTAATGCCTATCTAAAATTTAGATAGAAGTTTATGAAACCATATTTATTAGTAGATTTAGATACTAAATCTACTAATAAATAAATCTATTCATATTCTCAATCTACTAATTAAAATGATTTCATAAATTTCTATTTATACCATGACAGAATAAAATACAAAATGCTTATCAACCTTTATTTCAGAGAACTTAGAATTCGTAGACCTCAATATTTACGCGAAGGAAGTTACATTGAAAATATTTTTAAAACACTTGCAGCATGCAATTTTGTACATAATACTCGTTGATAAAATTCAGGTTAAGAGAATGAGTGAATAAAAGAATTCAGAATAAGAATAAATCAAAAAAAATAAGACACATAAGACTACCAACCAACACAATAATGACTATAATTGAAAATAACTTATACAAGATACAATGGATAACTTGTCATCGAAATTACACAAAAATGAAAATAACACTAGAATTTAATTTTAACATATATAATTACCAAAATTATACAAAAATATCTCGAAATACTAAAGAGGAAATTTATTCAACAAAATTACTATTGCTTCAACCACAGCCTACAGATGACTTGGGAATCTTGTGCAACTCTCCGGATGGTCTCCCTGTTTAAGTTAGTGAAAGCTGCCATAATCCTTTTCTTTAGTTCATCTTTGGTCTTACAAGGGGTTTTGTTGGTCTCTCGCTCAACTGCATCTCACACATAATAATCAGGTGGCCAGATGTAAGGGGTAATGTGGTTGCAGTAATTGTCTGACAACTATGACAGTTACAAGTGTTTACCCACCATTCAACTGGTGACTGGGCTTTACGTCATTTTTCTCTACCCCCAGTAAAGCGGTGGTCAGGCCTCAAAGGGTTATTACCCAACATTTTCTGTTCATCACCCACCCAACAGTTAAAAATCACCCATCAAAGAACAATACTGCCCACGTTTGGAAACCCTGATCTAAAACTAAATGCTTATGTAAAATTTAGGTCGAAGCTTATGAAACCATTTTTATTAGTAGATTTGGATACTAAATCTACTAATAAATAGATCTAATTATATTCTAGATCTACTAACAAAAATGATTTCATAAATTTCTATTTACCCTATGACAGAATAAAATACAGGACGCTTATCACCCTTTATTTAAGAGAACTTAGAATTTGTAGACCTTAATATTTATGTGAAGGAAATTACACTGAAAATATTTTTAAAACACTTCCAGCATCCAATTTCATATATAATGCTCGTTGCTTTAACATATCCTTGCAAAACAGTATTACCTGAAATAAACTATACAACACTAGACATACAATTAAATTTGCTTATGAAGTAGAAACAAAGGATACATTAACTTTCCTCGATTTCATGTCAAACTATTCTAAGGATCTAACGCTAAATGTCTACAGAAAATCCACATATAAAAATTATTTTTTATAATATATTTACACTCCCACACAGACACACACAGACACACACACACACATAGACACACATGCAAAAGACTAATCACTAAAGGCTGCACAAACCTATATTAACAGAACTCGGTTCTACAGTGTAGTTAACATGGTCAAAAAAGAACATGCTAGAAACGTGAAACTTTCCTCATAAGCAAGCTTACTGTGCTGTGCATGTAAAACTTACAACAGTATATACTACTGCTTTTATGTGCCGCTTTCAAGGCAGGAAAACATGGCTCGCCACAACTTCCTGTCTTTTTGCTGTAATTAACTTTCTATCTTTCACCATTACTGTTTGTCTTTGTTCTGCAATCTATTCACTTCTCTGATATACTTGTCTTTTCAGAATATAATGGCTCTCCACAACTTCCTGTCTGTTACTCTGAATAATTATTGATCCTTTACCACTTTCTTTTTCTTCTGCTATAGATTAAGTACTTTCATACAATATAGGATTTCAGTATATAAATGATCATGGCTCTCCACAACTTCCTGTCATTTATTCTAAGCAACTCTTGACCCTATACCACCCTATACTTGTTTTGCAATCGATTCAGTTTTTCTATATACCATACGATTTCTGTTTATAAACGATGATGGCTCTCCACAACTTCCTGTCTTTTACTCTAATTAACTATTAACCCTTTTTGCACTCTGTTCTTGTTCTGCCATCAATTCAGTTCTTTTATATACCATACGATTTCAGTATATAAATGATCATAGCTCTCCACAACTTCCTGTCTTTTGCTGTAAGTAACTACTGATCCCTTACTACTCTGTCCTTCTGCCATCGATTCCGTTCTTTTATATATCATATTCTTTTAGAATGTAAGTGAACATGGCTCTCCATAGCTTCCTTCCTTTTTTTTTTTTTGGTCGAAGTAACTTTTCAGTGGTTACTATTCGTCTTTTTCCGTGTTCTGCTCCCAATTCTCTTCTTTTATATATCATATAATTTTACAATATAAATGATAATGGCCCTCCACAACTTCCTGTCTTTCTTTTCTCTAAGTACATTTTCAGTCGTTACTATTGCTCTTTGTTCTTTTGTCATCCATTTGCTTCTTTTATGTACCATACCCTTTCAGATTGTAAGTAATCATGGCTCTCTACAACTTCTTGTTTTTTATTGGTTTAAGTAAATATTAACTGTTTACCATTCCTGATCTTGTAAATAAACTAAACATCATTGGACATGCTGTCAAATTTATTAATTTATGAAACAGAAGCAACAGATTAACTTTCCTCGATATCATATTAATTAAATCATTTGTGCTGGGTATGATGACAAACTACATCCGGTAGCAAGGCCGGCAGGTTTTGAGGAGTGTGGGACCACCTCTTAATTGTTGTTGTTCACAGGTCCATCCTAAACCGGGGGTGGAAGCAATTCAAATTTGGGCCAAAACACTATGAAAATAAAACAATACATTTTTATAGTAAAAATAAAAACAATAAATTTTCATAGAAAAACATTTTTGAAAAAAAATACCAGCAATACATTTTTGTAAAAGAAATTTCTAATGATCCCAAGTAAATTAAATTTCTGCACTAAATGACTCATGAGAAGTTGATATGCCGCTAAACAAACAAAACGAAACTAATTAAATCATACTAGTAGTACTCGAAAACCTAAAACTGTCTATCGAAGGACCACTAAGAACAATGACTTCATACATTTCGCACAATAAAAATAAAATCTGCGATATCCACGTGTAAAAATCAAAATTTCAAAATATAGTTCTTTTGTTATTCGTTCTAAATATTTATAAATAAGTACTAATGGTTGTGTCTTTTATTTATTTATAAATACTAAAGTTTGCGTCTGTCCGTTTTAAATACAGGATGTCCCAAAAGTAACCATTGCGTCAAAATAATAAATATCTTTTTTGTTTGTAAACTTAATTTAGTTTTGTTTGGGGTATTTTAGAAAGGAAGTTTTAGAAATTAAAAATAGACAACTGAAAAACGAATACAAATGTAGTGAAGTCTTTCTACCAAAAAACAAAGATCAGCAATTCATATTCAACGAGAATATCGTTGCCATTACAGCGTGAGAGATTCTCCAGGTTTTGCGAGTATTTTTTTCAGAGATCTCTTGTAGGGCAGCGAATGCTGGACATTTTCTTCAAAGATCTGAAAAAGTGACTTCAGGGAACAGAAATATGGTTCGACAGAAAGATGCTGAGGATACCATGGGCCGAACATGTGAGCAACGACGAAGAAAACTTAAACTTAGCATCAGGAAGAGACAGTTGGAATTGCTACAGAAAATATTGAGGAATGTGGGTTTGGAAAATCTGATATTCATAGGGCATATTGAAGGCAAGAGGGTGAGAGGAAAACAACATTATCATTGAACAAAGAAAGAAATTCACAATATTGATCCATATTTTTAATACAATCTAAGCTTTCTAACATTTTTAGGCATTTAAAACAAGATGCCTGCCCGCACACACAATTCCGTAAAATACTTGACGAAAACACAATTATACTTCGACATGAAAACAATAGACAAAAACTAAAAATCCTTGAAGCATTATACATCAAAGAGTTGAAAACCAACCTAAACAAAATCAACTATGAAATCTCTACAAATATCCTTAAATGTCTATAACTGGTAACAGAAGCCATTGGTTTATACCAACGGCTTCCATACTTCATACTTCTCGAATTCACTCTCGTGTGGTCATGTGTGACGTCATGAGATGCGGTGCGATTTTCGCTTCTAGCGTCTTATATGCGCGTGTTTATCGTTGCTTAGAAATCATCTATGTAAACAATGACAGACTATCATCACTGTCTTGTCCGTATATTGTTTAATATGATGTAATTGACATCTTTGATAATGGCTTATGTAAGTCGAAGGCTTAGATTGGAATAAAAAATATGGATCAATATTGTGAATTTCTTTCTTCGTTCAACGATAATGTTATGAAAAGAATTTACATAAAATAGACAACACTTGTCTATATTATTTAATGAAACGTGTATGAATATATATATATATATATATATATATGTATGTATGTATGTATGTATGTATGTGCGTGTGTGTGTGTGTGTGAAAAGTGTGTGTATATAAATATAAATATATATATAATTATTTATATATTATATGCGCGCGCGGTACTTATTAGAAAGCGCTCAATATAAGAGATAGAGCTAACATATTTAGTTGGATTGATGAAACTCACATCAATCCAACCAATATATATATATATATATATATATATATATATATATATATATATATATATATATAAAAGAGAAAAGAGAAAGGTGGTTTCAGTAATTCAACAGCTGTATGTGATTTTTAATATTGCTGTCCAAGTATTTACAGGAAGAAGGGCAAACAAAATGTGCTTATGTAAAACTGTTTTTCCCCATCGCAACGCAATTATGTCACACGAAAATATGTACTTGGCGATAGTGTACAGGAAGCATCACTTTTCATATATATATATATATATATATATATATATATATATATATATATATATATATATATATATATATAAAATAACGTTCAAACTTCTGCTTGGATGGCGTGTTGTGGATCAATGTTTTTTAGGATAGCGTGAGAAAGCTACCAGAGTGTGCTACCAAGTAGCGACTAGGAATGCATTTGAAAGCTAGGCTAGCTCTCCTATGCTTGTAGGAAGATGGATGATATATTTTTTTTTAGCGTTTCACCCCAAGCAAAGCGGGAAGCCACTAGCACGCAAGGAGTTACAGAGAGTTGGAGCTCGAGCAAATAGGAGTGATAGAGAAAAGGATGAAGAGAAGGATAGGGGATAGATCGAGGCATCTGGAGACGTCGATTGACATTACATTTGAATAGTTGGAGATTATAGCTATCAGGAAAACAAGAAATAGGGAGAGAGTTCCACAGGCGAGAAGTGTGAGACATGAAGCTATTGGAATAGAAGAAACGGCTACGTTTAACAGTCTCGACAGTGAAAAGGTGAGAGCGAGATGCCAGCCTTGAACTCTTAAATCTATGAAGTCTGGTACCCACGAAAGTAGCTCATCGGAGCAATTACCGTGAAAGTATTTGTAAAAAAGACAAAGAGAGGCGAAAGCACGTGTTTGAGAGAGCGACTGCAGGCGAGATGCCAGATCAGGGCCAATTACATTGCATATCCGTCTCTGGATTTTATCAAGGACCTTGAGACCAACATAAGGTGTACCAGACCATATATGGCAGCAATACTCCATGCAAGGGCGAATGGTGGATTTGTAGATTTGAAGGATCGACTCCGGCGAGAAAAATTTCCTGGCTCAGCACAGGGAGCCAAATTTCCTTGCGGTGGACGAAGCTATTGACTTAATGTATTTGTTCCATCTCGGGTCAACAGACAATGTGAGACCGAGCAGTCGAAAAGAGGTGATCTCGTGGAGTTGAGCATGAGACATTCTAACGGGAGACAGGGATGGTACTCTCTGGTGAGTAAAAGAGAGCAGTTTTGTTTTGGGGACATTAAAGTTAACCACTCAATTCCCGCCCTAGTTCACAATCGATTGGAGGTCCTTTTCGAGACAAACGGCCAGGTTAGTTTTGTCGGCGATACTAGATTTGTTTTTATATAGGCAAGTCTTTTCACTTAGCCCTATAGAAAAAAATCACAAGGTGTCAAATCAGGTGACGATAACTATTTAAACAGCACATTGTTATTATCACTAGCAACGGTCGACTCCTGGCAGATTCTCACTGAAATAGGTCCGTACAGTCATCTTAATTAGCTTTTACATATTTTGTTAAAATTTGACATCACTTGCGCGAAAATTGGCTATGATACGACACTACAAAATAATATCGATTTTTTAGACATCCTGTATATTGACAATTAGTCATCACTAAAATGAAATACAGCGGAACATCGATTCACGAATTTATTAGGTTGGTGCAAAAATAATTTCGTTTTTTAACATATGTTACTATGTGAGGAAACGAAATTATTTTTGCACCAACCTAATAATTCGTTTTAACTAATTAAAACTAATGAAAATCATTAAATCTAAGAAAAAAAACAACAATCCTAAACAGATAAAATATAGACGAACACTTGAATATTACCGTACCTGTATGTAGGAAATTTGATGGCGTAAGTGGAAGGAGAATAAAAGAGATGTTATTTGGAATGGGGAAGGAAAGACATGATGGTCTCTTTATTTATAGGAATAGTATAGGTTGTTGATTTTGCCGTATGAAACTAAGTAGGAAGAGACAATATTATCAACAACTGTTTTTCTCTTAACTTTCCTTTTTCCTTTACCAGTATCACTGCTAGTTTTCTTTGGAGCCATGACTGAGAACAAATGAAGAAAAAAAAAGGCATAGTACAATAAGATTTGTAAAAAAAGTAACACGGATATATACAACATGGCGGTCGACTAAGAAATGATTCCGTTCGGGTTTACTAGGTCCGACTCAATCCAACAAAGAGAGCTGAAATGTTGTTTGATAGCATCATCATAGATTTCTGCTTAGGAACTGATGACATCGGGAAGGTCGTTTATGAAAATCAGAAACAGAGTAGATCCAACTGAGTATTAAAAGGGCGTAGGTTCGAGGATAGATTTTTGAAAGACAACCCGAATTTAGCATGAAATGATCTATACACATTTCCTTGCAGGTCACAACCAGAGACCTACAATCAGAAATGACTTCATTATATTTTCCACTGATCATTCTTGTAAAAAAACAAACACTAAAAAAAATAAAAAATAAAACATAACACAGATTCTCTATATATAAAGCTCTTTGCAACGTGTGAGATGTGTACTTGTGAGTACGTTTTTTTTTTTGTATTTCTTTAAGAGGTGGCCTACTAGGAATCCCTTCAATGATTGTATCGGGACCTATTACAATCAATCCGAGTGCTCCAATTATAACTGGAATTATTAATATATAACATAATAAATTGTTTTTATTTAATTTCAGATATTTAAAAAAACATACAGACTCTAAATGGGAGTGGGGACTTGCCTATAAGATACTCTTCCACCCAACCCCCCAATTTACTTTTTTTTAGTCTCATGACAATAAGAGGAAGTAAAAAAAAAAAAATACAAAAATATATAAAACAGAACAGTAAAACACATCAACAACAAATTAATAAAACAACAGGGTTATTTGAGCCCCCTCCTCTACCCCCCCCCCAAAAAAAAATTGAAACACATAAACATACATATTGGAGTTGTTAAAAACTAATCAGGAATTGGCATTGACCAGAAAAGAAAATACTTTAATAATTGTTTATAAGTGCAAAATACAAATTTACTGCGAATCCAATAAATATTTCCTGTTACATTTTTTTTAAATGAGTACAAAGAAATAATTTTAATATTCATAGGTTTTGAAATTTCATTGAATTTGTTACATATCAAGAGAAAAAAAAACGCTCCTTAGTTTAGTCTTAGCGAAAGTGGGGGGGATCCATTTAGCATCTATTTCTAGTAAAATATCAACCTGGTGCAAATTAAGTATACCAAAAATTTTGAAAAACCAATTATATTTTTGCTCTTGTATATAAATACGTGTTACAAAATAAAATCCTTATTTTGCTTTTGTCTTAATTCATATTTTCCTTTTTACAGATATACCTTATCTGAACTGTTCACACAAACACACATGCATATACACCCTAGCGCACATTAATTGAAACAAAACGAATAATTCCATTATTATTTACCTTTAGGCTATTTTTCCAATGAAACGTGACCCAATGCACATGTTAGTACTTCGTATGTTCGCCTTTATTTTTTAGAAACTCTTTGATACCATTTGGCATGGAATAAATTTGAAGCAGTTCTCATTGATTTTGGGGTCACGGTATCACACATCTATAATGGCTGTCACGCGCTTCTCTTTCGTTGTACAGTCCGTGATCCTCTCTCTAAGGCTTAGCAGTGTGTCCCTGCAGCCTCACAATTTTTGTACGCTTCCTTTAACGTCCATCACAGACAATGACCGTAGGACAAATAAATGACAGTCGAGACAATAGTTTCTGGGCGTAATAAAATTCTAATGCAATCGCGAATGACGCAATGTTTTTCAAGGCCTAACAAATTTCGTCGTACACCCCGAAAATAGATTCATATTACTGCACATCACTGCAAATAAACTAATCTGATAAAAAAATAGAAATCGATTACACCCTGTCACTCCACTGGGACTAAAACTAACCGCATGGTGAAAGAAAGGAAACTAAAGTCGTTGTTTCAATTAATTTGTACAAGTGTATATTACGGTTCAAGTGATTCTTGGCCGCTTAATTTTATATTGAACATGAAAACGAGGCTATTTAGCAGTCGACTGTTTTTTATATTTAAAATGTTACTTTTCATTGAAAAGACACTTAAACGGTCATATTTGGATAAATTGAAATTGAAACGAATGCATCTGTTCTCTAAGTTTTTGAATTTTACTTTGAAACTATCCACTTACATTTTACATAGGAACATCACCATAATTAAATGCGGAGAGAATCTACGTTTCAAATTATTTTATTGGTGCCCTTATGAACCACATTTTGGAGATTTCCACTTCAAGATCCTTGTATGTTGAAAGTTTTTTCGAAGTCTTTGATCATGATGTTTAGGCAATTAGCATTGATTATTCTCTCCGTGTCTATTGTAAAGTCACACAAAATTGTTACAGGTCCTATTTCTGAAACCGGGTCTGGGTGGTGTTGTTACCAGTTTCTTACAGTTTCCTTCCCATAAAGGTTGCATATTTTCCAGTGCAGATATTGGCCCACTCTGTCATTCCGAGTTTTATATTCAGTGAGTGCTAACACTGCACAGTCTCATACAAGATGATTAATAAAATGGCACGGTTACACTTTTTTTTGTTAATTATAATTGAATTTAACTTTTTCTTGGGAAACTCAGAATTATTTTCATAACTATCTCAAAGTTGTTTGCCGTTTTCTTTTTAAATGAATGGATATTTCGAATACTTTATAATCGGATAAAAATTCGGTTAATGTCAACATTGTCAATGAGAACGTTGCCTGTCGCCAGTCTACGCACTGGACGTGACTTGAAAAATCAGCGTTTTAAACAAACTTTTTTTTTGTTACCTGGGTTCGAACACATTCACCTGATTTCAATGGAAAATAAGAATCTTTTTTTTTTTTTAAGAAAGTTCTATTAATTGCGAATGATGCAAACACAGATACAACCAAATGTTTACACAAGCAACATACACAAAGACATGAAAATATGGAACCGCAAACCTAGAAATTATTTTACAATTTTAAAAAAATCAAAAGCAAAATAAATCTATTCAAACAAAACATAGAAAGTCTACAAAAAAAATCTTTAAACTTCTTGTAGAATCTCAAAGTGATTTTTCTGTAGGCCTTTTGAAATATCACAAATAAACTTTTTCATCATCAGTTCTCTCCCTACTGAGCGCTCCAAACTTTCGGACTTGTGCCAGATCTAAACTACGCTTAGCAAATCACAATTCATGTGTAGTATGCCTTGCTTGGTTGTGTGACACCCACCGGTGGTCGCAGCGCCAATCTGTGACGTCCTCTGGCCGCGAGGCCAATATATGACACTGCGTTGTCGGCCCGTGGTCAACTCCCAGTTGCGTCGCAAAGCTGTAAGGTGTCTTCCACCAGCGTTTTGGGGTTCTTTGTCGCTGCCACCAGCCTGTGTCCCGGTCGATCTGATCGTTCCCGGTTCGATACCAGCTTTGTCGTTCCCAGCTCACTTCCAAAGTCTGGTTACCGAAGTAACTACTTTGATCTCAAGTCTAACCTACCCACATTGTGACTTTGATCTTAGGTAGACGAAATCAATCAGGCGTCGGGCCATAGTGCAAACTGAATCCGGGATAAAGGTGATATTGCACAAGCGTAAGTAAAAGAAGCAATAAAACAAACTCAAGAGGTTCAAATATGTTGAGAAATAACAAATTATCTTTATCCGTCTGTTATATACAGGAGTGTGTTTCTCTCCCAGCCTGTTTCTATGGATTTGTGACACTTTTACGTTTCTTAAGCGAGTTTTGGTATTTTAAGTCGTCGTCAATATAACTTGCTTTTGGTAGGAAGTCGAAGTCGGATGGGCGTGGAATTTCTCGGTCTGCTTATACGAGGCTACAGTCCCCAACTGCTGGAACTACTGCTGACTGACTCTAGCTGCCTGTCCAAAACTCTACTGCTGGAACTCTAAACTCCCTAGCTGCCTCGAGACGTTCGTTTATATGGATACCAACCAAAACCCGGTGTGGGTCCTGACATGGTTTGGGTTCCTAGATAACTCTCGATTCCCAACAAGAATTCTCTTTGTTCATAGGCCAGGAAAATTAATTACTTCCCATTTTTGGAAGATTAATTACTTTCCCTTTCGGAGGTTTCTCCCTCGTCTGTGAGGGAAGGTCGGAGGAGAGTTATCGTCCTAGACTCTTCCTCTTTCACATTGGTATCTCATACCAATCCCCCCCAGTTGGTGTTAACAACTTCTCCGTCTTTCTCATACATTCACTTCCGCCTATCACCTACCACTTGACCAATGATCTCTCGGCAGTGTGGGTGTGGCTAGACTGGCCCTCTTAAAATTATTATCCTGAATTTTGTTTACAAAATCCTTTTTTTCCTTCGGCCAAAACATTTTTTTACAAAGCCCAGATTGCCAAAATGATTCTTATCGCATCCTTCTTTTGGAGACACCCAAAATTCACTTAGTCGGGTCTCTCTACCGACTCATCAATCACTGTCAAAACCCGACACCTGGTTTTGTTTTCTGCTAAGTCAACTTTTAGCTGGGAGGTATTTTACCTGAGAATCAAATTCTTTATTTTTCTCATACCTTAAAATCCTCTTAACACCAAATGCCCATTTTCGACGACGCTGTGTCTGACGTCAACAGTTTGAATAATCAATAATAATACGATTTTCTTCCTCATGCCAGAATTCTAACACACACCGAATGATTCCCTTCGTTGGACCCAGGAATTAAAATTAAATGATATCTCTGAAATATCACTAATATCGCTTCTCTCTGCCTGTACCGCTGTGGTCCCAAGCCGAATTTTTTTTTATGACCGCCATGTGTCGTCTGGCTTTGTTTTTCTTTCTGAATTCTGTCTCCCTTGGCGCGTCATTCCCTTACCATGACATTAATCAGTTTTGACAGAATCTCATATCTCACTTTTTCTTACGGATTTTCTGTCTCGTGCGAAAAGTATCTTTCTTCGTAAATAAAATCAAATCTTCTTTTTTAATGTCGCTCAGTCTTCCGATATAGCTCTTTCTCGCCTTAAGTCTTTCCTGTTTTTAATTTTTATCGTTAATTAGTTAGTCAATTACCATAGCTAAATAGTATCACATTTATTTTTGCTTAGCAGCATATCAGCACCTCTATGGGTTAGTTAATGGTGAAATCTAAATATTTTCTAAGAAATTTCTAATTTCATTTTTTGAAGATAATAATCGTTTCAATGATACAAGTCTTACTAAATAACCCATAGCGAGGGGGGAGTGAAAACATCGATTCATACCTTTCCGAATGGTATTTGCGCGTGATTATGACGAATCCAATGGGAATGAGAACTCGGCTCTCAGATTAACAACTTTGAGCCATTATTCATGACACTACCCGCACATCCAAGCTTACAACGCCTAGTATTCCACAGCAATCACCGTCCCAACGTCATATGGCCGTAAGCCGCAGCGTGTTTTGGGTAATTAGACCCGGCAGATCCCCATTGTCTCCAAGTCAAATCACAGCCGATGTCCTTCAGATAAAGTCTCGCGACACGTGGCCCTTGGTTCAATCTGGGTAACCCTGCGCCGGGACAATCGTCTTAAGTCTCCCCCCCCACACACCTCGACGATACCATGCACTAACCTTATTGACTGCATATATAGCTTACCGGCTGTAGTCGAAAGCCTATCCGGGGAAATTTAAAAAATATTACGCCCAAGCCAAGGATGCCTTGCCTCTAGGCAGTATCTTCCCTTCAGGAGGGGACCTCCCCCACACAGCTATGGACTGACTGTGGTCTATTGCCTGAGGCAAGTGCTGCGGGTTTGGGTAATTTTTTAACTATAATGTCGATAAACCCACTTTAAACCTCGACCTTAGATTACATTCGGTAGCGATATGGGCACGCTGAACAATACCATTACCTGCTGTAGTCAAAAGCCGATGTGGAGAAGTTAACTAAAACATAAGCCCAAGTCCCAGGTGGCCTTGGGTGGGGCGGGTTCCATTGCATTCACTTATGTGCTAATACCCTTGGGAAAGGTATGGAGCCTCTTTTTCTACCCCACCCTCCACCCAGCTATGGACAGACTGTGTTTTATAGCCTTGGGTGGCAAACGACCTAGGAGAAGGGAAAACTAAATTCAAAACCGATCTGGAGGGTTAGGCTCTGTCAGACTTGCAAAAGAAAGACCACTTCTACTTTGGCGAAAAAATTGTTCAGAGAAATATGACCTATTTTCCTCCATATTTTTCTGTATTTAATCAAATGAGCGTCTCAGATCATTTGATACTGACTGTAATCGCTCGATGGCTTCCGTTTAGTCGAATCAACACATACGTCTATTTGAAGCAAAATACATTCAACAAGCAAATTAATTTGAAAGAACAGAATCTTGAGAGACTTAAGTTGAGAGACTTAAGTTGAGAGACTTATTGCTCAAATATCGTAGATATCTTTAAACTGCATAGAACGGGTGATTAATGAATCTGCTTTGCCCTTCAGAATAAGCCAGGCTCAGTAATTAACCAGAGGTAAACTCGTTCAAATCGCTTCGTTATTCATCCTTAATACTCGCCTCTTAGAGTTGTAAATAATTTTCTTATATATATTTAAGATTCTGTATTTTGTTTTTCTTTTTTTACGTTACTGAGACAAATGGTAGAATGATGCTAATTTGAGGCTACTTAAATGCTCTTAAAAGACGGCTTATATCAGTTAATATTAAGCAGAATACTATGTTTTATCCTTCGTCCCTACCTAGTGCTCTAATACACTGGCCTTGATCCACACGAAAGTAAACTAAGAAAACTCTTTTAATGCTGCATCATGAGGAACAAGCTGTTAAGAGTCTCAAGTTCAATCCTTACAAGGTAACATTCGAATTTCCTCTCGTCTCTTATATATATATATATATATATATATATATATATATATATATATATATATTGTTTTATTAACTATAATCGGGCGGTGTGAAAAAACACACATAAAACAATTTGTAAATAAAATAAATTATAATAAACAGTATTAAACAACATTTACCGGCCTGGATGTCCGAGAAATGTATTAATACTTTATTAAATTTATTAAGAATTTATTTATTATAAAACAGAGCATTAACTTAAATATTTGTATCTAAAAAAAGAATGTATAAGTTTAAAAATGTCTTAGAATAATTGTCGGACTTTGTCCATTTCATAAGGTGTGACGTCATTTTGTTTACATTTGGATACGCTTTGAGCAGATATGAATGTACGTGAGAGATTCATGGAAGATTGATGTTTCAAAGCAGTAAAATCGACCTTGCTAATCGTACGATTCTCCGTGGCTCGATCGGTTAAGGATATAGGATTTGATTCCTGTCGGAGAATGAATATTTTCTATGAACATTTCTCAGACATTCAGGTCGGTAAATGTTATTAATACTGTTTATTATAAAATAGAGCATTTACTTAAATATTTGTATCTATAAAAAGAATGTATAAACATAAAAATGTCTTAATATATATATATATATATATATATATATATATATATATATATATAAATATATATATATACCCTCTTGTAGGTTAGGCATTTTGGAAGAAAGGGAATTCGTCGGCTGCTACTGATTAACGCTAAAAACACTTCGGTATAAATAGAGCGCTCAGGCATTAACTTTTAAAAATGTATGATACAAACTCCCATCTCATATTTCACGCCAATTTTTCTTGTTTTTTTTTCTTTTTCGCGTATGCTACATGACATATTCTAAGGTCTAAATGCCTAGACACTTCAGTTAACCCATTATTGAGTATTTAAGAATTTCTCTTCGAAAATGCTCCATGACGTAAAGTTGTTTTGTTTTATCGGAAATTTTCCCAAAATTCTTATTAATTTTAATTTTATATTATTTTTTCCCATTCGTTTTCTGTTTATTCAGCACACACTGGGCCCACCTGTGCGTTACACTGCAACTATGCTGAGCAGACCTTAGTTATAGTTACTACGAAAGAGCGTGTTATCTAGCGTGATCAACAATTTGAACAAGGCCAGCATGCTCAAGCCCTTCGGCCATCTATCGATGCCCCCCCAACGGTTCCGTCTACCCAATTTCACGTGGTATGGTTTTCAGGCACTTTACAAATGGGCCGGACGCTGAGATTGACCCCTCAAGTCCGATAACATCAGGAATTCTGCTTGTCAGAATATGTCAAGATTCTGACAAATCCATGTGTGGGATTCGAACCCGGGTCTCATGGTCAGAATACGAACGTTCTAACCATATTTATCTAGATCAGGGGGCTCTTAACCGGGGGTATGAGAACCAAATACTGCGGGTATGGGACTATTGTTTTAACATCTCCAATAAGGATATTGTAAAGTTTAAAATATCCTTATTGGAGATGTTAAAACACTACCTGTAGAAATAATTCAAGAAGTACAGATTCATTTGGAAGTTCTAAGTACATATTTTGAGGGTTACTTTTCAGATATTGATGATCTGAGCATGGATTCGATTTGGATACTGTTTTGGTCCAAGTTCCTTGTAGCACGGTGATGGTCCAAGGTTAGAACCAATGAAAGAATAACACAAACACAGGTATGGAATACAAAGATATATTACAACAGAAATATAATACAAAGAAGTAGAAGTATTAGTAATGACTATCAGATTTGGTTAGAGTGAACTATGTTGTCTCGACAAGTATCGCTATTCCAATGTCCTTACAATATGCTCTCAATTATCTCTCCTCGACTTACAATCTCCATACCTCTTAAGAGGTGCAGTATTTATAATGTCAGGAATAGTCCATTATTATTATTATTATGGCTAAGTTCCCATAACACCCCTGCTTCCGAAGCTTTTGCGTAGCAGGGGTTTTTAATATTTTTTCTCTTTGGATCTATTACCAAAGGGTCTGTGAACTTCCTTTTTCTGGACGATTTTCGTGATTCTGGCATTATTTGCGGCCTTTGTATATCAAATGTATCGAAAATCGTATCCTTCCTGAGGTGCACCGTTAGAGTCCTCTAACAGTCTCTTTCTTATTTGGTTTACGCGTCTTTTATGTTAGAATTTGGGTCCCAAATCTTTTTTCAATTGTACCTTGTTCCCAGTAAGATGTATTGTTTTTATATGCTTTAAAAACTTGTTCTCCTGTGTGGAATTTTCTTTTTGGTACGCACGACTGTTATTTATTTGCTTCGTTTGTTTTGGTAGCAATTTATCAAATACTGATCTGATTTTTCTGGCGACCATCACTTCTGCGGGTGATAATGCCGGTGGCGTAGCATTATTTGGCGTAATTCGATATACCTGTAAATATTGTTGAAATGCTTTTTCCGTAGGCACATCATATGCTTTTCTTAAGGTTCTTTTGAGTGTACCAACAAATCTCTCCGCTTGGGTGATACGGCGGGGATTTGATATATTTGATTTGAAAAAATTCGCAAAACTCTTGGATATCCGCTGATGTGAATTGTGTTCCATTATCTGTGACTGGACAATACACTACTCCAAACCGAGTAAACAGTTCGTAGAGGCAATTTATGGTAGTTTCGGAAGTAGGATTTTTGCAACGAAACACTTCCGGCCATTTACTATAACTATCCACTATGATCAAATAGTAAAAACCATCTATTGGACCTGCATAATCTGCGTGTATTCTTGACCACGGACGATCTGTTACTTATGGCTTATGGATGACTGGCGGTGCTTTGGCTTCTAAGGAACAACCCTTAAATTTTCCCACCATCTGTGTAATGTCTTGGTCCATGTTTTGCCAATATACATAGCTTCGCATTAGCGAGTTCATTTTATTTTTCCCTGGATGGCCCATGTGGAAATGCTTTAGGATTCGCTTTTGTAATGTTTCGGGAATTACTACCCTTTCATTATAAAGTAGCACATTATCGCATAAAGAAAAACTGTCCGATATTTGCTTATCTTTGCTTTTGTTTCTTTTATGAATTCATCATTTATTGCTTCATTTTTTATCTCTTGTAGTGTGACGGGGAGGTTTCGAACTGTACAACATAGTACTGTCCTGATATCTTCTTCATGTCGTAAGGCTGCGATTACAGAATCTTCCAATGGCTCTGTTTTCGTTGGTATAAGTCTCGACAGACCATCCGCATGCCCGATTTTTTTCGTTGGTAGATACTCCAATCTGAAATTGTAATTCAGTAGAATTGTACCCCATCTTAGCAACCTATTGGCAGTGTAAACCGGTAGACCTTTCTTCGATCGAATCGAATATTGTTAATAACGGTTTGTGATCCGTCTGTAGAGTAAAAAATCTACCATAGATATATCTATAAAATCTTGTGACTGCTAAAATAATTCCCAGGGCTTCTGTTTCTACTCTATATGTGAGTAATTTTTCTCTGCAGGTAGTAGGGTTCTTGATGGGTTTTATTGTCCCATCCGGCAGTTTTATGCAGTATACACGCCTCGACTCCATCGGCGCTCGCGTCACTTGATACTATTATTTCTAATTTTGGGTCATAGTGTGCCAAAAATAAATCCGAAGCTAACGTCTTAATTATTTTGTCAAACGTTTTCTGGCATTCTTCTGTCCACTCTCAAACTTTTTCTTTTTTCAACAGTTCGTTCAGTGGTGCACGAAGTTTATGCATATGAGGAATGAATTCCTGGTAATAATTCACTAAGCCTAGAAAACTTTGTAATTCTGCTATGGTTTTTGGTTATGGCAACAAAGATGAGGACAATAGTCCGAATAATGTAAATAGTGTACATAATACCTCATTTCAGAAATATAGACAGATACTGAAAGGCCGAAATGTTGTAATAAATATGGCGACAAAGATGAGGACAATAGTCCGAATAATGTAAATAGTGTACATAATACCTCATTTCAGAAATATAGACAGATACTGAAAGGCCGAAATGTTGTAATAAATATGGCAACAAAGATGAGGACAATAGTCCGAATAATGTAAATAGTGTACATAATACCTCATCGCAGAAATACAGACAAATACTGAAAGGCCGAAACGTTGTAATAAATATGGCGACAAAGATGAGGACAATAGTCCGAATAATGTAAATAATCTTACATTCATATTACAGACCTGATTAAGTAAATCCCTACCTTGAGTCGGTCTTGTGCCTTGTATGAACATTAGCAAAAACAAAAAGGTTAGCTAGATTTCTTTCATATCAAATGTCTTTGTACCATTCGTAGGATGTTAGAAAAAGCCACAGATTGTGGACAAGTACAGTGGGCGGAAAGTCGTAAAGAATGGAGAAGCATTTCTTCCACTGGTTTAAAATCTTTTCAAGATAAAAGCCCGGAGCATCGTGACGAATCAGGGGTTAATGGTAAGCCGAGTTAATTTCTTAACAGATTTGATGTGCCAATGTCGATTCGTTGCACGTAGGAAGGCGGGACCCAGTCATCAGAAAAAAAATAAGCATTCTTAATTCATCAAAAAATTCACACGCACTTTTTCTTAAGGATAAAAATTTTGTTTTTTTCACCTGGCCTTAATTTTTGTCATTGCCAGTACAGGTGACTATTTGTACGAGGGTGGTCTGAAATGTTCATAGGCTGATCTTGTTCGTTTGTTCGTTTGGGTTTTATGGCATATCAACCACTGTGAGTTATTTAATGTCAAATCCAGTTTATGAATTTTAAATGCCTTTTTTTGTATGGAATAAAAAATGTATAGCTGGTAACATTATTGGTTCCAAAAAACGTATAGCTGGCAACACTGTTTCAAAAACTTATAGCTGGCAACATTATTTTTCCGAAAACATTATCTGAGACCTTGCTGTTGGATGTAGTTTATCGCCATACCCAGGACGCGGGTGTAGTTTACCGTCATACCCAGGACGTTAGTAAGACTTGGAAAAACTAGGAGTTCACTATTTGCCCATAGCTGGGACCCTAACAGGTGCTACCACCCTGGGTCAAGGTGGACCTGGGAACACCAGCAATTAAGAGGTGGTTCCACGCTCCTCAAAACCTCCTGATCAAAGGCCTTGCTGTTGGATGCAGTTTAACGTCATACTCAGGACGCCTCATTGGGGGGGTCTTACCCCTATACAGAGGTGCAGTCGGCGTATTCTAAAGCTCCAGCCGACAGTGCCGTCATAGGCTGACTACGAATGATGGCTACTAGAGCAGTGAAAATTTGCATGTATTAATTTACACTCTTCTTATTAATAACTGCATTGTTTCGTTCCAGATACGAATGGATGTATGTGTATGTGTTTAGCATTACAGAATGTTTTATTTTCAAATCATAGTCAATATATTGTGTCCATGTTCATATTTGATTGAGTGGTGTTTTTGTTTTATTAATAAATATTTACTATTATTATATTTAAATAAAAATAATAAATAATATAATTATTATATATATAAATATGTACACACACACACACACACACACACACACACACATATATATATATATATATATATATATATATATATATATATATATATGAATAAACACAAAGAAAATTTATTCAAGAAAATTAAATGAAAACAGTTAAATCCATAACCTCATGTTACTTAATCATATGACCCATAAATCAACCCCAATACAAAATAATATAAATACTAATTTACATATATATATATATATATATATATATATATATATATATATATATATATAAATAATCTCCGAGTCACTTTAGATTATTAGGCATTGAAATGTATCACTTTACGTCCATATATATTTAGGCGCACACTCATACCAAATTATGTTGAAAAAACAATAATATTTTTGCTCTTGTATATAAATACTGGCCCAAAATATAATTATTAAATTTGTCCTGATAAAGGCTCTCAGGGGACGAAACGCGTCGACCAAGGTAAGTTCTCCTCATGTCTTTATTCGTATTGTCCTTTTACCGATATACTGTATCTGAAATTGAACAAACGTTATTTTGCATTTACAGAATCGATTTCTGAGTTTCAGAAACACCATAGGATAAATGGATGGATATCCTGCCTCTCGAATGATCTCATCATAACACGCACGCACGCCCCCCCCCCCCCCGCACACACACACACACACACATATATATATATATATATGTATATGTAGAGAGAGAGAGAGAGAGAGAGAGGAAGAGAGAAGAGAGTGAGAGAGTGAAAGATATACATAGACGTATTAAAAGGGAGAACACTGACTACATTCTCTATCACTACATTTGTACATAAACGCAGAACTTTAACCTTAAAATTTAAATTCAAACTCCGCGTTGCGACTGCACGTTCCAAAACAATAACACACATTTCTCATAGCATTTTTCAGATTACAACCTTGATTTCGTTTGTCCACTTATTACTGAAAGTATAAACAAGAACACAATATTTTATACCTGAGGATGTCTGTAGGGACAGACGAAAGCTTGTAATATAAAAAGATCTAATGCGACGGAAATTTATAAAACAGGATCTTTTCATTCATAAACAGATTCGGGGTTTTTGTATATTATTGAATTGTTCGCGAAGATGGATTTCTCGCCATTTAATCATTAACCTTTGTATTTGTTTTATGTATGAAAAAAAAAATGAATATATATATATATATATATATATATATATATATATATATATATATATGTGTGTGTGTGTGTGTGTGTGTGTGTGTGTGTGTGTGTGTTAATTAGTATTTCAGTTATTTTTGACTGGGATTGATTTATCTGTTATAGATTTCGAATATCCCAATATACCCTTTCCTGGAAACCTTTAAATTCATAACCTCATATTATTCAAAACATATTGTGAAGACGCTTTAAAAAGTAGTAGTTAGTAGACGAGAGATCAAAGGAATAGAATGGATGTGGCAAAATCTCGCATTCCAATTCGGTGAGCTTCTGCCGTGTCTGGCAACATGTGGTCTAGAATTTTCATGAAGCAGGAATAGACATTGCCGATTAAACAGTGCCGGTCGTGTTTTCTTTAACTGAATGTGCATTTCATCATGTTGCTGTAAATAAACTTGCGCAGTGGTTCTTTGGTTAGATTCCAGGAATATGTAAAAGGTAATGCCAATAGTGGAATCCAGACAGTCACCATGATCTACTGGTGGCACAATTTCGGTTTTTGAAAGTGTTTGGATCCTTCTCCATGATCAGGGCTTTCAGAAGATCGTTTACGATTACTATATGTGGTGCCCATTTATCGAGTTTCTTCACTTTACCAATTCTCTTGAGATCCTCCGATATTGTTGAATTGCTGAACCCAATTATCTGAGACGTTTCTCTGATACTTTGACGTTAGTTTTGTTCGACTAGTGTTTTTAAATGTTGATTGTCAATTGCAGCTGGACATCCTCAACCACTTTGTTTTTCAAGCCTCGTATCCCTACTGCGGAACTTCAGGAACAAGCACTCTACTGTTCTGTTATTTTTGGCACCGGTTTAAGAAGAATTATTACTAAGTTTATCTTTAAACATTATATGCCTTTGATCTTGAACATCAAAAGAGTAGAGATGTGTTCACTTTTTTGAATATGTTCAACTTTTGAAAGAGATTGATATGGAATTCAAAAACAGGACACTCTAATTATTAGGAATATGTAGTGTATTTTCCGCAAATATTATATTAAAAGGTTTGTTCTAAAAACGGACTTTATTTTCTGTATTTCTGAGATTAGGTATTGTAACTGTTTACACTATTTACATTGTTTGGACTATTGTCCTTATCTTTATTGTCATATTCACGGCGTTTCGATCATTGTACGCTCTGGCCTTCTTCAGGATCTGTCTATATTTATAAGATGAGGTATTGTAAATATTTACACTATTCCAATTTTTCGGACTGTTGTCCTCCTTGTTATTGCCATATTCACGACATTTCAGCCGTTGTACGCTCCGGTCTTCTTCGGGATTTGTCTATATTTCTGCGATGACGTATTGTAACTACATTTTTCACAGTGTTATTCTTAACTTTAGTTTCATATTTACGACGTTTTGGTCGTTGTACGCACCGGCCGTCTTCAGATGATATGCCCAAGGGCACATGCCCCAGTGGATAAAAGCGTTGCTTGAAGTAATTCATTGACTTGACCCAAAGAGTTGTGAGTTCAACACCTGGCCACAGCAAAAAGGAAATAGCTGAAACTGAGATAACCCGAAAAAGCATAAAACTAAAATAATCTACCCAAGTATACGAAATAAAGTGTTCGGTTCGAAATTCTAACGAATATCACCTGAAGATGACCGGAGCGTACAACGACCGAAATGTCGTGAATATTACAATAAAGATGAGGACAACAGTCCGAAAAATGTAAGTATTATAAACAAATTGATGTTTCATACCTAAAACTACAGCATATCAATGAGTGCAGAACGGATGAAAAGAAACTTGAATAAACTGAAATCTGCTTTTACTTTCGATGGACGTGACCTGAATAAACCAAGTAGCCTACGAGGGCGGGTTGAAAGGTTTATTAGTGATGCTAGAACTGTGAAATCTTTCATTCATTAATTTCACCTCTTTGAATAGCTGCATTGTTTCTTTCCTGATAAACTGATTGTTCAAAGGAAACTTCAAATGTAATTAGCAGTGACTTCTCTTGACAATGAACATAATTTGGCGTCCTGGTGTCATCAAATACCCGTAAAAATAGTTTTTAGACCCGAATGACATTCATGCTGATATGGTTGTTACATTAATGGATGAAGCTGCAGTTTTATCAGCAATAGAAAAGTCAGCTGCTGAATTTATAAGTGGAAAGGAGAGTCTTGAAGATGATCGAATGTCTTGACGTTCTACTATTGCAATTACCGAAGCAGTGGAAACACCCGTGCTCCAAATATGGTCATTGTCGTTTCATCTGCATGGAAGATGATCACCTCCATTATTTTCAAGGATGCAAAATGCAGTGTTTATTGATTATCTTCAAAAGGTCCAATCCATCATGGGAGACTCCTATACAAACTTGCCGAGGCAGTTACGAAAGCTTATCAAAACCAAACGATCAGGAAAACTGATGAAAGAGGTTTTGTTTCATCAGGCCAATGCTCCCGCACACAAGTCAATGGTTTCAATGGCTGCTGTGTGCAACTGTAGCATTGAACTAGTTAATCACTCTCTCTGTTCTCCTGATTGTACTATAATCTGTTCCCCAACATGAAAAAAAAAATATATATACTTGGCAAGTAATCATTATCACAGTGATTATGACGTCATATCTGCTGCTGCTGATTTTTGGACCAACTGGGTGAAAGCTTCTTCACCAGAGAGATCCAATCACTGCAACACCAATAGATGAAGTGTGTGGACCGCAAAGAGGACTATGTAGAAAAATAAACCTGATTTACTTCTATTCCATGAGAGTATCTTGATCTGCCTATGAAATTTTCAGGCGACATTAGTATAGAGGGAGAAGATTTATAAGAGAACTGGATACAGTGGACATAACGCTGAGGCCATGGTGTTGATCGCCCAGAAAGTTTTAAGAACAAGGTTGTAAACGGAAGTAAGAAAGGACTAACTATTAACTGTAAGAAGAGCGAATAAGTGGTTGGCGGTAAGAGAGATACACATTGAGGATTCGAAATCAAGTAAAGTAAAACTATTTTTATAATGTTGTAACAGGCTAAAAGAGTGACACGGAAAGCCGAAAGAGCATAAGAAGAGCGAAAGATGCTTTCCAGAAATTAAGCAACGTATTAAGAGATAGCTTGATTTTGTTCAGCAGTATATGGATTATTTAATGCTGAAATCTAAATATTTTGAACACAATTTTATGGCTTCAACTACAGATATACTATAAATAGTTATTGTTGGTAACTTTACTATAAATGTGTATTGTTGGTAATTTTGGGGGCTAACTATTTGCCCATAGCTGGGACCCTAACAGGTGCTGCCACACTGAGTCAGGGTAGACCAGCAATTAAGAGATGTTTCCACGCTCCTTAAAACCTCCTCAACAGAGGTCTTGCTGTTGAACGTAATTTATCGTCTTAGCCAAGACTCGGGTGTAGTTTATCAACATACCCAGGACGGTATAAATATGTAACGTTGGTAATTTTATTATAAGTAGGTATTGTTGGTAATTTTAATATAAATATGAATATTTTGCTATTTTTCTAATAAGAAAATTTATTTTTATACTTTCATAAATGTTTGTTTTTGTTTGGGACGGTTCTCTAATTGCCCATAACTGGGACCCTAACAAGTGCTACCACCCTGTGTCAAGGCAGAACTGGGAATAGCAACAATTAAGAGGTGGTTCGCCGCTCCTCAAAACCTCCAATCTCCCAATCAGAGGCCTTGCTGTTCGATATAGATTATGGTCATATTCAGGAGTAATGAGATAGGAAAATGTTATTAGAAGAAAAGAAATGAGGTTTAGAATGACTATATAATATCTAATCTCTGATATGTCAGTGGATGCTAGGAAGATGAAGAAGAGGATTAAAACCACAGAGATATGGTTCTACTAATGGTTGTTGAGAATATCAATAGCGAATAAACATCAAATAAGTTCTTAAGTAAAATATTTACACGAAGAAAACAAATACTTACACTTAGCTGACAGTTCTGGAAAAAAAACATAACGAGGAAAGAAAACCTGAAGAATATAACACTCACAGGGCCTACTGAAAGCGAGTAAACTAAATTGTATATCCTACCTAATGTGGAAATGTCCAGCGCCGTTCCTCATTCATTCAGCTTCTGTTTCCTTCTCTCTATTTCGTTATTTTACATTTTTAGTTTCTCTTTCTTATTTCCTTTTCTTTCTCTTTCTCTCAAAATTTCTCTTTATTCTGTTTATCTTGTAGCTTTTCATTCTTTTCTGTCTCCTCTCTAACTTCTTGATTTTTTCCTCTCTCTGTCTATTCCCCTGACAATTTTCCTCTCTTTCTACCCTCCTGACCTTTTCCTCTCTCTCTACACTCCAGGCATTTTCCCCTCTCTCTCTCTCTCTCTCTACACTCTTACCCATTTCCTCTATCTAATCTTCTGACCTTTTCCTCTCTCTCTCTCACTCAATTTCTACTCTCCTGACATTTTCCTCTTTTTTTAAACTCCTGACATTCTCCCCCACACACACTCTCTCCCTACACTCCTGATCTTTTCCTATCTCTCTACACTTCTGACCTTTTCCTCTCTCTCTTACTCTCCTGATCTTTTCCTCTCTCTCTCTATACTCTTGAACTTTTCCTCTATCTCTACACTCTTGACCTTTTCCTCGATCTACTTACCTGACCTTTTCCTCTCTCTCTCTCTCTCTCTCTCTCTCTACACTCCTGACTTTTTTCCACTCTCTCTCTCTGGTCTTCTTTTGTCTCTCTCTCTCTCTTTCTCTCTTTACTTTCCTGACCTTTTCCACTCTCTCTCTCTCCCTCTACACTCCTGACCTTTTCCTCTCTGTCTACACTCTTGACCTTTTCCTCTATCTACTCTCCTGACCTTTTCCTCTCTCTCTACACTCCTGACCTTTTCCTATCTCTTTACACTTCTGACCTTTTCCTCTCTCTCTCTCTCTCTCTACACTCCTGACCTTTTCCTCGATCTACTTACCTGACCGTTTCCTATCTCTCTCTCTCTCTCTCTCTCTCTCTCTCTCTACACTCCTGACTTTTTCACTCTATCTCTCTCTCTCTGGTCTTCTTTTGTCTCTATTTCTCTTTACTCACCAGACCTTTTCCACTCTCTCTCTCTCTTTAGTTTACAGACCTTTTCCCCTCTCTCTCTCTCTCTCACTCTCCTAACCCTTTCCTCACTCTCTCCTTACTCTCCTAACTTTCCTCTCTCTACTCTCCTGGCCTTTTCCTCTGGCTCTCTCTACTCTCCTTTTGCCTCTCTCTCTGTGTCTTTACTTTCCTGACCTTTTCCTCTCTATCTATCTATCTTTTTACTCTGTTGATCTTTTCCTCTCTCTCTTACTCTCCTGACCTTTTCCTTGCTCTATATCTCTTTTTATTCTCCTGACCTTTTCCTCTCTCTATTACTCTCTTGACCTTTTCCTATCCCTCTCTGCTATGGTGACCTTTTCCTCCCCTCTGTTATTTAAAAAAAGAAAACAAATACTTACACTTAGAAAAAACAGCTGATATTTCTGGAAAAACAAAACGAGAAAAGAAGCCCTGAAGAACTTAACACTCACAGGGCCAACTGAAGGCTAATAAACTACTTAAAAAGTGAATTGATGACAGAAACTATTAGGTTGGTGCAAAAATAATGTCGTTTTCTCTCATATGTTACTATGTGAGAAAACGACATTATTTTTGCACCAACCTAATAACAGGAATGGTAAGTCTTTGAAGCATACTTCGGGCAAGAAAAGATAGGAAGCTGTGGAGTGCCGTGACCTCCAATATTTTGAAAAGCAGAATATTCATTGATACTTCTAAGATTTCCCTGAAATGCTTCATGAACGGGTGCTGGGCATTTTTGCCACTCATCCCATCTGGACAGTGTAAATTATTGAAGGACGAATAGAAATCACTTAACGCCAGAGAGAAAATGATAAAGATTCAAGAAAAATTCATAGGAGCGCCATCTAGAGAGTGTGAGAAGATCGGAAGTTGTTGA
>OZ010607.1:11755490-11852990 GCA_963932145.1 Acanthosepion lycidas | reverse complement strand
TGCTATGTTAAAAATAGTCTTTATGAAGTCTCTCAAAATTCGACTTGCCCATGAATACATACACACTTCATCTAAAATTCGACTTGTACATGAATACATACGACACTTCATCTAAAATTCGACCTGTACATGAATACATACGACACTGCATCTAAAATTCGACTTGTACATGAGTACATGCGAGTCTTCATCTAAAATTCGACTTGGACATGAATACATACGACACTTCATCTAAAATTCGACTTGTACATGAATACATACGACATTTCATCTAAAATTCGACTCGTGCATGAATATATACGAACCTTCATCGTTATTCCAAAAATTTAATAATTATGTACTTTCTTCTGAAAATTCGACTTGTACACGACACTTCATTGCATTTAAAAAGTCTTGCTTTGATGAAGTTTTATACACGAAGATATACGAGTCTTCATTGCTATTTAAATGCCCAGTACAACTTTACCCTGAAAATTCGACTTGTACACGAATATATATGACAACTCGTTGCTCTTTTAAAAAGATTGCTTCTTTCTAGTCATTATAAACTTTACTCTTCGAAAGTCACTCTTTTTACTATTGTCCTCATCTTTGTTGTGTTGATAACTAGGTTTTCATTGGTACACTCTGCGTTCTTCTTTGTTTTATAGATCAGTGATTTAAATAAAATGTAGATTGCCAAATGTTATATATACTGAAGAGGACTGGAAAGCCAGTCAACTAAAACAAAATTTAAATCGAAAAAAGCAATAATATCACTGACTAAAAACCCTGTGAATTAAAAAACACAAAAAAATCGTTTCAGAAACGAAAGTGTATTAAAGTGTTATGGAATATCGGTCCTCCTCCTCTATATGGCAGTGAATGCTGGACAATCTCCGCAGATATGAAGACGAGACAGAAATGTGGTCCTACAGAAGGATGCTGAGATACCATGGACTAAACATATGAGCAGCGACTAAGTTTTAGATCAAATGGAATCAGACACGTACATTTAACATCAGAAAGAAACAGTTGTAATTTCTAGAGCACGTAAGGAGGAAAGGTGGCTTGGAAAGTTTGATACTCACAGGGTAGATTTAGAACAAGAGTAACAGAGGAAAACAACGCATAACCAACCTAGAGAGTTTGAGTAAATTGATGGCGGAATAAGGCTTAAAAGACAATATTTATTAAGAGCTACAAAGTACCAGAAATTGTGGAGAGCCATGATCGTCACAGTCTACAAGGGACACGCTACATAGAAGAAGTATTTCTTTATATCACATTCAATGCATTTTTGCCAAATTATATTTTACAATGACAGAGTCTCTGTATATTCGGTCCAGGGAGTCGTCTCGTTGGGCTTCACGTTACTAGACTCTAGTGTGTATCATACATTCCCCTCACACTCCCCCCAATTTTTTTTTCTCCTTTGTGCTGTGCAAATTCGCGCGGTTTGAATTTTTTCCCCCTCATACCATTAATCATTTCATTTTTGAATGTTTTAATTGTATGTAGGGTGTTTGTGTGAGTCAATATATATTGCAATAATTGTTAAATTGTTCCCAGTCGACCCTGATGAGCTTGGGAACGAAACCGGTTGGTCTGTTCTGTAAGTGTTTTCATCTCTTACTTTTTATTTTTCATAATGCCGTTAGGAAATAATTTGTATCTATTGCTTGCAATATATATATATATATATATATATATATATATATATATATTTTTGAAACAGTACAGAAGCGTATTAAGGCATTAAAAACAAGAAATTTTATATTGTAGGCCATGATAGATTTAAAAGAAAAACACACACCAGTCGACCGGTTTCGTCCCCTCTCATCAGAACTGTTAACGGGGAACTAAAATTATGAGGAAAAGAAAAAGTCTGTTATGGATTACATGAATGAGTGGACAGGGAGAAATAAATTATTATAAAAATTACATCAACATAGATGCTAGAAACGCAGCACAGCAAGTCCAAGCAAACAATCTCTTTGTTTGCAAAGAGTAGGTTTCCTGGACCTGATGTAAAGCGTCTCCAACACCTTAAGATGGAATAATGAGTGCGAACTGGCCAAAACGGAAAAGCAGTTCACACTGAAATCCATCGCACAAGTGGGATTCTTTATAAAGTGATCCGCAATCGAAGACCCATACGTGTTACGAATGGTATCGCCCAAAGAAAAATTTTTATTCAGTATTATAGCAGGTACGTGTTGTTTAATTCTAACGTCCAACCGCTGTGTCGTTCTACCTATGTAATCGCATCCACAACTACATTTGAAATGGTAAATAACAGAATTAATATGGTGGGGGGTAGAACATCTTTACACATAGACGGAAGTACGGACTTAGTTTGAAAGACAACACAAACGTTCGCTGCAAAATAACACTGACGTGAACTCCATGAAATACGCTTGGCGAAGGATTCACTAATGCTACCCAACAACGGTAAACGAAGATAGACCGAATATTTACCCACTATATCAGGTTTGATTTTGTTGAACCTGGCAGTCTCATCTCGAATGATCGATTGAACAATGTTCAACGGATAACCATTGTTCGCAAAGATCTCAGTTAAACAACTGATTTCATGTTGCAAGATGTCACCCGAACAAATCAGTAGCGCCCTATGTGTCAGGGTCCTAATCAAATTTGTCTTTTGTCGTTTAGGACAAAAGGAGTCCCATCGAGTATATAGTCCTGTAAAAGTAGACTTCCTGTAAACAGATGTGATAAACGAGGAAGGAGTTCTTTGAACAAGAACATCTAAGAAGGGCAATGAACCATTGACCTCCTTATCTACTGTAAATTTGAGGGCAGGATGAACACCGTTGAGTAGGGAAAAAAAAATGATCCACTTCCGATTCATGGCTGAACACACAAAAAGTGTCATCCACATACCAAAAGTAAACCTTGTGTAGGGCAGAACTTAACCAAAGGCTTTCCTCATAAAAACCCACAAAAATATTTGCCAACAGGGGACCCTGTCCACTCATTCGTGTCATCCATAACAGACTTTTTCTTTTCCCTTTCCTCATAATTTTAGTTCCCCCTTAACAGTTCTGATGAGAGGGGACGAAACCGGTCGACTGGTGTGTGTTTTTATTTTAAATCTATCATGGCCTATAATATAAAATTTCTTGTTTTTAATGCCTTATATGTGTGTGTGTGTGTGTGTGTATGTGAATTTACTAATTCCTCGTAGTAAGACAGTATATGTATGGAGGGGGAATATACGCACGCATATATACACGCATGCTGACAGAAACACACGAAAATGGAAACAGATCTAAGAACACACAGGGGTCATTAAAACATTAAACGATAAAATGCCGATAAGTAATTCATCGTTTTTCTTGGACCAAACTTAATTGTTTTATGACCCTTCGCGCAGAACTCTTCATTGCCAATTCAAGAAAGACATTCGGATTACTAACACAAAAACAGAAAATGTCTCATATCGAGAATATTTAACATTGAAAAACATAAGAAAAAAATTAATTATTTTTAATAATATGTGGAAATCTCTGCCTTTTACCTGAAGACGGTCGCGAGACCAGAAACACATGTAGTAAAATTATGGAAAACAAAGCAGAATATTTTTTCTAAAAAAATCCACATTACAACCAAAAACGTTTGCGGCACCTCTCTTCTCTTCTTTTTAATATACATACTTTTCTCTTGTTGGAACCACTACAACCTCTTCCTTTATATATATATATATATATATATATATATTAATTAGTACATATAGGTGTTGTTAACGACATACATCTTGTGCCCGACGAGCTGGTCATCCAGCAAAACTTTAGTCGCTCACCAAAACGTAGGTACACGTATATATGGTAATTAATATATATCTTTGCTCTGTATAACCACATCGAGCCCTTTGGCGTTTACACCCCATGTATAACTTGACGATTACTTATTTGCTTAACCGCTCATGCACACAAGCATGTGCGTATATCCTTGATTATATCTAGCCATTTGATTTACCTATCTTCTATATTCAGTGTAACCCGGATATAACACAGTTGTCGGGGCCGGAGAAGAAGTCTCTTATATCCGAGTTTCACTTATATCCGGGTTTGGTCTATTTTGTTTAGGTCAGTATGGCTGTAATTTTGGACCAGATAAAATCTCTCTTATATCCGGGTTTTTCTTATATCCGGGCCTCTTATATCCGGGTTACACTGTATATATATTCAAAAAATATAACATAAACATATTATAAAATCACTACAAAAAAGCCATTTTGTTTCAACACTTCACTTCTCAAGTGATGGTTTTTGGTTTACTTTATATTGAGCACTCTTTTAAGAATAGTGATTTTGATTATTGAAATTTTATTCCGTCTACACGAATCCTATGCTTATCTATATATATATATATATATATATATATATATATATATATATATATATATATATATATATATATGTGTGTCTGTGTTTAAGTAAATACTCTGTTTATAATAAATACTATTAACAATGTTTACCGGCCTGCATGTCCGAGAAATTTCATAGAAAATATGTGTCTTCCCACAGGAATCGAACCTGTATCCTATACGGAACCGTCATATAGCCTGGCGTGCTATGCCATTCAGCTACAGAGGAAGCATGAAGGAATCATCGCAAATTTATAGTTTAAAAGCAGTAATTCGAGCTTTGCAAAGAAAGAAGAATAGATCAAAGAGACCGCTGCTCGAGCGATACGAATTGAACCGAAAGTTAAAAAGACCAAAGAAGAGAAAGAGAGAAAAGGAAAAAGAGAAAAACCTTATTTTATTTCAGGGAAAAGACTAAAATGATTTCTTTAACTTTCAACCTCAGAAATATAAACGCATTCATCTTTGCACACAGAATAGTATAGTATAGTATAGCACTCAACTTTTCATGCATTCTCTTACACATAGTGCTTTCATGTATTATCTAGTTATAATTAAATCTACTAACCTGTATATGAGCGTCTGATGTTCTTTACTGTTGGTTGTCGTTCCTTATTCGTGCATTTGACCCTGTAAACAATCCGTCCGCCATGGAGTGGCAAACTTGGTCATCTTTGACAACGAGCTGTTCCTTTTTTTTTTTTTATCTTTTCTTTTTAAACTTTTATGCTGCGGTAATTGTCTGTAACAGAATATTCAGGCCGGTAGGTGAAAATAAATAAATATACTGTTTAATAAATAAACATGGCGTCTACTCAAGTACGAGTATCCACTAAAAATAACGTCTAAGATGATAGAAATCTATCGGATTAATGAAAATCCACTCTAAAATGTTTTCTTTTGGAGACGAATCTATGTTCAAGTGTTCCTCCAAGAATGGAATCCATGATGGCGTCTAATGAAGTCATAAATTATGTTCACATAGACCGCACGCTTAAAAGGCGCTTTGGGAAATGTTTAACAGAGACAATTTATGAACTCCATTCATTGACAAAGACGAACATTAAACATTATTTATGATCAGTCTATGATTTCAAGCAATAAGGCACCCAGTAACCGTTACATAATTATGTACGTTAAGGTGACTGCAAACACATACACAGATATATATATATATATATATATATATATATATATATATATATATATATATATATATATATATGTGTGCGTGTGTACTTATATATTTTAAATAACATAACAGGGAAATGAAAATTGCCTCATGATTATAGACTACATAGACTGCAAACACACACGGATATATATATATATATATATATATATATATATATATATGTGTGTGTGTACGTATATATTTTAAATTATTAGGTTGGTGCAAAAATAACGTCGTTTTCTCACATATGTTACTATGTGAGAAAACGACATTATTTTTGCACCAACCTAATACATAACAGCGAAATCCAAATTACCTCATGATCATAGACTATTTGCACCGACGTCAATAATTGGAATTTAAATTTAATATTTGCAAGAACAGTTGAAAAACTGATAATTCATAACATGGCAGACAATACAAAAAAAAAAAAAAAAAAAAAATGGAGTGGTGGGAAGAGAGTGCAGATGCTGTCTGGTTTAACTGAAAAATTCGCTACGCAATTTAACCTAGATGCATCCATTAACATACCAAGTTGCGGTTATAAGAAAGAAGAAATTGTACTAAGGGAAACCGAAAGAAAAAAAGTTATTAAATATGAAAAACATTAACTACTTATGTAGTGTAATGGTTAGACAGCTTGTCTTGCTAGCTCAGTTACGACTGAGTAGTGAGTTCACTGGGTTCCCCATACTTTCGGCCTTGTGACAGACCTAAGCCGAGCTTAGAAAATCCCTATATATATATATATATATATATATATATATATATATATATATATATATATAATGTAAAATTAACACTCATATTTGCCAAAATATGCTTACAAATATAATATAAGATTAACAATAAAATAAATCGTTATTAGATAGTTTACATTGAGAAAAGTATTAAGAAAAAAATATGAAGAAACTTATATATATATATATATATATATATATATATATATACAGGGTGCGATGGATAAATTATCGCCATTTTATATTTATCATTTCGCGCATGCGCGTTGTTTGTTTTTCATTTTATCGACCCCAAAGTATAGTAGGGTTATTTAGGTACCGTCTATGTGAAAAAGAGCATCATGACGCAATTCACTCTGAAAATTTGGAAACGGCATGCTGCACTGCTGGATATTTGGCCTGCAAGGTGCAATACGATTATTTCAGAGTTTTTGGGTGTCAATCTGA
Source organism: Acanthosepion lycidas (assembly GCA_963932145.1). Classification (NCBI taxonomy): domain Eukaryota; kingdom Metazoa; phylum Mollusca; class Cephalopoda; order Sepiida; family Sepiidae; genus Acanthosepion; species Acanthosepion lycidas. Next base: position 11,846,257 of record OZ010607.1, on the reverse strand, counting down.
GGACACCGCAGAGCCTTCGGAAGAGGTGGACGAGTCTAAGGGTAAATTTATGGTCGGCTCGGAGAACGCACTCTAATCGTTCTAATAAGGAAAGAACTGCCGAATTTGTTGGTGAGGCCTACATCAAGTGCCTTGTGGAGGAAGTGTTGCCCTGGGTCAAGAGAGAACACAGTCATGGCTGTCAGACAATTTCTGCGACCTTCATCATCCTTTACATCTGATCACCAAACTTCCCAGACTGCAACCCCGATGATTATTAGTGTGGGGCGCATTTGAATGAAAGACCAACAAAACTCAATATAACACCAAAGTTGAAATGAAGGCAAGGATTACGTCAGCATTCACCAACTTAAACAAGGAGACTCTCCAGAAGAGTTGCAAGAGATTCCGAAGTCGTCTGGTAGCCGTGATTAAAGCCAAGGGCGATTTTATTGAACAAATTCACTTTTTAGTATTTCAAGATATTTTTGTGTAATTTTGTTAAAGATATCTTTTAAAAGGAACGTCAGTTTGATTTTCTTTTTTAAGTAATTTAGACGACAATTTATCTATCGCACTCTGCACCCCCCATATATATATATATATATATATATATATATATATATATATATATATATATATATATACGGGGTTATATCAAAAAGTTCCGTACTAGTTTTGTTTAAAAGTAACTTATATACAGTGGCCTAAGAAAACTTTTAGCCAGGAGAAATAAACTACATCCAATTTAAAAATTTAATTAAGTAATCCCAACAGGTCTTAAATAAACAGTATTTGCTAGTTTCAGTGTCTATATTCGATTTTTCATTGATTTTTATTAACAATCGTCTGATCCATATTTTGAAACTCCTTTAGCAATGTTTCTTTAAGGGTTGCCACTAACGTGATTTTGGTAGCACGCTCTCGAAGTTTTCAGTGAAAGTGCTCCCAAACCTGCTCTGTTGAATCCATGTCAGGACTTTCGGTTACCCAATGCAGTGACTTGATTCCTTGCGATTCCTTCCACGCCCCTTTGCTACTTTACTCGCATGACATGGCGCTACATCTTCTTGAAAAAGGTAGACATTCTTGTCAATCTGATTGGTTTCAAATATTGGGAGTAGTCCTTTTTTTCTAATATTTGACAGTATTTTGGGCCATTGCACAATAGCGTGAATTTCAAATAAAAAAAGAAAAAAAGATGAGAATGTTCTTGCATGACCAAATGCCATGCTATAGCATGCACATGATCAGAAAAACACAAATTTCACAACATGCGACGTGAAAACAGGGTTGTCACTCGGCAGACTGAGACATGAAGTTCACTGCTAGCCCGCATTCCACACGCAACCGTCTGTTGCCATCTGTTGGTACTGCAGAACTATTCCGGAAACATTTTGATACCACTCTCCGTATCTGTGTGTGTATGGTGAAATGATCTCAGCCCGATTTTGGATACTTTTGGTAAGATACCGAAATTGTTCATCCATCCATTCACGTATATATATATATATATTGGGGATATATATATATATATATATATATATATATATATATATATATATATATATATATAAGAAAGAACAGTAAGATTTATAATCCAGTGTTCTTATTAATTATTTTTATCTTTAAAAAACATTGTTCAATACAATTCTGCAGAAGATAAATATTATAAATTTACTAATTTAAAAATATGGTTCCATCGCTACACAGGAAACTAAATCCTTCAAATTTAAATAAAGAATTAAATTAAAATCCCTAGTACTGTTTCATTGCAAACGAATTTGGTAATTTCTAAAATTTTGTAATTTCCAAATTTCGCTTGAAAATGAAACAGTAAAATGAATTTGTAAATTTATCATATATATATATATATATATATATATATATATATATATATACACACACACACACACATACATATATATATATATATATATATATATATATATATATATATATATATAGTAGTCAATAAAGCCAACACTTAGAGGCAAGAGTCTGTTTCACGCTAAACTCAATCAATGGCCTGGCGATTGCATTTAGCATGCAACAGACTGTCTGGATGCTTACTTTAATGTCCACTTTTATATTTGCATTCGCTCTATCCCTGATATTGACCACGTTAACACATAATTATAGCATCCCTTAGATATATATATATATATATATATATATATATATATATATATATATATATATATATATATATATTTCTGTAAAAATTACCCGGACATTCAGGTAGGTAAATGTTTAATACTGTTTATTATAAACGGAACATTTACTTAAATATTCGTATCTATAAAAAGAATGTATAAACATAAAAATGTTTTAAAATAATTGTCGGACTTTGTCCATTTCATAATGTGTGACGTCATTTGTTTACATTTGGATACGCCATGACGAGATATGAATGTACGTGAGAGAATCATGGAAGATTGTAGTTTCAAGACAATAAAATCGACCTTGCCAACCGAGCGCTCCTCTGTGGCCCAATCGGTTAAAGGCACGTCAGGATATATGACGATTCCGTATAAGATACAGGTTCGATTTCTGTCGGAGAACGAATATTTTCTATGAAAATTTCTCGGACATTCAGGCCGGCAAATGTTGCTTAATACTGTTTATTATAAACAGAGCATTTACTGAAATATTTGCATCCATAAAAAGAATACCCGCTCGGCCCGGTGGCTAGGATCAAAGTGTAGTATCTGCGCTTTGTGAGCTGCCGGGTCGGGTGTCTGTCGAACTCCCTGCTTGCAGGGAGGAACCCTGACGTAGCTCCGCCGAAGGGTAGTGTTGCGTTGGGGGAGGTTGACGGAACTGGCCCCCCTCGGGGGGTTTTGATGGTTATTTATTTTTGGCTGGGCCTACGGGCTCGGAGATACCCACATTAAAAAGGCCTTGTGCCACATTCAATCGTCGTGGGTGGATTGATAAATACCATCTATAAAAAGAATGTATAAACATAAAAATGTCTTGAAATATATATATATATATATATATATATATATATATATATATATATATATATATATATATATATATATTCGAACATGCGTCATTGAATATCATAGATACATTATGTCTATTTTTATAATAATACTTTGTAATGTTATACAATGTTGGTCATATATGTCCTTTGGGAGATTGTATGCTTGAAAAAATGTAAATACATACGTTCTTTTGATGCCCACAACACTGTCAAGACGTCTTATACTTCATTTGTTGGATACAAAAGTCTTATTGCACATGTAAAAACACATTCCTGTCCGCCTTCGGAATACAGGAAACTGCTTGTTGACAACACGATTACATACCACGAAAATAATAAACAGAAACTTTCAATTCTCTTGGCCATCTATATTAAAAGCAACCAATAAACACTCAACAGAATTTATTACGATATTTACTAAACGCCCCACGCGGTCAGATGTGGCACAAGGCCGAATTTAATGTGGGGTATTCTAGCCCGTAGGCTCAAATAAAAATTCTCTAAATACCTCGTATAAAACGGGGTGGAGTAGCTGTTTCCCGAGACGAGACTGCCGTTCGACACTGCCTTTTGTTTTGTTAATTTGCCAGCGGTATGGGAAATAAAACCAAAATTCGAATTAAAGTCTGTGTAGAAGCTATTGACATTCCCGAGCTATGGTACTTAAAAAGGCATACACCCGATCTTCCCTGTTCTATTCAGAAGCTCAGCATTTCTTTCAATCATTAATATTTATAATTATTGATTTAAATGTTTTCCATAATAAAATCCATTTAATTCTTTAGAAAATCCTTTCTTTACTTTTTGGATACGAAACTAAACATACATGTTCTTCGGGAAAATTTGAACGTGTCAGTGTGGTTTAAAGGTAAAGGCATCCAGGGTGGATCGAACTCATAACGCCATGTATAGCGCTGGTTTTGTTTTCCAAATGTTAGCTCTTGCTTCGTTTATCAGGGAGACATTTCCTTCTCACTACTGGGATTTCTGCATATTTGGGTGAGGTGTCTGCTTGAAAAAGCCTTGTTTAATGAAGAATACATTTAACTTAAATAATGATTTCTGCACGTCTCCGCTTCTCGGAGCGAGGAAGGCTAGCGACAGAAGGAGGGGACGCGTAGGAAAAATTGAAATCCCATTTGTACAAATATACAACGAGCAGATATTGCTGTTAGGGACATCAACAAACATCTGGAATTGCTTTTGACATCTTTCAGTGAAGTTCATTTGGCTTGAAAGGTAGATGCAACATAATGACGACATCGGTTCACTTGTTGCGAATAAAGGCCTATGTTCGTAACTTAGGAAATAACAGAGGATTTGGCATCAACGTGTTAATTGCGTAGTTTTCTTATTTGTACACAACCCGGCTTGACATTAATTTACAATGGAACAACAGAATATTGAATGTCACTTTCTTATAATGGCAATAATATAATACTGATGTTATTTTTATGACAAAATTCCATGTCTCTTCAGGTTGCTGACGACTACGACTCTTCAAACTTTACGCTTTTTATTTTTGGGGATTGGCTTCATGGAAAAAGAGTGGAGGGTTTCCTGCTGCCTTCTACACGTTTTCAAATTCAGAATTTTCATTCTCTTAGATTGGTTGTTACACTTAATTATTAACGGCCACCGGACGTCACAAAACTTTCCTCTGAGCATTTGCGTGAAAGTGAAAATTGTGTTTCCTTTTATTTATTTATTTATCTTTCTTTCTTTCATTCTTTCTTTCACTTTATCTTTCTTTCATTCCTTTCCTTCTTTGTTTTCTTTTATTCACTTCATCATTCTTTTTTCTTTTTCTTTCTTGCTTTCTTTTTTCTTTCTTTCTTTTCTACCTTTCTTTTAGTTCATCTTTCATTTTTCTTTCCTTCACTTCATGTTTCTTTCTTTCCTTTCCTTCTTTCTTTTCTTTCTTTCTTTCATTTCATCTTTCTTGTTTCTTTTTCTTTCTTCCTTTCTTTTTCTCTTTCCTTCTCTCTTTCTTTCATTTCATCTTTCTTTCTTTTTTTCTTTCCTTTCTTTCTTTTGCCATCTTTCTTCTTTCTTTCTTTCACTTCATTTTTCTTTCTTTCACTTCATCTTTCTTTTTTCTTCCTTTCGTTCTTTTACTTCATCTTTCTTTTTTCTTTCTCTCTCGCTCTTTCTTTCCTTTCTTTCTTTATTCCTTTCTTTCTTTCACTTCGTCTTTCTTTCTTTCTTTCTTTCTTTTGTTCTTGCTTTTCAAATTTTCTAATTCTGATTTTTTCTTTCTTTTTTCTTTCTTCCACGTTACTTGATTTCTTTTGATTTCTCACATTCTATCTTTCTTTCTTTTCCTTTTATTATCCCTAGCATGTAACCTTTCTTTCTTTCTTTCTTTCTTTCTTTTTATTTCTTTTTCATCTTTGTTTTTTTCACTTCTTCTATTTTATTATTCTTTATTTCCTTTTATAATTCTTCTTTTTTTTATCCTTCTTTCTTTTTTCTTATCACTTCTCATACTTCTTCGTTTTATTTCCCGTTTCCTTCTTTTTTTACTTCCATTTTGCATTTTTTTTCTTTCCATCTTTCTTTGTATGATTCTTTGCCTTTCTTCTTCCACTCCGTCTTTCTCACTTTCTTTCTTTTTTCTCACTTTCTGTCTTTCTTTCTTTAATTTTTTTCTTTCTTTCACTTAATCTTTCTTATTTTCTGTTTTCTTTCACTTCATCTTTTCTTTCTTTCTTTCTCTTTCACCTCATCTTTCATTTTTTTTCTTTTTCTTTCTTCCTTTCTTTTTCTCTTTCTTTCTTTCTTCTCACTTTCTTTCTTTCTTTCTTTTTTCTACTTCTTACTACTTTTTATGTTTCGTTTCTTCTTTCTTTCTTTTCCCATTTCTTTCTTTTTCTTTCTATTTTTCTTTCCTTCATTCTTTGTATGATTCTTTCTTTCTTTTCCTTCTTCCACTCCGTATTTCTTTCTTTTTTTTCTCTTTCTCCTCTCTCTCTCCCCCTCTCTCTTTCATTCTTCCATTTCTTTCTTTCTGTGTTTCTTTCCAATTTCCATCTTGTTTCTGCCATTTTTGTTTACCTTTCTGACTTTATTAACCCAGGAGCTTTCCGCTTTACGCTTGCGGGGCATTGCAACTATCGCAGTGGCAATTTTGACCAGCAGGCTGAGTTCCCATTGTTGCAGTGGCTGTCACGTTCATTTTCTCACAAATACCCTTTAGGATGGTTAACAGATTAGGAGGAGGAAAACGCTGAATGTCAAATCGGTTGATTGTGGAGGCTGTTGTTCTATGCTCCACAGGAGACTCTACAGTTTACAATATCTCTTATGATTAAATCTGACCGATTATTTCAGCTATCTCAACCCAGATCCATTTGTTGCTGAGTCCGCTTTTCTTATCCCCGAGATCCGTTCAACTTTTCATCAGATATCTCGACTCAAATGGCAAAATAAACTGCGAGAACGACTTTCACTTTGGGAGACTGGAATCATCTTAACGTTTTGTGTTTCTTTTTGACAAATAAAGAATTGCATTTAAGGAAAAAGGTTGATTTCTGTATATAAACATTCGATTCTAATCAATTATCGAATATCAGACTTGTTTATAGAAGCAGAATAAATCCACATTTAGATCTATTTCAATTTTGAACAACTTAGATAAGCTCACCAGAGGACGTCGTCTTTGGGAAGTTATTTTTCTTATAATGTTTTAAAAAGCTTCTTGTCTACATAATTATTTATTTAATATCATTACCACCAACGTTGTACTCAGAGCTCCATATGTTTGAGAATACAATTGTTTTTAAAAAGTAAAATTTATTTAATAAATCTACCGGTTTAGAAATCGAAGTCTTATTAAACAAAATGGGTCTCTCGGCAGGAACTGAACTATAGTTGATTAATTGCTTTTTTTCTAAGGCCTATCAATCTTTTGTGGATTAGTTAAAGCCAGAAAAATGTTTATGTTGTAAGATTTCTAAAAGAGACAATAAAGATTTACTAATGCAAGTTATACTAGTTAACCCACAGCTGGGGAGAGACGAGGTGAGTTCATAAGGGTATTTGCGCGTAAGTGAATAAATCAAACCCGATTGGAACTCAGTTCCCGGATTTCAAATTCCGAGCCATCATCCATTACATCACCCGCACGTCCAGCCATAGAGCACCTGATATTCCTAAGTGGTCACCCATCACGGTACTGACCAGGCTCGACTTTGCTTAACTTCAGTGGACGTACGAGATCCGGTGTTTCAATGTCTTATGACTGTAAACCGAACGATATAGTTGTTATAACCTAGACAAGCTTACTGAATGTGGAATAGCTAAAACGGAGGTTGGAAATGGAATGCTAATCTTTATAACATCAACAAAATATAATACTCGCCAGCGACGTGAAGTAGGTAAACCACTGATAGTTGTGGACTACTTAGACAACATATTATTCACACTTACAATAGTGTACAACGAATTTATGTGGGTTGGGACATACCCATTAGGTACGACATATAACACTTTCCTTTCCTTTTCTTTCTTTCTTTCTTTCTTTCTTTCTTTTGTAACCTAGAAAGGGTTACAGAATGATGAATAATCAAAATGGATGTTGGAAATGGAATAGTAATCTTTATAACATCACACAAAATATAATACCCGCCAGCGGCGTGAAGTAGGTAAACCACTGATAGTGGCGGACTACATAGACATCATATTAGCCCCATTTACAATAGTGTCCAACGTGTTTATGAGGATTGAGACATAGGTACGCTATATAACACACACACACACACACACACACATATATATATATATATATATAACATATATATATATATATATAACATATATATATATATATATAGTGGACTCTCCCGTCGTATTAGACGTATGATGGTCAAGGAGCTCAGTTCCTAGGAACCAACAGCCAGACACCAGCACATACGAATTGAATATAGTGGTGAAGGTTTTGTGCAGAACCAACCAAACTTTTTGAAGGGCTGAAGACAGAGATCTGGTGCACTACGCGCCACATGGTCCCCAAACGAATTCAGAGTTTTCCTTCTTCTTGACCAGTTGCCACCCAAGGCTACAGAACCCAAACTCTCCTGCTATTCACTCATAGCTGGAGGGAGAAGAAGAGAATTAATACCTTTCCCATATATATATATATATATATATATATATATATATATATATATACTTTAGCGCAGGTCACATTCGAAGAGTTAATCAGGGCAAAGAGCACATCTATTTTTTTAACGTATTCTGCTTTTTGAAATTAAATTAATCTTTCACTTGACAGTAGTTTAACACCGTCTGAAGAGACACATTTATAGTATACTAGCAGTAGAGCCCGGCGTTGCCCGGGGATGTAACAGTAAGAGATAGATCAAGTATCGACCATCATAAAGACTGAAAAATAAAATTGACAAAGATTATTGTTTAAGATTGACGGACACGCATGTCTTAATTAGTTTTTTTTTTTTTTCGAATTTGTCAACCCAAACTCAAACAAAAACATTGTTCATTGTTTTCAATCGTTATGAGTCTACCGATTGAATAGAATTTTATTATAAACAATTGTCTTGTAAATTGAATTTTTAAAACATTCTGAATGTAAAAATAAAGAAAAAAGTGTGCAAGACAATAAGAAACACTACTTGCCCCAAAAAAGTTTTGTTGAAATCGGTTGAAAAATGTAGGAAATCCGATCCCATATATAAACGAACACACACATACACACATACACACACACACACACACACACACACACACACACACACACACAACCAACCAACCTGGGTTTTATAATAAGTATAACTCGATATTAATAAGTATAACTCGATATGAGTTGTCCCCCTTTCATTAATACCTCTTAATCGTGTTTTCAAATGCATTTCGTTCAAAAACAATTGTGTCTTCCAATTTTCGGCGCTGTCAGAACCACCGCAAGGTAATTTTACGTGGTCCTGTGAAGTTTTGTTGAAATGGGTTGAAAAATGTAGGAAATCCGATCCAATATATAAACGTACAGACACACACACACACACACACACAATCTGCCTTTTATAATAAGTAAGATGTTGTAACCACTGAATGAGGAATAACCAAAACGGGGTTTGGAAATGAAATGATAATCTTTATAACATCAACAAAATGCAATACTCGCCAGCGGCGTGAAGTAGGTAAACCACTGCTAGTGGTGGACTACTTCGACATCATATTACTCCCACTTACAATAATGTCTAACGTATTTATGAGGATTGACACATACCCATTAGTGTTCTTGTGTACGATATATAACAATAGAGTATCCAACAGTGATGTTTCTTCCAAAGAAGCAAAGTAAATATTGGGTTGGTGCGTAATTATCAGGCGTTTTTGAAACAATATTTATTACGAAAAAAGAAACATAACTTTTCAACATTAACATTTTTAAAGGATTATTCCGGAGCGTATGATTATCGACACGAATTTTTATAACCTGAAAATAAGAAAATATTTTTTTTATTAGAAAAAGTAAACAAAAGATCAATTTTTATGTACAAATAAGTCGCCGACAAAAACACCTGATAATTATGCACCAACCAAATACTTGATTACCCAATAAAAATATACCTTTCCAAATTAAACTATATATACTGACCACATTTCATTCTTGGGAGTGGGGTGTCTATAATTAGGTTTCAAATAAACGGGGTGATTGAAATAAAGTTAGGAATTGAAAAATAGTGTTTATGATATCCAATGACCACGGCCTAACGTAAGAAGTACGTTGACTAAATAGGTAATCAGAATAAGGTTGTCACGGTGGATTTTTCTTCAAAAGAGAATAATCGTCCACGCCCCTTTATTTGAAACTTAAACATGAAATTTATTTCAATCTAAACTTTTGAAACCAGCAATGTAATCACTTGCTGTTTCTGTCCACAAATCTGCGCCATTTTATTTGGAGAGTTATTTTACAATCAAGATGTTATTATCAAGGAAGAATTATTTTTCCCAAAAAACGATGATTATGGAGAGGATGATACGGATGATATGTTTACAGTAGATGTATGGCAGGATAGTAAACCGTCATGGCATGCTATGACTTTGAACAAGGGCAGACACCGAGCGTAAAGACCAGGTCTGTTGCTATATTTTTTTCTTCCGGCTGAAATAACAACGCAGACTTGTTTACATATCAAAAGAATTCAAAGTTCTTATTGTAAGACGAGCTATAAATCTAGGTACAAAAACCTTACAGAAACTGTGTTCTACTTTGCGAATTCAGTTTAACTGTTTCAGTAAAGGTTGTATCTAAAAGTTCCGGCTTATCTGAATTGGAACGAATTAACCCCCTGCTCTCGGCGTAGACGTATATAAACGTTTTACTATAAGTAACGTTTTTAAACACGGACGAATAAACACGTCCAAAAGTTACTGTTCAAAAATCAGCTCCAGACGTGTTTATAAGTCGATCTTTTTACGCCCTTCTGTGCTTGAAATGAGTCCAACTGTCAGCTTATACGTCTGTTAGAGGTGATAGTGACCGCTCGGGTACTTCAAGGTACCTCAGTTTCTTAGTCGATCTCAATGCTTTTTATGCCCTTCTGAGATGGAAACGAGTCCAAGTGTCACCTAAAACGTCTGGTAGAGGTGTTAGCCACCGCTCAGGTACTTCAAGGTACCTCAGTTTTTGAGTCTATTCTGATGCTTTCTATACTCTTCTGAAATTGAAATGAGTACAGTTGTCAACTCATATGTCTGGTAGAGTTGTTAGCCACTCGGGTACTTCAAGATGCCTCTGTGTCTTAATTACGATATTGAAAACAAATAAAAAATCCATCTAAAAATGTAATGTTTTCGCCCAAATAACTGCAGGGAGGGGTTAACCATCTCTTACATTCTTCCAAAATGCACTGAAAGTTGCAGAACTGAAGAATAGGCTGATAAAACTAACAGGAAGAATACCACATCTAGACTCTCAGGGGAGATCTCAGCAGTCCTAGATTAATGTGACAACGGCGATCAGGGGATCAGTCCAGCAGTTTCGGGCTGATATCTTGGACTGACATTTTTAAATCGGTGTCACCAAGGTAGTAAAGCCACTAAGACACATGGGGGGGTCAAGGTGTGGAAAAATTAGGAAGAGCAAAATTAATAATGAGTAGAAAGAGAAAAGAGTAATCAGAAGAACAGTAGATAGCGATTGTCATTGCATTTAAATTTTTGAAGATTGAAGTTGACTGCAAAGCATAAACCTAGAAGGGAGTTCCACCTATGAGTAGTGCGAAAAAGAAACTGTTAGCATAGAACTTACGGCTACATCTAGCCAGCTCAACTGTAAGTTGATGAGACGCTGCTGCCAATCAAATACGGCGCTTAAATTCAAAAAGTCTAGGTACCATAGCGAAGAGCTCATCCGAACAATTACCATGAAAGTATTTATAGAAAAGACACAGGGAGGCAACCTTGCAGCCGTGAGAAAGTGACTGAAGCCGAGTCGCCAGATCAAGACCAATAATATTGCTGATTCTTCTTTGGATTTTATCAAAGAACTCAAAGTAAATAGCATGGACACCTGACCATATATGGCAGCAATATTCTAATCATGGACAAGTTGTAGACTTATAGATATATATATATATATATATATATAAGATAGACTCTGGAGAGAGAAGTTGTCTTGCACAGTGAACCAAGTTTCTTTAGCAGCGGATTTGGTGTAGGCGTGGATTCCTACTGATTGTAAATGTGGGGTAGCAGAGAAACATGCAGATGGAAGGTTGTTTTAAATGCGGCCAGCGGAAAGATGCTGCTGCCATTGACAACAGGAACTTTATATAACGGGTGTAACATCAATATTGTATGAATCATGTAACAGCAAAATTGTTCAATTGATAAATTAAGTTTTAAACCGTTCTTTCTTAGAAATGATTAAAGATATCTTACTGGAATTCTGCGAGTCTATTTTTTTATAAATCTATTGCACTCTACTTTGAACAATAAGACTGTATTTAGCTCTAAGTTGAAATGATGATCCCTCTTCTTGTTGTGACCTCCTGATCCAGTTTTCCATTCTACTGTTACCTCTTTTTTTAAAATGTATTCAGCGTTTTTTAATGGTTCTTGAATAGACTTTGAGGACGGAAATCAGAATATGAATGTTGGTATCATTACTGAAGGCTTTAATGATCTTTTACCTCTCACCATTGCTTAGTTTGGAAGACAGAGTGGGGCTAACACAAAATGATTTTGATCTGTTCTCTTTCTAACTGAAAAACTCAAACGGTTTTCACAACAAATGGTGTCAAGATGGCTAAACGTATTATCTTAAAACCTGGGGAAAAGAAACTCAATTGGTTTAGTGTTTTTTTTTAGACATTAAACATTTTGCGGGATGCACAATTTTGCTGTTACAGGATTTGGACAATTTTGCTGTTACAGGAATTGGATAATTTTGCTGTAACATTAATTGGACAATTTTGCTGTTACACACAGTATGTATCGATTATCCAGTCAAGAGTCCTTCAGGAGAGATTAGTAAATTTTAACTTTTATTTTACTGAACAAACAACGCAAGTAAATTGTTCGAAGTAACCAATTGTTTGTGCTCTTCAATGTACATCATAGCACCATGTCCTGTTGAATTGTGTGTGATATGTCAGATCGCGTCTACAATAGGAATTTTCCTACTCCTAGCGGTTAGCTTATGTCACCCCAGCGCGCACACACGGGCCAATGGTCAAAATTTACCCAGCTCCCTCAACCGCGGGATTGGGAACTTTACATTGTCTATTTTTCTCAGACGAGTCTCCGTCCGTAGACAAAGTCGCACATCGGCTGAAGACAACGCTTGGCAAGCGCGAGTCAGGCAGCGGATTGCTTGGGTATTTATGCATGCCCCGCCCGCCAGTGGGATGGGATGCGAAACAAGGTCAGTTATTTAACGTGGGGAACCTGAGCCCTTGCACTCGGGACATTGGTCAAAATATTTGTCAGTATTACCCTGCCCCCGCTTGCGCGGCATCGGGCACAAAGCTTGTTTTAGCTGCTCATGAGAGCGGAACAGATACTATAATATGATCGTATTAATTGACCGTGCAATGCTTTACTCCAACTGACTTCGAGTTCTTTATTTAAGGCATCATGCCTAGTTCATTTGTGTTACCGGTGTGTGTTACTTACTCCAGAACACCGCCACTTTTTTTTCACTAGTAAATATTTTATTTTATTTCTTAGTATTCATTCTCTCCTCTTTCTGATGAGTTCGCCAACGCACTAAACTTTGTATTTCTTTGGGTTTGGGTCAACCTTTTTTTTTTGTTCCGTAATAATCATAATCTACGTTCAGTTAATTCTTGGGGTGTTGGTATATCAAAAATATCATTCAGAACTTGCGAAGGTTCTTCCTTTCTTGAGGACCGTTCTTCAGTAAACCTTTCTTGAACTGATTCCAATGCCTTTTGTGTTCCCGTTTCTTCCCTTTTACCATATATATATATATATATATTTTTTTTCAATTCGTGACCTTATTACGTCGCCTTCTTTTCGATTTTTATATACTCTGAAAATTTTGAAAAAATTTGTCTCCTTTTTATTATCTGTTCTTATTCTTTTTTGACCTGGTAACAACTTTCCAAACAATAATTTAATTTTTCTTGCGAACATCAATTCTACCAGTGACATGCCTGCCGGTGTATTGGGATTCGGCGTTATCCGGTATACAAACAAGACATTTTGTAGTCCTTCGCTCACTTTTTCCTTACCTGCTTTTTTTCAAAGCTCTCTTAAAAGTACCCACAAACCATTCAGCCTTTCCATTTGACCCTGTGTGATATTTGAGGGGTCGTAATACGTTCAATCGAGAACATTTCACATAATTCATTGAATTCGTAAGCAGTTAATTGTGTACCGTTATCCGGGGCTATGACAAAGCAAAAGCAAGGAGTTTTCCTTCTCCTAGACCAGTTGCCAACCATAGTAAGCTCCATTCTTCCATTTATCCATCGTTGATAATAAAAGAACTGGAGATGGCCAAAATGTCAAGATCCCTGTATTAATAAATCAAAAATATTATCTGCAGTGTACTTGCGCGTGAATGACTGTAACGAACCCAACTGGAATTAGAACTCTGGTTTCTCATTCCGAGATGTTATCCATTACACCACCTGCACATCCAAGTAAGAGCATCTGTTTTTCCTGAGCGGTCATCGCTATAGGTTAGGATTTCTCAAAGTTTTTTTTTTTTTATTTATTTCAGGGCTCACTTTTAGAATGACTAAAATTCTTGGGTGCGCTTAAATTTTCATTAGGAAAAATTAGTCCTGAAATTTGAAAATAATACATTTTTCCTGAAATAATCAAAGCGGACGACACTAAAATTTACTCCTGCCTCAAAAATAAATCTAGTGTCACTGACAAAACTAACCTGGCCGTTCGTCTCAAAAGGGACCTCCAATCGATTGTGAAGTGGGGCAGGAATTGGCTGGTTAACTTTAACGCCTAAAAAACAAAACTGCTCTCTATTAATCACCACAGCGTTCCTTCCCTGCCCCCCATTAGAATGTCTGACGCTCAACTTCTCGAGAGCACCTCTCTGCGGCTGCTCGGTCTCACATTGTCTGCTGACCTGAGATGGAACAAATACATTGAGTCAATTGCTTCGTCCACCGCAAGGAAAGTTGGCTCCCTGTGCCGCGCTAGGAAATTTTTCTTCCGGGAATCGATCCTTCAAATCTACAAATCAACCATTCGCCCATGCATGGAGTATTGCTGCCATATATCGTCTGGAGCCCCTTCTGTTTGCCTCCAGGTTCTTGATAAGATCCAGAGACGGATATGTAATTCAATTTGCCCTGATTTGGCATCTCGTCTGCAGTCGTTCTCTCACAGACGTGCCGTCGCCTCTCCCTGTCTTTTTTTTTTATAAATACTTTCATGGTAATTGATCCGATGAGCTGCTTTCGCTGGTTCCCAGACTGTCGAAACTCCTAAATGTAGCCGTCTCTTCTACTCCAATAGCTTCATATCTCACACCTCACGCCTGTGGAACTCCCTTCTCTTTTCCTGTTTCCATTAGAGCTATAATCTCCAACTATTCATATGTAATGTCAATCGACATCTCCAGTTGCCTTGATCTTGCTACAAATCCTTTGTAACTCTTGCGTGCTTGTGGCTTCCAGCGTTGCTTGGGGTGAAATGCTTAAAAAAATGTTTTTTTAGACATTTCATTCTGTAGTTAAGTATGTTTGTTTGAAATCTGTGTTTGATTTGTTTTGGCAATTTTTTAATGTTAGGCCTTATATGTGAAAATTAGTAGTACAGTTTTCATTTAAAGGGATTTTTGAAGAATCTGTTATGAGAGGTCGATAATGACTGACTTAAATCTCTTGAGGAAGGCAACAGGAAAAGGATTATCTACTCCTCCTTAAAGATTAAGGAATTTAACATCCACTTTAAAATATCAAATAACAAAGACTTGACTGAAACATGGAAGCCATGTGCTTGGTATCTCTAACATTTTAAAAATAAAGATTTTTTTAAATATAAAAACAATACATAAATTTACTCTTCTGTTAACTTCGGGCGCACTTTTCAGGATGGCCTTGTGCGCCCAGACACACCAATTGAGAAACGCTGGTTTATAGTAAGAAATGGCTGTCATTTTTTGTTTAGCATCCCCAAAGAGGATTAGTGATACACTTTTCACTTAAAAGGACTTATGTTGAATCTGTTATTTTTTTATTTTTTTTTTTTAGAAATGCCACTAATAATTGATTTAAATCCCTTGGGGAAGGCAACAGAGAAAGGATTATCTATTCCTCCTTAAAGATTAAGCAATTTAACATCCAGTTTAAAATATCAAATGTCAAAGACTTGACTTAATCATGGAAGCCATATAGTCGATGTCACTAGCTTTTTAAAAATAAAGATTTTTTAAATATAAAAATAATTCACAAATTTACTTTTCTGTTAACTTCTGGTGAACTTTTAAGGGTGGCCTTGTGCACCCCGGCACACCGGTTGAGAAATGCTGGTTTATAGTAAGAAGAAATGGTTGTCATTTATGGTTTAGCATCCCCAAAGAGGATTAGTCATACACTTTTCATTTAAAATGATTTAAGAAGAATCTGTTTTTGTTTTTTTTAGAAATGCCACAAATAACTGATTTAAATCCTTTGGGGGAGGCAAAAAGGAAAGGATTATCTATTCCTCCTTAAAGATTAAGCAATTTAACATCCAGTTTATAATATCAAATGTCAAAGACTTGCCTTAATCATGGAAGCCATATATAGCAGATATCAGAAGCTTTTTAAAAATAAAGATTTTTTAAATATAAAAATAATTCACAAATTTAATTTTCTGTTAACTAGGGGGGTTGCACCTGGAGACCATTCAGATTGGCACACTGGTGGAGAAACTTTGGTATAAAGGAAAGGCATAGTCACTATATAAATTATAAAATATAATATTTTTTTTTAACTCATAACTGCTTTTTTTTACTATTTACGAATATTATTTTGCAATTATGACATTTTATCCATTTATCTTGAAAAGGTCATGAAGTGCAGCCCTTTCCCTAATAGAAACTAAACTTAGCTGTCATATCCACTGAATATGATTATTCAAGAGATACAATTAATAATAAACAAGTCTTCTAAAGTAAACATATATTTTTAAGATATTGCATAGAAAAAAATTACATTTAATGTTTGTCATTTTTGATTTAGCATCCCCAAAGAGGATTAGTGATACAATTTTCATTTAAGAATCTGCTACATTTTTTTTTTTTTTTTAGAAATGCCACTAATAATTGATTTAAATCCCTTGGGGAAGACAAAATGGAACGGACTATCTACTCCTCCTTAAAGATTAAAGAATTTAACATATAATTAAAAATATCAAAAGACAAAGACTTGGCTTAATCATGGAAGCCATGTGCTTGGTATCTCTAGCTTTTTAAAAATAAATAGTTTCTTTTAAATATAAAAATAATTAATAAGTTTACTCTTCTGTTATCTTCGGGCGCACTTGGAGACCTTTCAGCGCGCATTAATGCAGCCAGGCGTATCGGTTGATAAAAGCTGCTCTGGGTATTAATTGCTCTCGTTTCATTATCAATATTGATGATCGGACAAGAACCGGTGACATAAGTGACATACACTAACGTTAACCCAATAAGAGCCACTCAAGATAGAGGGTTACTGTTAATCTCGTTATGATGAATGAGGTGTGACATGAGTGGAAAAAGAAACAGGAGGAAGTGAAAACTTATGAGGGCAGATAAACAATGAAACTTGACGCGAAGGGGTTCAAAGAATAGTGTCCAGGAAAGCATTCACAAAATTGTTACACAAAGAAGCAGTTCTTGGGGAAAAAGGCTTTCCGAGTGAAACTTCCTTTTTTTTATTTCGATTATGGCGGAAATAAGAGTGATTCGATTTCGTGTAACTAACTTGCCGTGTACTAACAGTAAAATTCAAAACGGTTTGGACTAAGGAATGGAGCCCGTCTGAACATTTACAATGGCTGTAGCTATAAGAAAGACGATCTTGCTCTGTCAGGCTGGTCCCTGTGGCCGAACTGGTAGAAGTACACATTGACTCAAAAAGTCGTTTCCCTGATTTAAAAAAAGGGATGCATATTCGATTCCTACCAAAGGCACACGTTTTCTTTGCTAGATGTTTAAACCGGTTTTTATCAATTTCTCTGAAAGATATATAAAAAAAAAATGAATTATGTCAATTCAAACACGTGTATCCATTAAAAATAATGTTTATAGTAATGAGAAATGATGTTGGATAAAAAAAATTCCCCTCACAAAAAAAAAAAAAAGAAAAAAAAAAGTGGCATCCAAGGAGAGCATAAAGCTTTTGGTTTGTGGTTTAGCGTTTAGGGATTGCTATGAAAATCTGTTAATAAATACAATGTTCAATTTCTTAGTGGTCATATAATATGAAAATTGAAAATCATACTCATGGACACCTGTGTAGATTACTTTTTCTGAATCTGTCTATATTTCTGAGATGAGGTATTATTCACATTATTTTGATAACTGGGTATTGAACTCACAATCTTTGGGTCTTGTAACTGGATCTAACCAACGCCTTTATCCACTGTGCCATGTGTCCTTTCAGAGGGAAATTAACAGGAGATAACTGATAACTGACATCCATTAAACATGACACATGGAACTAGAACAGTCTACCCCAGTGAGCGAAATAAAGGGTTCAGTTCAACATTCCAAGCACCTGAAGAAGGTCGGAGCGTACAACGGCTGAAACGTTGTAATAATTATGGCGACAAAGATGAGGACAATAGTCCGAATAATGTACTTTCTCTGAGCAATTATGAACCTTAATTATTCTGTTTGCATCTTCTGATAATAAAAAAATAACCATTTCACCCCAAGTAATGAGAAAAAGAAAACACTTTTAACGACAGAGAACAATAACATGAATTAAGAAGATAGAAGATAATGACTCACATTGCATTTCAATTTTAGAAGATCAACATTGACCGGAAAGCAAGAACCAAGAAGAGAGTTCTATAAGTGCGAGAGAAGAAAATGTTAGCATAGAACTTGCGGTTGCATCTGGCCATTTCAACTATTAAGTTATGAGACCTTGACACCAATGTAGTAGTGTGTTTAAATTCATAAAACCTAGGTCCCATGGAGGAAAACTACGAAGGACATTTGTATTTCAATTTTTGAAAATTAAAGTTGATTGGGAAGCAAGAAGCCAAAAGCCATTTTAACTGTAAAATAATGAGACCTAGCCGTCAATCTAGTACTGTGCTTAAATTCATAAAACCTAGGTCCCATGGAGGAAAACTCATCAGAACAATTACCATGACAATCTTTATAGAAATGCCGCAGAGAAGCTACGTTACGGCGGAACGAAAATGGCTAAAGCCGAGATGCCAGGTCAAGACCAATGACATTGCGATTTTCTTATTTGCATTTAATCAAGAATCTCTAAATATATCGCAGGATTACCAGAACAGATGCGGCAGTAATATTCAGAGCAAGGGTGAATGGTAAAATTATAAATGTGTGTAAGATAGATTCTGACTAGGAAAAACTAGACAGCGAACAAAATTCCTAATATACCTTTGTTTGATTTGGTTTGTTTTACGGCATATCAACACCTCAATGGGTTATTTAATGCCGACAACATTTCTATTGATGGTAATATGTTTTTCTTCAAAAATCTATTTCTGGGAATATTTTTCCTTGAAGAAATCTATAGTTGGTCATATTTTTTTCAAAGAATGTATAGCTGTTTGTATTGCTAGTCTTTTTTTAAGTATTGCTGATAATAATTTTTCTTTCAAAAATTACAGCTGGTAATATTTTTTTATTACATAATATTTCTGGCATTGAAACCTATTTTTGCACAAGATTGGGTGATATTTGCCCATAGTTGGGACCCTAACAGGTGCTACCACTCCGGGTCAAGGTGAACCTGGGAGCGCCAGCAATTAAGAGGTGGTTCTACAATCCTCAGAACCTTCCGATTAGAGGCCTTGCTGTTGGATGTACTTTATTCTCTTACCCAGGACGCGGATGTAGTTTATCGTCATACTCAGGACGCGGATGTAGTTTATCGTCGTACCCAGGACGGGGAACAGATCTTGGAATTGATCTCTTAAAATATTTCCACATCATGTCAACGGAAAACATTAGCTCAAAATGGTTAAAACTTTCTACGGACATTAAGTTGCCTTTCGAAGTTCCTGGTTGAGACTTGCAGGCAACGCTTACTGAACAAAGGAAAAACAAAACACAACAAGAGCAACAACACCACAAGAGGATTTCTTTGGTAACAAAGAAAAGAATACTGAGCTGTTACGTGACATCTGTCCTTCTTTACGGCAGCAAATGTTGGACGATTTCCTCAAAGATGAAGAACAGACTCGAGGCGACGGTGATTGATTCTACCGAAGGATATTATGCTAAGGATATTATGAACCGAGCATGTGAGCAATGATGAGGTCTTAGAGAGGATGCAAACAAGGAGGAAGCTTATACTTAACATCAAGAAGATCAGGAAGAAGCAGCTGAAGTTTCTGGGACACATAATGAGGGCCTGGGGAATCTGATACTCACGGGTCGAAGTTATAGACGGAGATGATCACATACGCTTTGAAACGACATGGCACATAAAAAGAAAGAATATACAAGGTGTCTATGTTTCCATGTAAGTAGCTTGCCGGAGCTGTTGACATGAAAGTAATTGCAGAAAAGGCAGAGGGAAGGCACAGCACGTCTGTGAGATAGCGACTATATACAGGGTGTCCATAAAGTTCGTGTGCACTTTAAAAATTTTATAATTTAACTTGTATTTGCGATAGAAATAATTTGTAAAAAGGATTACAAAGAAGTAAATCTATATTTTTTAAGGTTTTATTGAAATTTTATTTAAGTTTCCCATGTCCTTCACGGAGCATGTGTCTTTAAATTTTTTTCATCCATTTAGCAATAATATTCATTTGAGGTGGTTCTGCATTGTATTCAATTCTAAACTTTCTTTGTACAGCAATAATAGATTTCAGTTCAACCAACCAAAGGACACAGTTTACTTCTTCCTCAGTTGAAGCCATGGATCAAATTGATTCTGTAAAATAAAAAAAATATTTTTTTACTTATCTAAAAATTGTTGCAAATTATGTGGTAAAGAATTATTCAATAATTATACTTAAAATTAGGTACATTAAACTTCATAACATCTTTTACAGATTATTTCTATTGCAAATAAAAATAAAGTTATAAATTGCACACGATCTTTATGGACACCCTGTATACCCACATTACAATTAAAGTTTTATCTATAATTTAGCAATATTTTTAAAATTCGGCAGAGAACAACAAACTAGAATTTTTCATTCAACGGATTTAAAGTAACTTCAGGGATTTTTCCTATGTATGAGAATTATCAGTTATTTTCGTCTTTAGGCGCAACGTAAGAAAGAAATCTTAGAGTTAAATTGCAACAGAAAGAATTTATAACAATTAATGGGAAAAGAAAAAGGGACTTGTGAAAATATTCTTTTGAGCGCCCAGGGAGAAAAAAATTTCGTCCATTTTGCTGACAGTCATAAAAAGGAACAACTGAAGAAGCCAAATAAGAATTGGAGGCATTAACATTCCGTAAGTAAAAAATGTAAAAATCTGGGAAATGTTTTAACATAGGACGGAAAATGCGATATCGAGATCCAAAAGATGCCTTCCTCTTCTTCGAAGGATATCTTCCTCTTCTTCAAGAGATGTCTTCTTCTTCTTCTTCTTCGAAAGATGTCTTCCTCTTCTTCGAAGTATATCTTCCTCTTCTTTAAGAGATGTCTTCTTCTTCTTCTTCTTCTTCTTCTTCTTCTTCGAAAGATGTCTTCCTCTTCTTCGAAGGATATCTTCCTCTTCTTCAAATGATGTCTTCTTCTTCTTTTTCTTCTTCTTCTTCGAAAGATGTCTTCATCTTCTTCGAAGGATATCTTCCTCTTCTTCGAAAGATGTCTTCTTCTTCTTTGAAAGATATCTTCCTCTTCTCCGAAAGATGCCTTCCTCTTCTTCGAAGGATATCTTCCTCTTCTTCAAATGATGTCTTCCTCTTCTTCGAAGGATTTCTTCTTCTTCTTCTTCGAAAGATGTCTTCCTCTTCTTCAAAAGATGTCTTCCTCTTCTTCTTCTTCGAAAGCTGTCTTCTTCTTCTTTGAAAGATGTCTTCCTCTTCTTCGAAAGATGTATTCCTCTTCTTTGAAGGATATCTTACTCTTCTTCGAAAGATGTCTACCTCTTCTTCAAAGGATGTCTTCCTCTTCAACTAAACAAAATATCAAGAAACAGGAAACTCTTGTTAGAAACAAAGAAAAGAAAGAAAGCTGACATTTTTAGAGCACATTAGGAGGAAAGAGTGCTTGGAAAATTTAACTGACAAAACATGTCGAAGGCAAGAGTGTGATGAATTAGAAACTATTGTCAAAATGCAAGATAAATAACGCAGCTTTCCAATGAACAGAACTAATCATGTTGGCAATGACAATTAAAAAAAAAAGCAACAATCAAATAGCATCAAACAAGCAAGCAAACAATATATGCAAACAAATCAACAGGTAAGAAGAGAGTTCACAAACTATAAGCTAGTATTTTACATAAAATCAGTTTGACACGCGAACGCAGTGGGTCTATATAGTAGATAAGACAGATCTGGACTGAAGTTATTTACCTTAGCCACCCCTAAGGCCGTCATCTTATGTGGAGCGATGCTGAACCCTTAGGCTTGGGCAAAAATTTCCCGTAGACCCCGTATACATGGAGTCGGGCTTGTCTACCTCTCCAGATGCGATTCTGCTCTTCGGCATAGCCTCGTCTGGGTTCCTCGCTGCCCGAAGGCAGAGAGTTCGACAAGTCAGCACGAACCGCCTGAAACGGCGTATCGGAACTGAGTTTATTTAATTCTGTTAACAGAATATGTGGCACAAGGCCGAAATAGGGGAGGAGGAAAAGGACAGTCTTCTGTCTTAACTTTAACTTAGCTAGCCACAAACGCTGTCCCAATCATACTAACAACATTCCTTGCACCAAAACAACACATTCTTACGTACCTTTCTCACCACAACAACTATAATACCTCAATGTCTCCATGAAAACACTAACTAGTCCCCATATATACAATTTATCGTCTGTATGGTGGCAGAGGGGAGTAAAACAAAAGATTAAAAATTTTAAAAACTAGCCCCTATGAGTATATGAAAATGAAATAAAACTATTTACAATCGGGACTAAGTCATGTCAAAACGCAAGCCGTCCATTTTTATTGGCTAAGAAAAATATCCCAGCATACGTTTTGAGAACTTTTGTCTATAAATGGGGAATTCTAAAAAGTTTTGCAGTTATTTCATTCCTCTGTGGCCCCCTCGAGGCGGTGTAATAGTTAGCAAGTTTCTCTCGATAGAACAATTATGACTGAGTAGTGAATTCGATCCTCACTGGATGCCCCCTACTTTCGGCCTTGTGTTACATCCAAGCTACGCTCATAGGGTGCTTTGTAGGTCCCTTGTGAATTTGTGGTATTGTGGTACATGTAGGACTGAGAGGTGATGGACAAGTTCTTGTGGTGATTGAGTATATTGTATTGAATGAATGGGTCGTGATTATGATTAACTAGGATAGTTACTGAGGACCTGTCTTTTCACATCTTTTCCTTTTGCCTTGTGCCACAATTTTGTATTAAAAATGCAAAATAGATATGCATTTCCTTCGTCTGTCAAATCGAAAGAGGACAGCAGAAAATAACCTACTAAACGACTTTTGTTTAAATAGTTGACAGAAGAGGAATGAGGGTAGATAGCAAAAAGAAAAAAAATATTGCTAAGTGTCACAAAGTTTAACACTATGGCTGTTTGGGATGAGATCTTATTGTCAATAGGTCACCTACTTAAGTGAAGTTGAGTAAATAATATTCTTTCTTGTTTTAATCTTCGTATATGGCACAAAGATCAAATCTTCCATTGTTTAGACGACAGATACAAAACAGAAGACTTGTGAGAAGTGAGTTTTTTGTCTGTAAAGTGTCGTCAAGTTGGTACAGAGAGTCCACCGGTTGCCACGTCGAGTCAGTGTTATATGCACTGTCACCCCATCTGAACTGCTGTTGAAAGAATAAAAGTATATTATCCCCGCAAAATCTGTCTGTTGTCATTTTCGATATGTCCAAGTGAATCCTTCCCCGACTTCATCATCTTGTGAGTATAGCCCGACCTTGGCAACTTCGGTCAACACCTATAATCCATCTTAAAAAAATAAACAGCAATACACACCGTGGGGTCGACGGCTTGTTTAGCGAATCGGTCGGGACGATAATGTATTGCCATAAAAGGACAGAAGGTTATGGAGAACCATGATCGCCCGATCATTCATTAATGTTCATACTTCCAGTCCAGTAAACATCTGCCACAGTGTCGTTTGCTTACCCACGAGGTTTTTTTTAGGTAACGCACTATTGGTACGCAGTAAGGATCCTACTCACTTGTCAGGCATAATGGATTTGAGAGGCGAGTTTTGTATGCCTTGCCCTACAGGGAAGCACTTACCATCTATTATCCTCTGTACCAGGATTAGCCTAGACACGAGTTTATACTCCCATGTTAATCATATTCTATTGTTTGAGAACAAAGGCTTTTAACTCTGGAAAGCCATCTTGTAGCCGTACCTAAGTTTACAAATTCAAGAACGTATAATGACGTTTTTATGCCGCGGATCTAAATTATTTGTTGTGGGATTTACGTTAATAAATACCAAGCTCGTTTACTGTAAATACGAAAAGAGAATCTCTTATTTTCACAAAGGTTTACCTACAGGTTCTTGGCCTAAGTTCCTCTGCCTTCTTCTTCTTCTTCTTCTTCTTCAAATTCTTGAAATTCTTCTTCAAATTCTTCTCCTCATCATCCTTCTTCGTCTTCAAATTCTACTTCTTGAAATTCTTCTTTTCCCCGTCTTTCTCCTCTACTCAAGAAATCTTAAATTCCTGGAAATTTGAATTCTCTGACCAGTCTACCACAGTCAAATGGTAATATTCTCTGACATGGAGGCTCAGTAATCAATATGGTGGTATAAATACCATTATTGGAATTCTGTGGAATGCAGTAAGTTGTGTGATGAGTTGAGTGGCATCATGTTT
The DNA here is from genome assembly GCA_963932145.1 of Acanthosepion lycidas. Lineage (NCBI taxonomy): Eukaryota > Metazoa > Mollusca > Cephalopoda > Sepiida > Sepiidae > Acanthosepion > Acanthosepion lycidas. The sequence continues at coordinate 11,821,645 of OZ010607.1, read as the reverse complement.
GAATTGGGATGCGATTAAATGCAATGTTCTTTTTGTCAGTCACTGATGAACAAGTGCTTTCGTCATATGCGACTACACCAGTTTCGCGATTCACTGATGCCTCGTATGGATTTTAAATATTCCTTGTATACTTTCGCACCTTTTTTCCAGAGAATAAAGCAAATCAATTGCCAGCTTGCTCCATATTTAGGGTACCAACAATTATTCCGTAGCAAAACGGTGTTAATCCCTGTCTGCGTGTCATACGTGTCAAAGCTTCACTACCAACTTACCTATTATGTCCGAGATATCGTCCAGTTTTGATGGCATAGTTTGATTTTTTTTTTGTTTTTTTATTTCTTTTTTTTTAACTTATTTCACTCTAAACAAGGCAATTAACATGACGGATTACTGCACACGAGAGAATATGAGAAAAAGTAAACATTATCAAGGCGAGAAATATTAGGTTGGTGCAAAAATAATGACGTAATAATGTCGTTTTTTGACGTTAAAAAATACGTCAAAAACGACATTATTACGTCATTATTTTTGCACCAACCTAATAATAAAAGAACAGGAATTAAGAAGACAGAAGATAACAGTTGACATTGCATATAAATTTGTGAAAATCGAAGTTGACTAGAAAGCAAGAGGCTGGAAGAGAATGTCACATGCGAGAAGTGTGAGAGAAGGAACTGCAAGCATAGAACTTACGGTCACATCTAGCCATTTCAAATCTAAAATGATGAGACCTAACCGACAATCTAGCACTGCGCTTAAATTAGTAATTAGTATGCTGAGTTAAAATTACTGCTGAGGCAGTTTATTTTCGTTTAACACTCATACCCCCATGAAAGACACGAATCTTTCTTCTCCTCTCCCAAAACTGTCTATCACTGAAGTGGATCAAGAAATTAATGTCCTGTTATGCAGAAACAAGCACTTACTAACTAATTTGTTAGATTTACATTCATGTAGCCAGTGTCAGTTAAATTAATATATCTCTCATAAATTAGAACGTGTGTTACTTTATATAAGGAAACGCGTAAAGTGATGAAATGCGAATAGTAATATTAGATGTTTACCTATAAGGAAACATTTAACTTATTTCACCCCAAGCAAGGCAATAAAGCCACTAGTACACAAGGGTTTACTGAGCGTGAGAGAAAAAGAAAACATTATTAAGGTGGGAAATAATTAAAAAAAAAAAGGAATTAAGAAAACAGAAGATCATGATTAACATTACATTTAAATTTTTGAAGATGAAATCTGACTGGGGAACACGAAGCCGGAAGAGTTCCACAAGCGAGAAATGTGATAGAAGAAACTGTTAGCATAGAACTTACGGATACATCTAGCCATTTCAGCTGTAAAATGATGAGACCTAGCCGCCAATCTAGTACTGCGCTTAATTTTATAAAGTCTTGGTACAGAAAGTAATATTTATTTTTTTAAAATACAAACATGTGGCACAAGGCCAAAAGGTGGATGGAGAAGGCTGGTTTTTTTTTCTGTCTTATAATTAAACTTAGCTAATCACAATTCCTGACACAAGCATACACAGTATTCACTACGTCACATGATATTCTTACTACAGACACCACAATACCATCAGGTCTCTATGAAGTCCTAACTCGTTCACATATATACAATTTGCCTGGGTAATAAAAATATCAACGTTTTAAAGTGAAACCCTAATGAATATTTAAATGATTCCACTTTTATATACAAGAAACATGTACCATCGAGGGAAGTTGGTCAGAATAATTGCCATGGAAGTATTTGTAGAAAAGACACAGGGAAGCTATGCTATGGTGGTGGGAAAAGTTGATTGGAGGGGAGATGACAGTTCAGGACTAATGAATTCTAGGTACCATACAGAAAGGTTCATTAGAACAATTACCATGAAAGTACTTATAGAAAAGACACAGGGAAGCGACATTACGGCGGTGGCAAAGTAACCGAAGCCGTGATGCCAGATTAGGATCAGTAACATTGCAGATTCTTCTTTGTATTTTATCAAGGATCAAAAATGAATAGTAGGCACATCAGAACTCTTTTCGACTATTCGACATTTGGATAAGAAATTTCCTGGTTTTGTTTTGGTTTATTTTGTTTTACGGCATATCAACCTCAATGGGTTATTTAATGCCAACAACATTTTTAGGATAGATACGTATGAATAGAATATGTATTCTTTGGTTTAGATTGGTTTCGTTTCGTTTTGTTTTACGGCATATCAACCTCAATGGGTTATTTAATGCCGACAACATTTTTCGGATAGATTCGCATGAATAGAATATGTATTCTTTGGTTTAGATTGGTTTGGTTTAGTTTTGTTTTACGGCATATCGACCTCAATGAGTTATTTAATGCCGACAATATTTTTATTGTTAGTAATGTATTTTTCAAAAATGTATAGCTGCTAATATTTTTTTTCAAAAATTATTCTGGTAATAAAACCTATTTTTATACTTTCATACTTTTCACTCCAGTTTTGATGGGTAACTATTTACACATAACTGTGACCCACACAGGTGCTACCACTCCGTGTCAGGGTGGAGCTGGGAACACCAGCAATGAAGAGGTGGTTCCACGCTCCGCAAATCCTACTGATTAGAGGCCTTGCTGTTGGATGTAATTTATCGTCTTACCTGGGACGTGGATGTAGTTTATTGTCCTGCCCAGAACGCAGAAACTTCTTGAAATAAATGTTCAAAAATTTTACCAGGTCGGTGAAACTCATTTTCATCAGAAAAAATACGAGAACTTTCCGATATTAATAATATACAGGAATACAAATGCGATTAAAGAATATAGACACATAGCTATAAACAGAAAGATATACATAGGAATACACGCACACACACAGACAGACGTATGTCCTGAGAGGTGAACAGCGTGTGTACAAGAGAGAAAATGAGATTAGGAGCAGCCATGGCCTTAATGTTTTTTTTTCTAAGGATCAAAGAATAACATAACCATATTTTTCTTTGACTCTTTAAAAAATAAACGTTAATCGGGTATTTTCTTCTTTTTCGCGTCTGGTATTTTCCTTTTAGCTAAGTTCAACATGCGACAGACAGGCAGAAGAAAAAAAAAATGCTTCACCGAATCTCCGAAAACTGAGAAAAAAAGAAAAGAAAAGAAAACCGCGAATTTTCCGCGCTCACTTTGCTTCTGATTTCCTTCTTCATCGTTTTTGATCACCCAATTGTTTTTACTGCTCTGTTTACATAACTTGATGTAATGTTGTACGCCCCTTTCAACGCAGTATAATCAGCGATTCTCATTGTCGACAAGAGGTCACCAATGTTTTTAATGGCTTTTAAGTTCAGTCCTGGAACGGTAGTTTTTTCCATACCAAAGGGTTTACGGCCATATCACGTTAAAACACCGGATTTGGCACAATCACGAAAGTTAAACAACATCGAACCTAGTCAGTACCTAGATGGGTGACAGCTGGCGAATACTAGGTGTTGTAAGCTTGAATGTTCATATGGCTTACGGGCATATCACTCTGAAACACCGGTTTTCGTACAATCATGAAAGTTAAGCAACGTCGAGTCTGGTCAACACCTTGATATGTGACGCTGGCGAATACAATGCACTGTAAGCTTCGATGTACGGGTGGTATGGCTTACGGCCATATCAAGTTGAAACACCGATTTTCATACAATCACGAAAATTAAGCAACGTCGAGTCTGGTCAGTAGCTAGATGGGTAACCGCTGGCGAATACTAGGTGCTGTAAGCGTGAATGTGCAAGTGGTATGGCTTACGGCCATATCACATTGAAACACCGCTTTTCGTTGGATCACCGAAGTTAAGAAACGTCGAGCTTGGTCATTACCTAGATGGGTGACCGCTGCCGAATACTAGGTGCTGTAAGCTTGAATGTTCAATTAGTATGGCTTACGGCCATATCAAGTTGAAACACCGGTTTTCGTACAATAGCCACAAAGTTAAGCAACAACCAGCCTGGTCAGTACCTAGATGGGTGAACGGTAGGTAATACTAGGTACTGTAAACTTGAATGTTCAAGTACTATCGATTACGGGTATATCAAGTTGAAACACCGGTTTTCGTATGCTGACCGCAAGTTAAGCAACCGCCAGCCTGCTCAGTACCTAGATGGGTGAACACTTACTAATACCAAGTGCACGATGTATGGTTCTTGGATGTGTTCCAATTCCAGTCAAGTTTTTATATTCACTTATGAATCTAACTCTGCTCCTCCAGCTATGGGTTAATTAGTATGATTTTTATTAGATAATTTCCAAAATGTACTTAAAATCTAAATACATATATTCTGGCTTCAAATAACCTGCAAAGGTTTGACGAGCCGTAAAAAACAAGACTGTCAAACAAGTTCCACAGAAAGTAGAGCAATTTGACCAGTAATGTGGAGGTTGGGGATGAATGTATCTTGTCAATGTACATTCGTTTTTCGTTTGCTTTTTCAAAAAATGTATAAACTATCAAATGTATACAACCGCTTTCTCAGATCAATGTTAAACATCGCTTCCAGTGAATGGTTTCTTTTGGTCTGTTTGTTTAATGGGATATCGGCCATTTAATGCCGAAATTTGATTCTCTTTCTCTTTTCCAAAAATATATAGCTTGTAGTTTTTTCTAATCTATTTTTACATTTACATGTTTTGACCCCCAGTTTGGGGGTTAAGTATTCTCCCATAACTAGGACCCTAACAGGTGCTACCAATCCGAGTCAGGGTAGACGTGGGAACAACAATTAAAAGGTGCTTTCACGCTCCTCAAAACCTTCCGATCTGAAGCCTTGCTACCCAGGACGACCCAGTGAATGAATCCTGTAGGTTTCACTAAGGACCATCCTTTTGCAAACATCTTTGGAGCTACATAATCATAAAGTACTGTCACAAATAACAGAAACCTCATCACTTGAAGACTTTCAACAGCAGCAACAATTAAAATGCATATCATATGTAACTCGCAGATAAAATAAGGACATAATCAAGATGTTGACGTTCAACACTACTTAAAAAAGGTTAGGAAGGAAACTCCCAAAAATATTGGAAAGAGCGATAACAGTTAATGGACTTTCAGTATCAGTTTATATTTCTGGGACGAGGTATTATGTACACTATTTACATTATTCGGACTATTGTCCTCATCTTTGTCGCCATGTTCATCAGCCGTTGAACGCTCCGGCCTTCTTCAGGTGGTAGGAATGTCGAACTGAACCCTTTATTTCGCTCACTGTGGTAGACTGTTCTAGTTCCACGTGCCATGTCTAATGGATGTCAGTTATAAAGTGTTCAGTTCAACATTCCAACCACCTGAAGAAGGCCGGACCGTACAACAGCCGAAACGTTGTGATAAATATGGCCACAAGGATGAGGACAGTAGTTCGAATAATGTAAATAGTGGACTTTAGAAGCCTATTCTCCTGGATAAAATGTTTTAATTTGAAATATTTTTAAAATTTCAACCGGTAACAGATCGGTCAATGAATACTTTTTCCTTATACGGAAACGTCTCATATTACCGTTACCATTACTAAATTCTTATCCATTTTTTCCAATCACTTTCAATCATCATCATTAACAGTAGCAGCAGAACCCATTATCAGTATTGGTCGTAGGGTCACTGCGCAACTGAGCACCTGACCATTTCTCGCCACATATTCATTCATTCTTAACGTATCTTTGGAAAATAGACCTGGCGGCGCCCATCCTTCTCCAGGAAAAACTACCTTAAATGCTCACCTTGGTCACGGGAATTTAGCTGTTGATTACATCGATGGAAACTTCTGACCTGGCTGTTCGCTTCAGTTCCAGGAAGGCCACTCCTAGCGTTGCTGCGTTATCACATCATTGGCTGCATGCATAGCTATGGAAACCAGCCAACCCATTTGTGTTAGATGGCTATCGACGCTACGAGAAGGCCCATCCGCCCTTTGACAGGCTTTGTTTTTGATCTTGCTAGGTGTCTACGGTGGAGTAATGGATAGTGGCTCGGATTGAGGAATCGGAGAGTCGAGTTCGAATTCCAGTCGAATCCATTACATTCACTTACATGCTAATACCTTCGGGAAAGGTATGAAGAATCTTCTGCCCGCCTCAGTCATGGGTAAATAGCAGGACAGACCGTGTTCTATGACCAACTACCAGAGAAAGAAATGGCAATCTACTGCGGGAAAAAATCTGCTTCGTCAGTCATGTATCGAAAGATAGATGATCGCCTAAGCGTGTATCACGCATGGCAAATAACTGACTGAGGTGTCTACTTAGTTTAAATGATTAAGTTGCTATTTAAATCAACTATGTCATTAAGTGAAATTCAGAAGCCAGTACATTGCCTTCTAAACGGACTTGTGGAAACTGACGTACTTAAAGTGTTGTCTTTAGTTTCATAAACGACGCAGAATATGTTATTTTACGACAGGAGGGTCACGAGTGATGAAAAATGGCTTCATTGTGAGACTCCAAACGTCAATCCTGTCAATATGAAATATAATCTTCAAAACCATGGCCAAAGCAGACTCAATTGAAAGGAAAAGATTTTTAAGTTTGATGGAAGTTGGATAAACTCTTACTTTAGGTCGTAGACGATCATAGCTTTCTGCGGATTATTTTTCGTCGAAGTCGTACATACAGTCGATCGCTAAAGGTTTCCTGTACCGCTCCAGCAAGTACCTTATTCCTCATCCTATCCTCTACCTTTAACTTTACAATAGTCAGTTGAGGTCGAAAATGGAGTACTGCTACCATATATAGGTGGGTGATAGGCACCGCGAGGCTGTGTAATGATTAGCAAGCTTGTCTCGCTAGAACAATTACGGCTGAATAGTGAGTTCGATTCTCACTGGGTGCCCCATACTTTCGGTCTTGTGCCACATCTACACTATGCTTAGAAAATCATTTGGGAACACCGAGGCGGTGTAATGGCTAACAAGCTTGGCTCGCTAGAACAATTACGACTGAGTAGTGAGTTCGGTCCTCACTGGGTGTCCGATACTTTCGGCCTTGTGCCACATCTAAGCTACGCATGGAAAATCATTATATAGGTGGGAGGAGACAATTTTTCACTTTCTACTTTCAATGGAGTCCATTCTTCAACGTCTTTCTCACAGACGAGACGTCACAAGCCTATAACTGCCCTTTTTCCCTAGAGATAACGCAGTTCTAACAGTCATGGCTAAGATCAACCATGCAATGCACACTGTAGCAATCCACCGTCATTCCGTCTGTATTCCAATGGTGAGAAATAAGTTCAACCGAAGCAATTTCTTCCCCCAAACCATTGCTTTGAGGAATCGATTCCCAAGAGTGCGCTTCTTAGATGACTACAATCTTAACCTGTTTAAGTCTAGGGTTAACTGCTATCTTTCACACATATCTGCCTAAGCTGTCTGTAAAGCTCTACCACGAGTGGCCCTAGGATCTTCTACAGTGTGAACAAAACTAAAAAATATGAATAGCCATATATTCATTGGGAAGTTAGAGGAATGGTAACCTATTGCCTTCACAATCGTTTTTCTTCTCAAGTTGTTGCCGTCTCGGCCTAGAGAGTTCCGTCTATTCTGTTATTTACCGGAAGTTAGGGTGGAAACGGTGGAAACTGAGTTCACTCAGTTATGTGCCATGCGTGATACACGCTTAGGCGATCATGTATCTTTTGATACATCACGGAAGAGGCAGATTTTTTCCTGCAGTTTAAAGTTGCCAATTATTTCTCCGGTAGACCAGTTGCCATCCAAGGCTATAGAACCCGGTCGATCCCACTATTTACCAATAGCTAGACGGGGAGAAGACGTCGATCTCCGGTTCCTCAATCCGAGCAGGCGCTATCCACTCTTCCAGCGTGCCTCCACCGTGCCTTATAATTTCGAAATAAGTTGCTCATAAATGAACCCCTATTCGCCCTTTGCACTTTCGGCGTCGATAGTAAGAGAGACCGGGTTCTACGACCAACTTCTGCAAAAAGAAATATCAGCCTCGTCAGTACTGCACATCCTAAACCTTTTCTACATATAGTGAGCAACGTGCTCGTTTGAATGATGTAGATCCTTTGATAGCTAGATACTTTTATACAAGTCAAGGTCTATATACCTGTTCTACAATATATTTTGCATAGTAATATATACAATAATATGTTAAACCATTAAATTATTTTTCTCTACCACTGTTCAACCGGTGGCTGGGCATTAAATCATTTTTGTCTACCACTGTTCAACCGGTGGATGGTCATTAAATCATTTTTCTCTACCACTGTTCAACCGGTGGATGGCCATTAAATCATTTTTCTCTACCACTGTTCAACCGGTGGATGGCCATTAAATCATTTTTCTCTACCACTGTTCAACCGGTGGATGGCCATTAAATCATTTTTCTCTACCACTGTTCAACCGGTGGATGGCCATTAAATCATTTTTCTCTACCACTGTTCAACCGGTGGATGGCCATTAAATCATTTTTCTCTACCACCATAAAGCGGTGGTCAGGCCTTAAAGTGTTAAGAAACAGTTTTTAAAACTCAAGCTTAGAAAAAAACTAAAATTATAAAACTTTTTATTTTTGCACATAACCTCGTCATTGGTATTGGGCATTATCTCTTATTTAGACCCCCACAAAGCTAGTGGTGGAGATGGGATGCCAGCCATTTGTCTTGAAGAAATGTGCGCCTGAACTGGCGCCTGCCCTCTCCAAATTATACAATTACTGCCTCAGGGAATCTTGTTTTCCAGACTGCTGGAAGTCCTCATCGATTGTTCCTGTCTTTAAGAACTCTGGCGACCCCTCTAACCCTTCTAATTACCGTCTTATCAGTTTCCTTCCCCTCTTCGGCAAAGTCTTCGAAGCGGTTAACCACCTTACATCCTATATATCTGCTCTCGGACAGGCAATATCGCTTCCACTTTCCCCGATCTACAGCTGATTTGCTAACGGCCATCACTGAAATTGTCTGCCAAGCTCTTCAAAATAACGGAGAAGCTCGTGCCGTGGCCCTAGACATTTCCAAAGCGTTTGATAGGGTTTGGCATGTTGGCCTTCTTTGCAAGCTCCAGGGTTATGGTATTACAGGTCGATTGTTTGGTAGGCATCTACGCGGACGACACTACAATTTACTCCTGCCTCAAAAATAAATCTAGTGTCGCTGACAAAACTAACCTGGCCGTTCGTCACGAAAAGGGCCTCCAATCGATTGTGAACTGGGAGAATAATTGGCTGGTTAACTTTAACACCTCCAAAACAAAACTGCTCTCTATTAATCACCACAAAGATCCTTCCCTGCTCCCCATTAGAATGCCTGACGCTCAACTTTCCGAGAGCACTTCTCTGCGGCTGCTCGGTCTCACCTTGTCTACTGACCTAACAAATACATTGAGTCAATTGTTTCGTCCACCGCAAGGAAAGTTGGCTCCTTGTGCTGTGCCAGGAAATTTTTCTCCCCGGAATCGATCCTCCAGATCTACAAATCAACCATTCGCCCTTGTATGGAGTATTGCTGCCATATATGGTCTGAACTCCCTACTGTTTGCCTCGGGGTTCGTGATAAGATCCAGAAACAGATATACAATATAATTGGCCCCTATCTGGCATTTCTGTCTTTTTTACAAATACTTTCATGATAACTGCTCTGATGAGCTGCTTTCGCTGGTTCCCAGGCTTCATGAATTCAAGCGTCCTACGAGGCTGGAATCCAGGTCTCACCCTTTCACTGTTGAAGCTGTTAAATATAACCGTCTCTTCTACTCCAATAGCTTCATATCTCGCACCTCTCGCCTGTGGAAATCCCTTCCCTATTCTTGTTTCCCTGATAGCTATAATCTCCAACTATTCAAATGTAATGTGAATCGACATCTCCAGTTGCCTTGATCTATCCACTATCCTTCTCATCCTTTCCTCTATCACTCCTATCTGCTCTCGCTCCAAATCCTCTATAAACCCTTGCGTGCTAGTGGCTTCCCGCTTCCAGCTGTGAAATGCTTAGAAAAATTAACTTTTTATTAAATATTTTAAATCAATTCTTTCCGAGTCTTTCTTTATTAAAAAAATGTTGCATTAATCCTTCTGTTGAGCTCCTGAGTCAAAATTCGCAATTGGTATGTTTCACGGTAGATTATAAGTGTTTACCCACGGTTCCACTGGTGACTTGGCATTAAGTTATTTTTCAATACCACCGGTAAAATAGTGGTCAGGGCTCAAACGGTTAACAGTAATCGTCTTGCTAGTATCGTAATAGAACCAAATTTCTTACAAGTGACATGATTTTTAAGAACGCAGTGTTATTTGAATCAGATATCTTACCTAAATTAATTATGGTTAATTATAAGGCTGAGAACTTATCTGCTAATTCAAAGAAAGCATCCATACTATTAACCTCTGACCTCTCTCTTCAACCTTGATCCCGTGCAAAGATGTCAGTGGCGATAAGCAATACCTTGTTTTCATGTCCTTTCCTAGGTTTCGCGTGACATTTTCTATTTCATTCGATATTTGACGTTTTACACTCACTGACGCCAACGTCTGAACCTTTCTCGTTTAGTCTTAAAAGCCATATAAAATTAGAACAGCGATACATATCTTCGTTGGTGCAATAGAAATTTGATGTTCCGAATAAATCTGTGGCGAAGATAAGAGCGCTTGTTTATACGACTTTGTAAAGAAAGAAAAGGTTAATCTCATGCCTCTGGGAAATAAGTTATTTCTCTCTCTATATTTTTTTATAAATTTGTCGATAAAGACGTTTCCTACTTAGCTCCGCAGAAAGTTGCTACTGACATCTAGAAAGACAGAACGTTTGCGGACTATTCTTTTACTGGTCAGGCGCCAATGTTTCAAAGTGCAGGCTGCGAGGGATAAATTGTCGTCTAAATGTCGTAAAAATTAAAATAACATTGACATCTCATTTTAACAGATATAAAAATCACGATGAATAAATTGTCGTCTAAATGAAGCAGAAATTAAAATAACATTGATATTTCATTTTAATAGATATACGGGATGCGATGGATAAATTGTCGTCTAAATGACGGAAACATGAAAATAACACTGACATCTTATTTTAACAGATATACAGTGTGCGAATGGAAAAATTGTCGTCTAAATGACGCAAAAATGAAAATAACACTGACATCTCATGTTAACAGATATATATATACCAAAATTACACAAAAATATCTTGAAATACTAAAGAGTAAATTTATTCAATAAAATCGGCATTAGTTTCAACCACGGCCCCCAGACGATTTCGGAATCTTCTGCATCTCTTCTGGACGGTCTCCTTGTTTAAGTTGGTGGATGCTGCTATCATCCTTGCCTTCATTTCAACTTTATTTTTACAAAATAATCCAAGGGGTTGTAGACTGGGGTGTTAGGTGGCCAGATGTTTGAGGTGATGTGGTCACAGAAATTGACTGACAGCCATGACTGTGTTCTCCTGCCTGTGCAGCATGGTGCAAATTTCTTGTTACCAGACCTAGGGACTTCTAGCACCACTCTCTTGACCCAAGGCGGCACTACGTCATCAATGCACTTGCTGTAGGTCCCTGTGTTTAGTCTAAGGCCTTCACCCACAAATTCGGGAGTTCATTTCTTAACAGAGCTATCAGAGTGAGTTTTTCGAGCTGCCGTACCTAGACTCATCCAATATTTTCCGAATCCTGTGCATTGTCTACAAATTGACATCCAAACACTCAAAAATTGTCGTATTGGAGCTTCTGTCGCGAATGCCGAGCAGTACAGCATGCTGTTTCCAAATTTCTGGCGGAGTGAGTTGCATGATGGTGTTCTTTTTCTCATAGACGGTTCCCAACTCACCCTACTATACTGTGCATTCGACAAAATAAAATAAAAAAATACAATGCGCATGCGCGAAATAAAAAATATAAAATGGCGACAATTTACCCTTGTAGAAGAAAAGACTTTTCTTTGCGGTTCTGCAGAGAATAAACATATTCTATCCAAGTTTTTGTCGAGGAGGAATGGTTCGTCCGATGTTTGTGCAGGAAAGGAAACGTTATTTTCATATTAGCGTTATGAAGTATTAGCTTCATGTTTCTGTCGAGAAAGAATTGTTTTTACGTCCGAATCCTTACTGGGAATGAAAGATTGTCCGTTTGTGCAGAATAGCAAGGGTTGCTTCTATACTTCCGTAGGGAAGAGAATATTTTCCCCATGGTAATGTAGCGAATAACTGGTTGCCATCACAATTGCGTAGAGAAAGAATACTTTCCCCTGTATTCCTAAAAGAAATGAATTCTTGTACGGAAAAATGTGTCTGCGGAGAAGGAAATATTTCCACCATATTCCTGTCGGGAGTGAAATCTTACTTCCATGCTTCCGCAAATTAATAAATTAATCATCTCTATGCTTGTGCAGAAGAAAGCGTTTGCCGCTATGTTTCTAGAAAGAAAAATATACTGCGTCCATGTTGTTTTCATGCTTCCGTAGAAAATGAATTATTGCTTTTGTGTTATGAAAGAAGACTTTGCTTTCAAGCGTTTAGAGAAACGGAAAGGTTTCCTCCATGTTTCAGTAAGAAATAAAGGTCGCTACTCTCTTCTGACATCGAATGTAAGGTCACCGCCATATTTGTGCAGAAAAGGATAAATTACTGTAAATCTTCTCTCCTGAGTCTTTCTTCAATGATTCTGAAGCGGATAAATAGCACTACCCTTGTTTCTGCACAGCTCATCTTGCTCCTACAGGGTATACAAAATTGTTTTTACGTTTTCAATAAAGTATAGCATCTCACTTCGGAAAAAACTCGTCTAAGCCCCGTTGCAGACACCAGCTCAGGTACATTCGTGTTTCTTTGATACCAAGGGAAGCAACCTGGGGATTATCCTGAAACGAAACTGGAACTGACTTTAGTTGCAAATTCTTGGGCAGAGCTAATAATCTAGCGCAGGGGCAGGCAACCTACGGCACGCGTGCCAACACGGCACGTCAAGCAATTTATAATGGCATGCAGCCGCAAATGATATCAAGAAGTCCGAACCAATAACTACTACAAAGCAAATGTTTCAATTTTAATGTATACTAACGTATATGTAAGCAAATATATGGATATAGATCCGACAGTATGAAGAAAAATATATGGAAAAACAAAAATCCGAATATGCAAGTATGTTGTTTTAATGTTATTACAATGTCGACGTCAGACGTTTCGATCTAGTAGACCTTCTTCAGGACATAGTTATTAAAACATAATTAATATTAGACGATATTCAAGTCAACATGAAAAGACGATAAGACTAATCAAAACAGAATAACTGAAATTTTTAAGATCAACGTTCCGTTTCGCAATACGATCACGTCGGCGTCACGTCGGCGATGTTGTGAAAACGTATTCCTAAAATACAGTATATTTTAAATGAAAAATGAAAAAGAATTTTATTTTAATCTAAAATTTATAATTACGTTTGTCCAGCATTAATCTTGCTAGAAAAGGGGAAATATTAAAGAAGCCAGGTCTTGTATTCACCGTGCGTGAGATAGATATTATGCCTGCCTCATATATCCGTCTAAGATTTTTATTATAAATATATTTTAAAATCTTCACAGAATCAAAATCGAAATTATGATCAGATTTAGTTATGTGTACAAATAAAGCATTGTTTAAATTACCGGGGCGAATATCTCGTTTATGTTCGAGAACACGAGATTTTACGGACCTACATGTTTCACACACATATTTTAAGTCACAATTGAACAGTGGTAGAGAAAAATGATTTAATGCCCAGCAACCGGTTGAACAGTAGTAGAGAAAAATGATTTAATGCCCAGCCACCGGTTGAACAGTGGTAGAGAAAAATGATTTAATGCCCAGCAACGGTGTGTAAACTCTTTTAACCATTTCTATGTCTATTGTGAAACATTACATCCCATTTTATTTGCGAATTTTAACTCAGGAACCCAGACAGAAGAGTTAAAATTGTTTAGGAACGCTGGGCTTAAAGGATTAAAAAAATAAAACCCAACAAAGGATTTCGTCGTCTTCATCAAAGCTGTAATCCCTTCCTCTCTCCCTAAAATTTCCACGCTAGTTTAGCCAATCAAAAACGACTTCCTCTGTTTTCGTGTATCTGGCCTCAAAGATCAAAATGAGTCAGAGGAGAATAAAATTATCTAAAAATAATAGTCGCTTATACTATTATTTAACATACCTTACCTAATCATGAATTTTAGTTCAACTACATCATATTTAACATGTGAAGGTATTTTACAAAATTCCTTGCTATTTTACTTACCAATCCAGCACACCTCTTTGTCCTTAAAAGCATTTTCCATCTATTACTAACTCAAGTAAATAATAATATAACTGATAAAGAGTAAAAGAAATAGTATAGTTGTGTTAATCTTTTAAATACCGGGACCTTTCTCAACTAGGGACTATCATGGGTGTCCACATCTTGCTCTCTGTATTTATTCTGCGACCCCCCCCCTTTAGCGCGTCAACTAGGTTACTCTTTCTCTTGTTTTATTTCCTGTGATCGTCTGATATGCCAAGCCTTCTTTCCTCATTTCCTCATTATACTCCCCCACTCCACAATATGGGTGTGCAGACGGTGTAACTGTTAGTCTAAATACACTTAGGGGAGTTATAAATAATCTATGGGTTAAATAGCACGACGGACTGGGATTTGTAACTCGTTGTCAAACTGTCTAGAACAACAACTGAACACCTTTAAAAATTTTATTTTATTTTTCTAATATTTGTTTTATTTCATTTTAATCGTGTATAATTCGATAGATTACACCTGGTTTGTTTACACCTGGTTTGTTTACACCTGAGTGTGCAGAGGCATATATTACCAAGGAACGTCGTCAGTACATTTAGGGTAATTCTTTTTACATTAAGAATAATATGTTGCATTAGGCGTATATATATATATATATATATATATATATATATATATATATATATATATAATAAAAAGGCTTAAACACTAATATTCCATGGTTATAATTTATTCCATTGGAATCGTAAATACGATCCAATTCATCAGACCTACAAATTCAAAAAGAAAACAGAAAAAAACCTACTCCGGAAATAAAAATAGAATTTAGAGAGAGTGTAAGTATTTCCGGAGTAGGTTTTTTTCCGTTTTCTTTTTGAATTTGTAGGTCTGATGAATTGGATCGTATTTAATTTACGATTCCAATGGAATAAATTATGACCATGGAATATTAGTGTTTAAGCCTTTTTATTATATCCTTACTCTGTCCTGGACATTGAGTTCTACCTGGATTCTATCCTCTCGGAATTTTTTATTCAAAAAATATACATGTGTGTATATGCACCTGTGGATTTTGCATATATATGTATATTTACCACTAATATCTATCTATCTATCTATCTATCTATCTATCTATCTATCTATCTATCTATCTATATATATATATATATATATATATATATATATATATATATATATATATATATACTCCCTTGTGCAAATTAATTAAAACAACCACTTTAGTTTCCTTTCTTTCACCATACGGTTAGTTTTCGACCCACTGGAACTGACAGGGTGTAATCGATTTGTATTTTTTTCTTCAGATTAGGTCATTTGCAGTGGTGTGCAGTTATATGAATCTATTTTGGGGGTGTATGATGAAATTTGTTTGGCCTTGAAAAATATTGCGTCATACGTGATTGCATCAGATTTTCATTACGCCCAGACACTATTGACTCGACTGTCGATTAGTTGTCCTGGTTATTGTCTGCGATGGACGTTACTCCAAGGAAGCTTATGACAATTGTAACGCCGCACGAATAGAATAGCAAGCTTTACCAATGTGAAAAAGAGCGTACTATAGACTGGCCCCGGAAACTCTCCTGATTTAAATCCAATCAACTATCAATCTGTAAGAAAAGACTTTGTGGAATGAACGTACGAAATATTAACATGTATATTGGGCCATCATGTCTCATTGAAAAAATACAAAAGAAATAATAACGAAATTATTCGTTTTGTTTCAGTTAATTTGCATAAGGGTATATATATATATATATATATATATATATATATATATATATATATGAGAGAGAGAGAGAGGGTGTCCGTAGAGTTCATGTGCACTTTAAAAAATTTATATAAGATAAGAGTGTAGTGATCGGGGAAACAAAGTAGCGGTTCTTGGGGAGAAGCTGCTCGAGTGGAACTTACATCTTACCAATACAAACGGTGATTTGCAACAATGTTTGTGGCAAGACGGGACTTTGCTGTGAATTTTAGAACTGGTGGGACGACGCAATGTACTTAGTGTAGAAATACAATAATCAGGATCGTGTCATGTTTCGTCCATGAGGTGGGGGTTGTAAAATGGAAAAAAAAAAGTTCGCGCAGAGGCTTTTGAACTAGGAAGAGAAAAACTGGGCAGTTCCTACCCATTTATGGCAGCAGGGATGCAGGGCGACTCAGCACCGCCGACTCAACGCTGCCGACTCAATTCCGCCGACTCAGCACTGGCTAACTCATCTCGGTGACAATTCAACTTCAGGACAACTGAACACCAGCCTATTCAGCGCGAGGAGAATTCACCGACATGCAAACTATGAATTTTTTCGCCGACTTTTTGAAAACAAATAAAAGTAATTTGTTATGGATCATTTTTTAATACATGAATTTATTTTTAATTTAAAAAAAAATTATTGAAAATTATATGCAGTCCCTCTCAATCATTTAGTCTGCAAAATTCTTTGATATGCTTTCATATACTTCTTTAATTTAGCGGCAGGGGGATGAACTTCAAATAATTTCTCGAAAAATGCATCCCGGCGTCAATGTATCTTTTACAGACACGTAATGAATCTCCATATTGTTTGATGTTCTATCCCCAGCTCTGTATGCAGTTTTCTTTTTACTGCTTCAGCAGGGATATTTGTCCGATCTTGAAAATTGAACCAAATAGGTTGTTGTAACTAATAAATCACTAAAACAAACAAGCAAACATTCAAAATCTCTATGACTCAAAGCCGATCTAAGATATGGGCAAACTAGAATAGCCAACACCGGTCTGAAGCTATGAATTCGACGCCAGCCTTGAGTTGTCCTCGCGCTGAGTAGGCTGGTGGTAAGTTGTCCTGTAATTGAGTCGTCACGGAGATGAGTTGGCCAGTGTTGATTCGACGGTGATTAAATGACCCATCCAATGGCATCAATACTTAATTTTTGGCCTGATCCCCCTCTGTAAAAATAGAGGATAGCAGGAGTCAGTTACTTACTGGAGCGATCCATGGAACCGACCTAAATACACAAATATTATATACAGTAGACACGTAATTACACATGTACATACATATACACAAATATTTTGATGGATGCATACTGTATATGCACAGTATGCATTAATTCGCACACACACCCATACACACACAAACTTAGTAGACAAAAAATCACTGTTATAACTCATTCCTCAATTGTCCTCTTAAAAAATCAAATAGCCATCGTCTGGGGGCGCCTCTCATCGGGAAGTACGTGTCTAAAGTATGTTTCTAAAATCATTTAAAATGAAACTTCACTCGTTTTAACTTCAAATATAAGATGCAAAGCGCATTTTTTAAAGTGTGTATTATATGCCATTGAATGTTACAAACCTCCATTTATCGAGTTCCCGATGAGGATCAAAATGACTATAACACATTAACTATCTGTTAGATTAAGTGGCTGGAGATTAGATAGATGTCAAGATGTTCTGAACAAATTTTATAGCTATTTCGTAAAAAAAATGCATCAATTTAGAAATAGAAACTCCTAATTTGAAATATATAGTTGTTTATCTAGTTCAGCTTTAAGTGGTTCAAGGCCATTTCAATTGAGCGGTATTTTGAGTATATCAAGCTTACTTTATTATTGAATTGGCAAATATCTACGCTACAGAAAGTGTCCATTTTTATGTTTGGATAAACTTGTCATAACATAGCACGCACGAAAGAAGATATTTTCCTGCTTTTTATACGTTTTTCTTTTCAAGTTTTAAGATATTTTTCTTTCTTTCTTTGATTTTTGTGTATAAGACTCCCATATAGTTATTTCTTAACAAGAATTGTGTCAGTCATTTCTTTCGCTGTATTGTTGATATCGCCTATAAAAATACAGAAACCAAATTTTTACTGGGTTGTTGACATGTTTGCGGAGTTTGTTAACTGATAAGAAAAAAAATCCCTACCGTGTTGGGGAAAACCGTTGAGTTATGGCTAAAGGAGCTCAATGGCAGGGCATAGATTTAAAGGATCATTGAGCGAAGCTTTTGTCGAAATTGCCAAATCGAAGACATAGTGTCTCGTTTGTAATTGTCTGTTATTTCTTTATATTCTCACGATTTCATTTTTATTCCGTTCTTTCTTTTTATTTTAAATTGTTTTTTGTTTTTTTTTTCACCTTTTTCTTTCTATTTTTCTTCAGGTTGTTCTTTTTATTCCTTTCCCACTCCTTCTTCGTCTTTTGTTTAACCCTTCTTTACATGTTCTTTCTTTTTCTTCTTTTTGATTTCTTCTTCATTAGTGCAGTTCTACTTTCTCTCCTTCTCTCTTTTCCCAATTCGCTTTACTATTTTGGGCATTGCATCTCCTGTTGCTTATTATTATTATTATTATTATTATTATTATTATTATTATTATTATTATTGTTATTATTATTATTATCATTATTATTGTTGTTTTTTGGTGGGGGGGAGTTGTTGTAGCTTTTCCACTTCCGTTTTTTTTCTCCTTGTGTATTTTTAATTTTGTTGGCGCATTTCATCTTACTTTTTTTCTTCTTTTTACGCATTTCTTTTGCTTCTTTTTTCTTCTTCCTTTTCGTTTTTCACCTTTCCATTTTTTTGGCGCATTTCATTTTTCCTCATCATCATCATCATCGTCGTCGTCGTCGTCATCATCATCGTCATCGTCGTCATCATCATGGCCATCATCTTTTTCGTCGTTTTTCTCCTTCTTTTGTGCACATCTTCGTTTTGTTGATACATTTCTTATTTTTTTTCTCTTTACATTTCTCATCTCCTTCTTCTTCTTCTTCTTCTCCTTTTTCTCCTCGTTTTTCTCCTCCTCCTTCTTCTTTTTTCTCCTCCTCCTCCTCCTCCTCCTCCTCTTCTTCTTCTTCTTCTTAAGCCAACTTGCACTAATTTATATTCTTCCCCCGCTTCTTTTTCCTATTTTGTAATCTACATTGTCCTTTTCTTCTTTCCATCATTTTTTACCCACTCCTCCTACAACTCCTAGTCCTCCTCTTTCTTCTTCTACTTCTTCTTCTTCTTCTTCCTCTTCTATTACTACTACTACTACTAGTACTTCTTCTCTGAGTTACTTCCTTTTTGTGTGTTTCTTCATTTTGTTGGCGCATTCCTTTTTTCTTCTTTATGTATTTCTTCTTCTTTTCCTTCTTTTTCTTCCTCTTTTTCTCCTTCTTCCAAATATCATTAAGACCATTCTCCTAATTAAATTTTAAACATGTCCGCAAATCATAACAGCAGAAAAATGTTCTTTACTCATAAACCATTGCACATCGCTGTCCTTTGCCCACAGTTGATGCTTTGTCCGTTTCTTACTTTCAATATTTTATTGGTTTCTTTTTTGTCTTTCGCCTCTTTGAATTATCCAGATGGAAAACTAATCAGCTTTCCAAAATTGTCTTTCAAGAAAGCAACGGCACGTGAAAATAAGTCGTAAGCAAATATAATTGATCTTGACAGATACGAAAGTAGTGTGTCATAAATGATCGTGTTGCGGAGCTTTTCTTTTAATACGTTTTAAGATTCATACATTATTACTAACAATTTGAAATACTTCTTTCTTCACCAGTTGTTAATGTAATAAAGTGCTTCGTTTTGTTTTCTTGTAGGTTAGTGAGCCTTGATTTGTTGGCAGAAAAAAACGAAAAACCAATTCAAATAGTTTTAGTTTTTGGTTATCTTTTTTCTGGTTTTATTTCGAATGTTTGAAAAAGAAACGATTGAACAAAGGGATGATAGTGTAGTTTGGTTTGGTTTGATTTACGGCATATCAACACCTTAATGTGTCATTTAATGCCGACAACTTATTTTTGTTTTGTCAAAAATCTATTTCTGTTAATATTTTTTCCTCAAAAATGTAGAGCTGGTAATATTATTTTTTCCAAAACATACAGTTGGTAATATTATTTTTTAAAAAACGTGTAGCTAGTAATATTTTTTCAAAAACGCATAGCTGGTAATATTATTTTTTCAAAAATGTATAGCTGGTAATATTTTTTTTTCAAAAACGTATAGCTGGTAATATTATTTTTTCGAAAACATACAGCTGGTAATATTATTTTTTCGAAAACATACAGCTGGTAATGTTATTTTTTCGAAAACATTACAGCTGGTAATATTATTTTTTCCAAAACATACAGCTGGTAATATTATTTTTTCCAAAACATACAGCTGGTAATATTATTTTTTTAAAAACGTGTAGCTAGTAATATTTTTTCAAAAACACATAGCTGGTAATATTATTTTTTCAAAAATGTATAGCCGGCAACACTATTCTTTCAACAAAAAAAAAACGTACAACTGGTAATATTATTTTTTCAAAAACGTACAGCTGGCAACATTATTAAAAAAAAAAAAAAACTTATTTTCAGAGGACTTGCTGCTGGACGTAGTTCATCGTCTTACCCAGGACGTGGATGTAGTTTATTGTCATACCCAGGACACACAAAGGGATGAAGTTTCTTTATCAATTAAAATCTCAAATTCGATTACACTGTCCTCTGTGGCTAAATGATGATTACATCTTTCTTCGAGTCGAAATAGTCAAATGTCGAATCATCCCCACACACGACCGAATTCCGCCGAATCTCTCAATCCTTCGATTCAGGTGGTATGAACTTTTTTATGTCTTCTTTATTTTCAATATCTCTTCAGGAAGTAGGCGATCAGGGCCCTCAACATCTTCCTGTCCATAGTAGCTCTTAATAAGTTTTGTCTTTTCTCTATTTCTTTCAAACCCAGTTCTATGATTCATTTACTCAAGTCCATCAAGTATGTTACTCACTGTTTAACTCTCCCTCTTTACCTCCTGCTTTGTGAGTATCAGATTTTCTAAGCCCTCATTACGCGCCCCAGAAATTTCAGCTACCTCTTCCTGATATTATGTATAAACTTCCTGTTTGTTTTCATTTTCTCTAAAACCTTGTCCTTCCTCAGATGTTCGGCCCATGGTATCCTCTGCATCTTTCTGTAGAACCAAATTTTTGTTGCTTCAAGTCTCTCCTTCATCTTTGAGGAGATTGTCCCGTATTCACTGCCATATTGGAGGACTGATATTACTTAACATTTCAGTGCTCTTTTCTTTGTATCTGTTGCTTCAAGTCTCTTCCTAATCTTTTAGGAGTTTGTCCCGTATTCACTGCCATGTAGGATGACATTTAATTTGATCTGAGTGATTTACTCTTTTCTCAGTCTAAATAAAAAAAAAAATACTTATTTAAAAAAAAATTCTGTGTAAGCAGCAGAGTGCATAGGGTGGGACAGATGATGAGACGGCCCCAGTCATCCATACTGGGAGTGCTTGCAATGATAGTGAAATAAAAATTTAGTTTATATTTAATTTAAATAAAGTATTTATTTCATGTTTAATCTTTTTTTTTCACACTTAAAATCTCTTCCTTTCTCATATTTCTCAGTACTAGGTCTTATAGCCCCACCCTATTCTCCTACTTGAGTCTTAGTGACATATAATCAAAGACTTGATCCTGTGTATCACCAAACTTCTTCACGTCACTGGGTGTAATTTGCAATATTGTTTACAGACGTTAACGTTGTCTTAAAGAAGAAAATAATTCAGGCTTACAAGACGCATGTTTTTTTCCTAAAAATACCCTGAAAATACGTGTGCTTCTTTCAAGTAAGCTTGGACGGTCACCTAATTGGCTCGATTCATAGGGACGTGCATTTGTATGCTGTTAGCTATCTATCTAAATTCAGCCTTTTATATAATGTAACCTCAGTACTTAGCTTTTACAAGTATTTCCAAGATTATAAACCTTCCTGGAGCCGAGCTACAAGTCTAAACAAGGTTTGTTTACTAGCAGCGTCTGGAGCCTTTCTGCAATTGACTAGTATGTCTTTGCCATATAAACAAAATCGGACGAGTGATTAATGCAAATAATACGCGGCGCCAGTATGTAAATATGTTGTTGTATGAGAATGAATTTTCTTAAAAATTTCTTTCCAATATAGGTACCTCCACGAAATCGCGAATAAAAGCGCATAGTCTGATGAAAAAGACGTCAAACTTGATGAAAACAAAATTTTATCGCCAAAATGTTTATGTTACTATTAAGAGTAAAGAACAAAGTAATTTTTAATTATTTTTTAAAATTTTTCTGTCTTTATTACAACATTCTAACTTTCGATTGAAAAACTTGTTTCTCGTCATCACCGGAAGTCTAGTAAAAATAACATAGCGAATTTTTTGTCCATTTTTTTCTTATGACACACATTAATTTTGAAAATCTTGCAAAAAATAGAAATAATTGTCAGATTTTAATGAAACTTTCAGAAACTATTCAGGAATGATGGAAATTATTATAAATATGTTATTTTTTTAAGTCATTATAAAAAATATATTTTATATATATATTACACCCCCATAAATAAATTAATAAATACTCTAAAAATTTATGGACGAAGCACGCAAGTCATTATATAAGTTAAAACACAAGGCTTTGAGGAATGTAAATCATGTTTTACTTTTTTAAAAATCCGACCTCGTAAACCTAAAATCAGCTCTGAATTGTAACATACAAAACCCAATAAAACAAAGATACTATTTAATTTTAAATGCTTTTAATTGCTTTTATTTGTTTTTATCAATATGCATAATATTGTCTGAAGGCAAAAGACTTTTTCGATGAAAAATGAATTTTTAAATGAATTAATTATTTAATAAATTATTTTATTATTTTTACTAAAGTTACTAAAAGTTGTTAAATATTCTAAAATTAGCGGTACTGATGAATCCTGTATATAATGTTCTTTTAGGTACCTGTATCTGTCCAGATTATAAATAGCACAAGGTTTTTACAGTCAACGAACCAGCAGTGAGAATAATCTTACTGTTCTTTACCCTATGTGAGGAAAAAAAAAAGGTTAAATCAAATGTACGGAGGCCCGGAAGAAACATGATACAATAAAAACATCACGTGACTTGATTTGTACGGCACTGTTAACGGCCTTTTCATTTATATAAAATTACTTTAAAAAAATTATAATTCCCATAATTCCTGAAAGTTTCATTAAAATCTGACAATTATTTCTATTTTTGCAAGATTTTCAAATTAATGTGTGTGATAAAAAAAAAAATGAATAAAAAATTTGCCATGTTATTTACTAGAGTTCCGGTGATGACGAGAAACAAGATTTTTCAATCAAAAGTTAAAACGTTCTAATAAAGACAGAAAAAGTTTAAAAAATAATGAAAAATTACTTTGTTCTTTCCCCTTAATAGTAACATAAACATTTTAGTAATAAAATTCTGCTTTCGTCAAGTTTAAGGCCTTTTTTTCATGCTATCCCTACTTAAAACTAACGAGGTAAATAAGTTGTTAACGTAAAGATAAATTGTCACTTATGACCTTCCGTACTATAAATTTCCGCACGTAATATGTCAGTGCGTGATGAAAAACAGGCACATGTCATTTGTCAATCAACACCGCAGTTCAGACCGGCTTTCTCCCATTTGAAAAAACATGTTTTCATCATAGAAAATAAGCAATCTTTGTTTCAAAATATATTAAATAAACTTTATAATTTCTAATTTTTTTTAAATTATTTAAAAAAAAAATCATAATTGATTTTTTAAATAAATTTTAAACGGCAACATTCACTTTTGTAAACAAAAGTTAAAAAAACGGGAGATTATCGATTTTCTGTCAATTTTTCCAATTAAAAAAAAAATGAAGATTTTTAACGAAAATTTTGGACGTGTAGAAATTATTAAAAAATCTAAAAAAATATTCAAAAAATACTTTGATCATTTCTCTTGATAATAACATTAACATTTAGACGATAAAAAATTATTTTAATCAAGTTTAAGGCCTTTTTTATTCATGGTATGCTATTTTTTTTATTGATCTCATGAACATACCTACAATAATAGGCTGCGTCTTCCAAGCTGCAGCGTCTTGTAAGCCGGAAAATACGGTAACTGTAATAAGACTGCAGTAAAGAAACCATTATATCAAGAATAAGATCATTAACTTCTCGAACCAAATTAATCATTCGCTTAATCTCTAATTTTCGTTTGAATTTCTTAAGTTGACTACAGCAGATTTAAGTCATCCATTTAAAATCATGAACAACATGCTTTGTTTGGCATTTATATATAAATGGCATTTTATATAAATGTTAAATATATATATATATATATATATATATATATATATATATATATATATATATATATATATATATATATATATATTTTAAAGACATTTTTTATGTTTATACGTTCTTTTTATAGATACAAATATTTAAGTGAATCCTCTGTTTATAATAAACAGCATTAACAACATTTACGGCCTGCATGTCCGAGAAATTTTCATAGAAAATATTCGTCCTCCGACAGGAATCGAACCTGTATCCCCTACAGAACCGTCATATAGCCTGACGTGCCTTAACTGATTGGGTCAAGAGGAGCGTTCGGTTAGCAAGTTACTGTTTTTAAACACAATTCTCCACGATTTTCTCTCATTCATTCGTATGTGCTCAATGTGTATCCAGATGTAAATAAATGACGTCTGTTTATAATAAGCATAAAAAATGTCTTAAAAAATAATTATCGGACTTTGTCCATTTTATAATATATATATATATATATATATATATATATATATATATATATATATATATATATATATATATATATATATATATATATATATATATATATATATATTCAAGCAGGTTTGGTTAAATAATTTAGACATATCATGTTGCTTAGTTTTCGTTGTGATCCTTTCAATTAATGTAAACAATACGTCGCGCCAGTATGTGAGGGGCGCATGGTGAATGTGTTATTGTATGCGAATGATTAAATATTAGGGTGCCGCAAAAATACAGCAAAAAGTTAATTCATTTTGTCTATTTACTTTTTTTTTTATTGTGAGCAACTAGGGGTTTTTAAAAAGCAGGTGCTCCCCATGGCTCTATCCTTGTACCTAAGTTGTTTCTAATTTGCATAAATGGCCTTCCTGATGTCATCAGTTCTCAACTCAGTATCAATGATCATGACAAAAATATTTACTCCTTTCTTGAGAGTAAGTCTGATCGCTTCGATAAGGTCAAATTGGCAGCTGACCTGAAAAATGTTCCACGGTCTGTTGTTAACTGGGGCAAGGAATTGCTTGTTAATTTTAACACCTCAAAAATAAATCACCTTACTCTTAATCATTCTTCCTCCCATTAACATGTCTGATGCTAACCTCAAGGAGTGTGACTTATTGCACCTTCTCGGGGTAACGTTTTCAACTGACATGAAGTTGAAAGAGTTTATTGAATCAACTGCTAAGTCTACAGTTAGGAAAGTTGGTTTACTATGTCATGATAGACAATTTTCCTCTCCTGAATCTATTTTACATATTTATAAGTGTACCATTCATCCATGCATTGAATATTGCTGCCACATCTGGTCTGGTGTTTCATCTATGTACTTAGAGATTCTTGATAAAATCCAAAGGAGTATCTGCAATGTTATTGGTCCTGACCTAACATCTAGGTTTCAAACATTTTCTCACAAAATTGAAACAAAGCTTGTAACTGTATCTTTTCTGTAGATGTTTTCCTGATAATTGTTCTGATGAGCTTTCTTCTTTATGACCTTGACTTTTCGCATTTGAAATAAATCCTTTACAAAACAGGTAAAAGAGAATAGAGTAACCCAATCATAGAGAAATGGACACAAAGTTTTAAGATTTGATTAGACAAAAGTTTAAATTAAATTATTATTTCTGGGTCTTGCTTCTCAAAGTTGGTTCAGTGTATCAAGCAAGACAATTTTGCTTGTCAAAATCTGTCTTACACATAAATAAGTTTACCATTTGTCCATACATTGAATATTACTGCCACATCTGGTCTGGTGCTCCTGCTATATATTTAGAGATTCTTGATAAAATCCAAAGAAGAATCTGCAATGTTATTGGTCCTCAAACTCAATGAGGATAGTAGCTAACTTCCAGGAGAGTGACTCATTGTGCCTTCTCGAATAAACATTTTCAGCTGACATGAAGTTGAAAGAGTTTATTGAATCAACTGCTAAGTCTGCAGCTAAGAATGTTGGTTCATTATGTCGTACTAAAATTCTTTTTAGAATTTTTCTTTAATAACATTTACGTTGGTCTTTTTGTCAATCTTTAAGGTAGGTATTTCTGTCGAATCTCGTAATTATTTCTCGGAATATATCACTTGGCTTTTGTTAGCAAATGTTAATGTTAAATATAATATCATAATGCTTTCCAGAAATGACGGCCATCTCTTTTTGATTGCAATCAGTTTTCTTGTAATTATTATTGTCTTTTCATTTGTTTTGACGTGCGGTAGAAGTATGCTAGAAGTGATTCAAGTGAATCTCCGACTTCAGACCAACATACAGTATTTACTACTGTATTTATGTGAATGGGGACATAACCATTATCGCCCGTAAGTATGCTACAACAATATATATATATATATATATATATATATATATATATATATATATATATATGAAGAAATATACTTTTAAGGTGTGCTATATTTACGAGATAAAGTGCTCAATATCAGAGATAGAGCGTATGTGGATATAAATATAAAAGTGAACATTGAAGTCAACACTCAGAGGTGACAGGCTGTCTGTCTACCATGAAACTGCCAGTCGCCGTTTTATATATATATATATATATATATATATATATATATATATATATATATATATATATATATATAATGAAATGGGCAGATTCCGACAATTATTTTAAAACATTTTTTATACGTTCTTTTTATAAATATTTAAGTAAATGGTCTGTATATAATAAAAAGTATTAACCACATTTACCGACCTGAATATCAGAGAAATTTTCATACATGATATATATATATATATGTTTTGTGACGTACGGTGGCCGTTAATAATTAAGTATGACTTCAATGTTAAGATAAAACGGCAGTAAAAAAACAAATGTAATATCAATCTACGTAGTTCATAAGGGAAATGATTTCGTATAACGAAATAAAAGACAAAGGTAAAATCAGAAAAAAGCGACAAAACAAAATTAAAAAAGAATAAAACTAAAAACAATGGGAAAATTTAAAACAACAAAAAAATAATGTAAAAAATAGAAGTAAAATCAGTTTAACTTGTTCAATAAGGATACGAATGTTGTTTAACGAAAAAAATCATTAATTTTGTATATGTCTACTCTTTCATTTAATTTCCTTTGTAGCTCAACGTTAGAGACTTTTTGTGGATGCCATGATCCTGTCGATGGCTACATTGTATGTGCTACACCGTGACTAGATACCGTTTTAAATTCAGACTTATTATTTTCTTAGACTACTTGACAACCACGGTTAAAGAACCTACATACGCTTAAAAATATTAAAATATATGCAAGCAAATCATGTTTGTCATCTAAAAACTAAGATAAATAGATATTAATTTTGGTAGATAGATAGATAGATGGATAGATAGATAGGAACTGACTGAAACAGAAAGAGTTACAGACAGAAAAAGTACACTGATATAAACACAGACATATATATATATATATATATATATATATATATATATATATATAGAGAGAGAGAGAGAGAGAGAGAAAGAGCGAGAAAGAGATAGCTAACTAGCTAGATATGAACAGAGCAGTGGATAGATAGATAGAGAGAGAGAAAGAGAGGGAGAGAGATAAGTTAATTAGATAGATACATACACAAAAAAGGAACTGACTGAAACAGAAAGTGACAGACAGAAAATGTATAAATGATATAAACACAGAAATATATATATATATATATATATATATATATATAAGTGTGTGTGTGTGGGTGGGTGTCTGTGAAGAAATATAATCTTAAGCCGTGTTATATTTATGGGATAAAATGCTCAATATCAGAAATAGAGCATGTGTAAATATAAAAGTGAACATAGAAGTTAGTATATACCTATGTCTTCGCAGGGTGAGCACAGTCAAAGCTTCCCATGTAGTGTCAAAGATCCAGTCTTTCTTTATCCATGCTTCTTCATAGTGAAATCGTAATGATTTAAGTATATATCTAAGTATATCTGGGAAATTAAAAAGAAAACTCACTTCACACCAAAAATATCTTGGAAAATGAGGAAAAGATCATCAGTCTACTACAATCAATCAAAAACTTGCAAACTTTGCTTGGAGAAAAACTTAGCTATGATTACCTTCCCAGAGCAAAATAAATTATTAAATATAAGATCCGAGCTCATCTCAAAATGCAGGCATGAAAACAAATTTTTACTACGTTACTTAAAAATCGAAAACTGAAAAAAATAAAATAAAAAAAACAAAACAAAATGACAATAAAATAAGCAAAATAAATTAACCCAAACAAATGACCAAATCACATGCGTTAGAATAGACGAAATAGAATGAATAAATAAAAAAATAAAAATACAAAATCAATGAACCCAAATGAATAAAGTAAATAATAAACAAATTAACAAACCATTATGGCCAAAATATTATGGCCAAACATCAAACCAAAAATCGGACAAAAAATAGCTCTAACTGTTATATAATAATAAAAGAAAAAATACTACGTTACTTAAAAATCGAAAAACGAAAAGAGTAAATAAAAATATACAGTATAATAAATAAATATTAAAAAACAAGTAAAATAAATTAATCTCAATTCATCTAAATAAATAAATAAACTAACAAACCGATCCCGATAAATTAACCATTAGAAAAATCAAATGAAGATAATCAATCCAAATAAATACATGAAGTAATAAAGAAATTAAAAACTGCTTCTGCCAAAATAATAGTTAGAATAAACTACAACAATCAACCCTAAAACTGAATAAATAGCTTTAATTATCTCCCCAAACCAAAATAAAACTATTAAATAAGCGATATTAACAAATTTTTACTACGTTAATAAAAACACCGATTAAAATTAAAATAAATATATCAAATAAAAAATAAAAATAAAACATGAAAAAAATCAATAAAAACAAGCAAAATAATTTAACCCAAATAAATAAATAAACAAATAAACGACTTCCGGTAAAATACCCGTCACGATGCACAACTGACCCGCATATATAAATAGACGAGAAAAATAACAGCACTCGTGGCCTGACGATTGCGTCTAGCATGAAACAGACTGTCACCACTAAGTGTTGACGTCTATGTTCACTTATATATATATATATATATATATATATATATATATATATATATATATATATATATATAGATAGATAGATAAATAAAACGAATGAGATATTTAGACAGGATAATTTCGCTAGAAAGAAAGAAAAACATCTATAATGTATGTACTTTTCAATATGACAATGAATATTTAACTATTCCCTCACAGATGAACAATGTGACTTTAGGTAAGTGACTAGACTTCCATAAAAAGAGGCTGCGTATATCATAGACGGAACCTGTGAGCAACGCGGAAGTTTTAAGGTGCTTGCAAACAAAAAGGACACGTGTATTTGGAAGGAGATAATTGAAATTTCTGAAGATAGATAATGAGTAAAAAAAATGGCAGCGAGATTTTGTTTACACACAGGGCCAATTGAAGTGGGAGAGAAGCAGCGTGCAGCCGATAGTATGAGCTTATGTAAAGGGGAGAACCTGGAATGGGAAAGATAGTAGAAGGGCAAACAATATTCAGGGATGGAAAGTTTAGGACGTTGTGGAGGATTATTATCCTTCCTGTACTGAAGGGAGATGCTACATGAAGGAGAAACAGACTGAAATTATATAAACAAGAATTAAAGACATCTAGAGACAGAAATAATAACTATAATCACAATTTTGAATAGATAGATAGATAGATAGATGCAGGAACATACTGAGATAGATAGATAGATAGATAGATAGATAGATAGATGCAGGAACATACTTAGAGAGATAGATAGATAGATAGATAGATAGATAGATGCAGGAACATACTTAGATAGATAGATAGATAGATAGATAGATAGATAGATGCAGGAACATACTTAGATAGATAGATAGATAGATAGATAGATAGATGCAGGAACATACTGAGATAGATAGATAGATAGATAGATAGATAGATAGATGGATGCAGGAACATACTGAGATAGATAGATAGATAGATAAATGCAGGAACATACTGAGATAGATAGATATATAGATAGATAGATAGATAGATAGATGCAGGAATATACTTAGATAGATATATATATAGATAGATAGATAGATGCAGGAATATACTTAGATAGATAGATAGATAGATAGATAGATAGATAGATGCAGGAACATACTGAGATAGATAGATAGATATGACCAGATGGAAATAGAAAGACAAACAGAAAAGGTACATTTATATAAACATAGATAGATAGATAGTAGATAGTAAGAAACTGATAGCTAGCTAGGTAGCTAGCTAGATAGGAGCATACTGAGATAGATAGATAGATAGATAGATAGATAGATAGATAGATAAACCTCTATTCATAAAATAGACCTGTTATTTTCTCCTTCTGATAGAAAAGCGTGACGCAGAATAAGTTTGTAATGACAAACCGAAGGCGGACTCAGTTTAAATTAGAACGGAAAATTTATATTTGTTAGATATGCTTCGCTGATTGTAAACACGTCGCTTGACTTGATTCAAGAGAACTCTTATTTCACTCCTAAAGAAAAAGAAAACACAAGTATAATTTCTTTATAGATTACAAAGCGTAGAATCTCTGCATTATTTTCGTTCATTCCTAAGGTTACATTTACTTTTTGCAGTGAAATACATTTTAAAAGGGCATAACTATCTCGCCATCATTCTTGAACAAGGTCAGTAGATTTAAAATACCTTTTTAATTCAAAAATATATTATAGTGTTTAAATTTTATGAAGAATGGACAACCTTTTCCTGACTAAAACAAATTCTAGACTATCACTAACATTTTTCTAAGTTTTCTGTCATAAATTTTAGACTTTTTTTTTTTTTTTTTTTTTTGTGAAAGTTTCAGTCCATACACTCATTCCGTTGTTATTATTATTATTATTATTTTCTTTTCTTTGATTTCTGGTGTGTATACATTTCTTTCCGCGTCCAGACCAGTGACCTAAGGTCAGCAATGGCATCAAGACATTTTTCACTCACCAATTAGGAAAAAAAACAACATATTTTACATAAATAAAACCTTTCGTAAGGTGTAGGCTTTACTTGTCTGAACAATTTTTTGCATTTCTTTAAGGCATGAATTTCCACGAATCCCTTCAATTAGTCAACTGGAATCTTTTCCAACCAACCCGAGGGCTCCAACTGCAGCAGGGATTATTGATATTCTTATGTGCCACTTTTTCGAGATTTCAATTTCAAGGTCCTTTTTGAAGAGCTTCAAAGATACATTGCAATCTGCAGGGACTGCAATATCAATAAGACAACGCCTTTTTTTGTTGTTTTCGGGCCTTAATAACAATGCCTGGGCGGTTAGTTTTGATTGTTCTGTCTGTTATTATTATTATTATTATTATTATTATTATTATTATTATTATTTAGCTTGTTTCGCAAAAACTCCGACCTTCAGAATGAAAATTTACCAAAAATCAGGGAGTTATTTCTATTCCTGAAGTTCCAGTGATATTCGAAGGACTTTCAAGAATGTTTTTTACAGTTTAGAAACATCTGTTTTTGGATTGTTTATTAGGGTGAGCGCAACGGTTACCCCACACTTAGTGATATCGCTCCCAAGTTTCGATATTTGAAGTGATCGCAAATTGCCAACCTAACCGGAGTTCAATGGCAGGGCGTCGCTCTTAGAAAAAGTTGGTGTAAATTTTGGTAAATATAAATTCTTTTCATTTGGGGGTGGATTAACAGAAAATGTCCCAATTTGCAAAAAAAAAAAAAAAAAAAAAAAAAAAAAACAGATTCAAAAGAAAAAGCAAACTAAAACTTAGCTGAGAGGCTAACCCATCGTAATCCAAATATCTGTTTATAAAAAAAACAAACTTTATTAAAACTGAAATAGCATTTTGTTTGCCATGGATCAGCAAGTTTTTACCTATTGATAAGAAGTCTATTTGTAGTAAATGCTTTTTTATCAAGCATTTGTTAAATGGGATTTACTGCATCTCTGTTCTGGTGTTCCCGCTGTGCATCTTGAGATTCTTGACAAAATACAAAGAAGGATCTGTAATGTAATCTCGACTTAGGTCACTTTCTCACATGGCTTCCCTCTGCCTTTTCTACAAATATTTTCATGACAAGTATTCTGAAATACTTTTTTCCCTGGTGTCCCGACTACATTTATTTAAGCGTGCTACTATTACGTTGGTGCAAAAATAATGACGTAATAATGTCGTTTTTTAACGTTAAAAAATACGTCAAAAAACGACATTATTACGTCATTATTTTTGCACCAACCTAATAGATTGGCATTTATGTCCCACCCGTTTACTGTTGAAATAGCTAAGTGCAACCGCCACTTCAAGATTAACACTTCTCTGACACTTCCCACCTATTGAAATCCCGTCCGTTTACTTACTAATAGCTACAACCATGAAAGATTTAAATGCAACATCAATCGCCATCTTCTGTCTTCTTGAATCCAGTTCATCTTTTGTCATCGCCTCAATCCTCCCTATTGTCTGTGTTCTATTTCAAATTCAGTCCCTGTAACCCTCTGCTAGTGATACTCCCGTCTTGCTTGGTGTGAAATAATTCTCTTAGTTCCCCTCTCCAAATTTATATTCCCCTTTCTTTCCATCAAAACCCTAATTCCATCTCTTATTTCCGGCGAGTTAACCTATTAAATAGGTCAATGTCTAATCCTTACACCCCCCTTCTCAATATTAAGTATTGCAGTATAAATAATTTAAAAGCATTCCTATTTCTCTCTTCCCTCTCTAATTTCAACCATGTCTGTAACACTATCTCTCACTGCTCTATACATCACCTTAATACCCCCTCAAAAGTGTAAAAAAATTATATGTAAATTTAAATTCATTTTTTCATCCTTGGAAGTGAAGTCTGAAGAGCTCGGGGAAAAGAAACTCCCTGGAGAAATAAATTATAACCATGAACCCTTAAAGTTGTCCATATATATATATATATATATGTATATATATATATATATATATATATATATATATAAACTGTCATATAGGAATAAAGTATCATTGCCGATCTTGAAATAATGAGACCACATGACGGATAAAGGAAAAATATATTTTCTTATGTTTAACATTCTTTTTATAGATACAAATATTTAAGTAAATGCTCTGTTTTATAATAAACAACATTTACCGGCCGGAAGGTCCGAGAAATTTTCACAGAAAATATTCGTCTTCCGACAGAATTCGAACCTGTATCCTATACGAAACCGTCATTTAGCTTGACGTGCCTTTACCGATCTGGCCACGAAGGAGCGTTCGGCCGGCATGGTCGAATTTACTATATTTAAACTTCAATCTTCCATGATTCTCTCACGTACATTCATATCTGCTCATGGCGTATCAAATGTAAACAAACAACGTCACACATTATGAAATGGACAAAGTCCGACAATTATTTTAAGAAATTTTATGTTTATACATTCTTTTTATAGATACAAATATTTAAGCAAATGCTCTGTTTTATGATAAACACTATTAAACAACATTTACCGGTCATAGAAAATATTCGTCCTGCGGCAGGAACCGAAACTGTATCCTATACGGAACCGTCATTTAGCCTGACGTGCCTTTAACCGATTCGGCCACAGAGGAGCGTTCGGTTAGCAAGGTCGATTTTACAGTTTTTAAACTACAATTTTCCATGATTTTCTCACGTATATTCATATCTGTTCATGCCGTATCAAATGTAAACAAATAACGTCACACATTATGAAATGGACAAAGTCCGACAATTATTTCAAGACATTTATATATATATATATATATATATATATATATATATATATATGAGAATTAGCGGCGTCTGGCTGTGTATTTGTTCGAAGGGGTTATTATTGTTGCATCTGCGATTTATAAAGTCTCTCCTAGTAACGGATATTACAAAAT
Source organism: Acanthosepion lycidas (assembly GCA_963932145.1). Taxonomy (NCBI): domain Eukaryota; kingdom Metazoa; phylum Mollusca; class Cephalopoda; order Sepiida; family Sepiidae; genus Acanthosepion; species Acanthosepion lycidas. The sequence goes on along the minus strand of OZ010607.1, from coordinate 11,787,433 downwards.
AAATGGATAAAATACCATCTTTATTTTCGAGAAATTAAATTTAAATGGATGAATTTGATTTGCTGGTTAAAAGTAGTAATCCTTGGAGAATGTAAATCATCATTTTTATTCAAAGTGCTACCCCAAAATGCGATAAAACTATTTTATAATATTATTTAATAAGACAAGCTTTTAACTGCTATCATAAATGAGGTTTATAAAGGGCATTATTGATTTAAGAAAACATTTTTTTAATATATATAATAAACTTTTAGAATTTGTTTACATTTTTTTAATGTTAATTATAATAAATTATAATAATTAAAAACAATTAAAATCTTTTAAAATTCTGTATTACTTTAATTGCGTTAGGTGATATAATTTATAAAGTAAAACATGTATTTATTACCCAAAAAGCTTAATACAAATCAATTTTTAAAACAGTTTTTTTATATAAAATATTATGTAAATTGTCCATTTTTGAAAGTATGGTCGACCCTACACGACATTATCAGAAAATAAGAACGATGATTACGGAATACTCAAAAAATTATTTAAAAAGGCGCCCACGCGTCATTTTCCTACATTATGAATTAACAGATGAAGTCTCCGTAGAAAAGTAAATAAAGCTGTCATCACCTGTCAAAACTCGTTAATTACGTAATCGGTAAAAAAACACAGCTTCTGTTTGTTTTAAAATACATTTCTGTGTTATTTTAAACTTAAATCAAATAATATTTGTTTCACATCAGATTAATTATACTTTAAACCAGCTAATATTTCTCAAATAACGTTTCATAAAACTTTATTTTATTTTTGGAAGCTTTTTTAATAAAAAATTGCAATGTAAGATGACTAAAAAATGGTGCTTATCTGCTATTTCGGAGATAAAAAAAAACTCCTTGCCGTTATTTTAAATTAGTTTTTGGAACTATTTTGCAGTTTTTGAAATATTTTAATTTATTTTTTCTATATATTTTGACAATTTATTTATTTATTTTTTGTTTATTTATTTATTTTTATATTTTCTTTATATATTTTTACAGTTTATTTATTTATTTATATTTCTTCTATTTTAAATTAGTTTTTGAAACTATTTTGTAGTTTGTGAACTATTTTAATTTATTTTTTTCTATATATTTTGACAATTTATTTATTTTTTGTTTATTTTTATATTTTTATATATTTTTGCAGTTTATTTATTTATCTATTTATATTTTAACTATTTTAAATTAGTTTTTGAAACTATTTTGTAGTTCTTGAAATAAAATAAAAGCTTCAAGATTTTTTAAAATTCGTTTTAAACCTCAGGTATCGCTTTTTCAGTAGAGGTCTCTGAAATACAGGCGTAAGAAATCTCTACAAATTGAGCTAGAAAGAAAAAAACCTGTCTATATTAATATTCGAAAAAATCCTGCCCAGTTTTAAAATATAAAATTTGAAATGGATATATGAGAAAAAATATTTGTTAGTGTTTAACCTTCGTGCACACACACACACACACACACACACACACACACACAAGTGTGAAAAGGGCGGTCATTCCCTTGACGCCGCTATTGTCTCTTTTGATGGCAATTTAAAGTTACAGGTCTATAGAAATAAGTGCATCAAGTAAAACGCGATATTCATTATTTGACATTTTATAAAGTTTCATTATTTCAGTCAGTTACGTACGATGTGTGATACACGCGTAGGCGATCATGTATCTTTCGATACATGACTAACGAGGCTAGGTTTTTTTTCTGCGGTCGACCAGTTGCCATCCAAGGCTATAGAACCCGGACAGTCTTACTATTTATCCATTGCTGGGTGGAGAAGAAGAGGATTCACACCTTTCCCAAGGCTATTAGCATGTAAGTGAAATTAATGAATACAACTGGAATTCGAACTCGGCTCTCCGATTCCCCAATCCAAGCAGCTATCCATTACTCTACCATTTTACCTCTGAAAAGAAATATTTTTGTCCAAAAATGGATAAAAAATATTAAAATATTTAAACGGTTAAAATACAATATTTATCATTTACATTTTATAAATAACTAAGAAAAAAAGTATGTGATTCATTTTTATATAAAAATATCAATTAACTATCGAAAAATATTTGATTATATTTGATTGGCATATTTTTATACGCTTGTAAATAAAAAATATTTCTTATAATTAAGTAATCGAATAAATAGACAGTGTTTCATATCAATTATTTACATTATTTATATTGTTCGGATTGTTGACCTCATCATTGTTGCCATATTAACGACGTTTCAGCCGATGTACGCTCCGTCCTTCTTCAGCAAATGTCTATATTTCAGAGATGAGGTATTGTAATTATTTACACTATTTACATTGTTCAGATTATTGTCCTGATCTTCGTTGCCATATTCACGACGTTTCAGCCTTTGTACGCTCCTACCTTCTTCAGGAACTGTCTATATTTCTGAGATGAAGTATTGTAATTATTTACACTATTTACATTGTTCAGATTGTTACCCTCGTCTTTGTTGCTATATTAACAACCTTTGAGTCGTTGTTTCAAATAAAAATATGTATTTACTCGCACTGATGATCCTTACTAGCGGAAGTAACTTCAGTCGAAACAGTTATTACATGTTTTAATATTAGGAACATTAAGGACAAAGTAGAATTTTTTAGTGTCACGCGTTTCGTTGTTTAGGACTTCATCGGACTAAAGTAATGTTTTTGTTGATGCAATTATATATGCGTATGAAGGAAGAAGGAGGCCTATAAAAATGCAAACGTTGGTTATAATTATGTATAGAAAGGAGAGGCTGAAAATCATGGAACGCTGAAAATTTTAAATATTTTTTTTTCCTTCAAACGTGTCTGGGCATGTGATCGAACCGCTCTCATTCATTTTTTTTTAATAACTTATTTTTAACACTCCGGCATAGTGATAAGATGAGATCTGCCAAGAAAGGTGAAATATAAGAAAAGAACCTGGACGTAAATTTTTAAATTTAATTACTTTTTTATAGATGTGTCTAGGCATATATTCGGACCAATTTCATTTAGTTACTTTTGGTATTAGTTTTATCATTTATATTATAAAGAATCTAATATATATATATATATATATATATATATATATATATATATATATATATATATATATGTTGTGTGTGTATATATAGTATAAAACAACATGCTTGGACGCATACGCAATTCCTGAAAATCTTTGTTGAAAACACAACTATACTTAAACATGAAAGCAATAAACAAAAACTAAAAATTCTTGAAGCTATATACATAAAACAGAACAAAATAAACTATAAAATCTCCACAAATATTCTTAAATGCCTATAATTGATAACAGAAGCCATTGGTTTATACCAACGTCTTCCCATACATAATAATGTGTGACGTCACGAGCTGCGGTGCGATTTTCCCTTCCGCGTCTTGTATACACGAGTTTGTCGTTGCTTAGAAATCTTTCATGCAACAAAAACAGATTATAATTATTGTTTTGTGCGTGCATTGTTTAATATATTGTACAGTAATTGTCATCTTTGATAATGGCTTATGTAAGCCGAAAGCTTAGATAGGATTAAAAAACATGTATCAATATGGTGATTTTCTTTTTTATCTTTTAATGATAATATTATTAAGCTTATCTGACAATATGAAAGGAATTTACTTAAAATAAATAGACAAAACTTGTCTATATTATTTAATGAAAAATGCATCAATATATATATATATATATGTCGAGTGTAGCAGCAAAAGTGTTCACATCGTGTGACAGCATAAAATGTTTAATATTTAAAAAACTACTAAACTAATAGATTTTCCAAGTTTTCTGATAAGACGTTTAGCCTTCTTGACACCATTTGTCGTAAGAATCACGGAAAAATTCTTTGAGTTATTCACCTGTAAAAAGAACAGGCTAAAATCGTTTTGTATCAGCTCTACTATGTCTTCCAAAGTTGGCAATGTTGAGAGGAAAAATATCATTTTGTCCTTCAGTAATGATACCAACATTCATGCACTGGCTTCAATCTTCAAAGTTCATTCAAGAACCATCAAGAGAACAGTGAATCAGTTTAAAAAAGACGGAACAGTAGAGAGGAAAACTGGATCAGGAGGTTACAGTTAGAAGTGGGATTATCATTTCAACTAAATAACGATAAACTGATCAATTAGAAAAGATCCAACTCAATTTATAGGACATTTGGCAAGTGAGATAGAAGTTTCAGCTATGTCTGTCCAAAGAGCAGGAAAAAAAAGACTTCAAAATGAAATCGTACGTGAAACCTGTGAGACATCTTGTTACTCCAGGACAGAAAGTTAGAAGGCTAGAGAGGGCGAAGATCATATTGAATAAGTTAGAAAACGATCCTGGAATTATATATATATATATATATATATATATATATATATATATATATATATATATATATGAGCTTTATTTAAATCCTCTATGAGCTTCCGATCCTTAGCTATGTTTAATTAATGATGAACATGTCATTTTCGTTTATGATCGATTTCATAAACGATTTTTCTGATAAGCTTAGAGACTAATTATACATTCTTATTGCTTAAAGTAAAATTCAATAGTTTAATAAAAATCTTGAAGAATTCCAGTAGGTATCTTGAATCATATCTAAGCTACAATGGTTCAGAGCTTAATCTAACAATTAGACAATTTTGCTGTTACAGCAGTTGGACAATTTTGCTGTTACACCTGATATATATGAGATAACAATATAGAATTTTTTATCCATCACGAACAGTACTGGAGAAAAAAATGTAAGACAAATTGAAAATTTTTTTCATGTGACGCGTTTTGTCCTTTAGGACCCCATGGGTCTAACCTTGTTATGTTGTATCAACATAACAAGTTTAGACCCATGGTTAGACACATGTGCGCACGAAGCAGGAATTATAATTTTTTTCTGTTTTTTTTTTTTTTTTTTTTTTTTTTTTTTAACTAGCTGATTTTCACTTAGATAATTTTTCTTTTTCTTTCCAACCAGGAAGAACTTCTATTATCACAATGTGGGTTATCTATTAACAAACGTTATTCTAGGAACATTCGCCGGAAACTTTTTTGCTCCAGGAAAACTCGCCTCAGAAATTATCGCCGTAAAAAATTCCCGTGTTGGTTTTTTGTGCAAGACAATTTCGGCGCATTTCTTTTAATATGCGAAGTGCCTTGTTAGCAAGTATATCTGTCTCACACTATTGTCCAAATGCAAAAACCACAGTATTTACGAAGCATTGCTTGAAATTTACACACATTTTAAATTATTTCTTTGTTAAACTGCTACATTTTTAGTCTTATTTTTGAAATAAAGGTTTACTTTTTAATTTATTTTCTGTTGTTTGACCCTATAAAAAAGACATCCATATATACTTGATAACAAGGTGCTTTGCAGATTAAATTGAACATTGCGCCAAAAGAAAAGTTCACGTTTAAGGTATCGAAAAAATACGACGAAACTGTCTTGCGGCAAAAACACTATACGGCGAATTTAATAAGGTGAAAAATTTATGAGGTTAGATTTCCTTCGACAAAACTGTTTATGGCGAATGTTCTGGATACGAACACAAGTTATGGAAAGAAACGAAAAAGAATCTAAATGAAATCGGCTACTTATATATATATATATCTATATATATATATATATAAATGAAAATTCCTCACATCCCACGTTCGTGCGCATGCGTAGTCGCCCCAATTCAACGAATTTTGTGCAATGAAGTCCGAAAGGACGGAACGTGTCACAAGAAAACTTTTTCGACTTTGTCATACATTTTTCCCCAGTACATATATATATATATATATATATATATATATATATATATATATATATATATATATATATATATATATATATATATATTATCGGGTAGATGGAACTCGATAGCCTGGTCGTCCCCAAATATATTGCGTTGGATCTTGTTGGTACGGCCGAAAGGTTGACCATGTTGTCTTGGCAGCGTGCGGCCGCCATATACTATCGCCCAGACCTATGGCCCAGAGAACTCACTCCTCTCGAGATGTATCCAAGATTTCGCCATAAGGCTTGATGTTGCAAGAGTCTGTTTTTTAAGGTAGGGCGATTCCTAGCCAGTAGGCTCAGACAAAAATTGCCCGTAGACCCCGTATACACGTAGTCGGTTAACTGCCTACCTCCCCAGATGAGACTCTACCCGTATGGGGCTATGCCGAAGGGCAGAGCTCGACAAGCTGAGTATTAGCAAACAGAGGACTTGCTATCTGCCCAAGTTCACTCCTCTCTCACAAAGAAGCTAATTTTGACCAAAGAGGGCGCTACCTATATCTCCTGCGATGTGATTGTGTGTACCAATTTAATTCATTTCTCCATTTTGTTTATGTCTTAATCTCTTTGCATAATGCGCATATAATATATATATATATATATATATATATATATATATATATATATATATATATATATATATATATATATATCCAAGTATATGATTGGTGTATATGGAATGAATTCCAATAACCAACAATTACTATTCTTAAAAGAGTGCTCAATACAAAGTAGAGCAGATATAATTATTTATTTTTAAAGAAAAAAAAAAAATTTATAACATAAATATGTTATAAAATCACTACAAAAATAGCCATTTTGTTTCAACACCCTCGGTGTCTTATCAAGTGATGACGTTGAATGTAAAATAAATGGTTTTAAAAGTTTCAAATTAATTAATATTCTACGCAAGGGGAAAACGTTGTTACAAAGGCTAGATGGACCAATCAGAACACAAGTACAGGAAAATTCAAAAAGCTCGATAACGAAGTCATGTTATAATATCTATTCAGATGTTTAGTATTAAAAAATAATTTATTCCAACGAATAATTACTAAATTATATGATAAAATTTAATATTAAAATTTAAAACTGCTAATTACAAAATCAAAATTTAACAATTATTCGCTATCAAGTTTACAACTATAAAATATTTAAGACAGAAAATGTCATTGCATGAATGTTAACAACCTATTGAAATCTAACTAGTAAATATACAAAGATAAAAATGATTAAAATTAATATTATTTAATATATTAAAATAGTGTATGTAAAAAAAAAAAAAAAAAACCGGACATTAAAGTCAACACCCATCGGTAACTACGATGTCCACCTCATATACATATAAGTATATACACACACACACACATACACACACATATATACGCACACAAACATATATATATATATACACATATATACATACACATACACACATATATACATATATATACATATACACATATATATACACATACATATACATAATAATATTTATCGGTTGGGGTATCCAACTGTCTGGGTCAATGTCTGTGGATGTGTGTGCATGTATTTATATGTATCTATGTGTATGGAAAGTGCATCCACTTTTAATTATGTATGTATGTACGTGTGTGTTGGTTTCCCTTCTCCCATTCCCCCGCCTTTTTTTTTTTTTTTTACATGACAGACCGTGGAGATGTTCTCTGTCTTGTCCCTTTTTTGTGTGTGTATATGTCTTGGTGCTTATGTATTAGAATCTGACTGCGTTTGTTTTACGCGTGAGTTTAGGACCCAATTTACACACCATGAGGATTAAAATGTATACATTGTAAAAAGACCGGATATTAAATATAGCTAAAGTAACTTCAATGAAAAAATAAATTGAATAACATATATATTTCTTCTTTTCTCCTCAGTAATTTTATAGTTGTAAACTTGATAGCGAATAATTGTTAAATTTTGATTTTGTAATTAGCAGTTTTAAATTTTAATATTAAATTTTATCATATAATTTAGTAATTATTCGTTGGAATAAATTATTTTTTAATACTAAACATCTGAATAGATATTATAACATGACTTCGTTATCGAGCTTTTTGAATTTTCCTGTACTTGTGTTCTGATTGGTCCATCTAGCCTTTGTAACAACGTTTTCCCCTTGCGTAGAATATTAATTAATTTGAAACTTTTAAAACCATTTATTTTACATTCAACGTCATCACTTGATAAGACACCGAGGGTGTTGAAACAAAATGGCTATTTTTGTAGTGATTTTATAACATATTTATGTTATAAATTTTTTTTTCTTTAAAAATAAATAATTATATATATATATATATATATATATATATATATATATATATATATAATTACATGAATCATTCATACAAAAAAACAAATATAGAGGTTAATGATTTAAATGGCGAGAATACATCTTCGCAACCATTTTCAATAAGTTACCCTAACCCCGAAATTGTATATGAATGATATGACAACCTTAAAATTTAAAATTCAAATTCAGCGTTCTGAGCGCACGTTCCAAAACAATAACACATTTTTCATAGCATTTTTTCGGATTACATCAATATTATCGTTGTCTTCTTATTACCGATAAGTAAAAAACAAGAACAAATCTATTTCCATACCTGAAGATGTCTGTAGGAACAGACGAAAGCTTATAAAAACTAAAAAAGACCTTATGAAACTGGAATTTATAAACAGGAATCATATCATTCACATACAGGTTCGGGGTTAGTGTACCTTATTGAACTTGTTTGCGAAGATGTATTCTCGCCATTTAAATCATTAACCTCTATATTTGTTTTTTGTATGAATGATTCATGTAATTATAAATTGAACTGCCCCTATAATAGAAATATCTATATCTATATCTATATCTATATATATATATATATATATATATATATGAACAAGCTTAAAAGCCGCCCTATCGGGTGACATTTAAACTAGCTCCTGCGGAGGGCTCTTAATTTTGCCTTCGGCTTGTTCAGAAGTTTGAGAATCCCTAAGTCTTTGCATATTCTCAGCATTGGAAGCTTTCCTGGCTGAAGTTTCATCTAGTTTTTCATTTGCATGGGGATTTCTTTTCCTTGCTGCAGCTTTGGTTCCTTTAATTGCAATCTGACCCTCTTTTGGCAGAGATTTCTTTTTGTGAGGCATACTGCTGCCGTATGCGCTAGGCAACAATAAACTACAGAAGAACTGAAAATTGATCGATGCATTAAAGTACTGCATTGTTATTTAAGCTTACCTTTTAAAAATTCAACGATAATTTGATGTACGTAGGTCTTTACGTACCAAAAATTATGTTTATTTCATGGGTGACTTTCGTTGGATATCGCAATTAATTTTGATTATTCCTAAATTTATTTCCAAGTTACAGTACAAAAAGATTTGTCGCCAAAAGATCCCGTAAAAATGGCCGAAAATAATCGCAGTAATGAACAATTGGGAATCCACAATTTCAGGATTGAGGGTTCGAATTCAACTTAAAATGTTTTTAATTTGCTCAAGGAGTCAGCTTGATTACAAAATGCTATGATATGTTACGCTACGGCTTATAGGAGTACAGTTGAAAAAGTGTGACATACTGATATTCGCATATATATATATACATATATGTGAAGAAAAATATACGGAAAAAACAAACAAAAATCCTTATATGCAATTATGCTGTTCTTTGTCATGTTGAATTGATAATGTTAATTATATTTTATGAATATGTCCTGAAGATGGTTTATTGGACCGAAACGTCCGACGTTGAAATTATATTAACATTAAAACAGCATAATTGCATATAAGGATTTTTGTTTGTTTTTTCCGTATATTTTTCTTCATACTGTCGGATCTATATCCATATATTTGCTTACACATATATATATATATATATATATATATATATATATATATATATATATATATATAATTTACATTATTCGGACTATTGTCCTCATCTCTATCGCCATATTTATTACAACGTTTCGGCCGTTGTATGCTCCGGCCTTCATCAGGTGGTTGGAATGTCGAACTTAACCTAGCGACTAGCGACTCGGATGAATGAATCGTTTAAGTGCTAATACCCTTTAAGTGCTATATATATATATATATATATATATATATATATATATGCCTTTGTGTGTGTTTGTCAGAGAGAGATATAGTGTGAGAGAGGGAAGGAATAATGTGTGTGAGTGTATGTGTGTATTTGGGCAGCAGTTTTTTAATACATGATTCGTTAAACAAACCGGCAAGCACTTTAGTTTTTTTTTTATTATTATTATTATTATTATTATTATTATTATTATATGCACACGTGTTTTCTTTTCTAGTCTTAATAAGTGCAGAAATCCCCCAACAGTTTGTTGCTTCCGAGAACCTTTGGCTAAACTCTTACCCATTCCTGAATATTATTGTTTGTTTTTCTAGCATAATAAATAGTTTTACAAGTGTTGTTCTAGAACGCAGTTTTTATACTGTATAGTATCCCTCGTATTTGGAGAAGTGTTCAGCGTCGCTTTTGTTGTGGGCAGTGGTTAATTTCTCCCCTTCTCGAAACAGTATTTAGTATCCTCACTATTCGAAGAAATAGAGCAGTGTCTCCCAAATCTGAGCAAGCTTTAATTTTTCCTCTGTTAGGAAAGCCGGTTCCAAGTCCTTCAAGGCTTTAGTGACCGGAACTATGTTCAACTCTTACCTATTCAGGGCAGGGGGCATATAATGCTCAAATCTGATACGTTCATTGGTCACTTTTAATAGTCACTTATAAAATAAATTCTATTCTTTCTACCTACGTCATTAACATTAACTCAGTTCTTTTTGTTTCTTGTTTAACCGAATAAAATTCTTATTTTACTGTCATTTCATTTTTCTCTTTGTTGGCCTGCATTTCTGTCAACTACGCGTCCAGCGCCATTTTTATAAACTTGAATTCAACAGACAACTTTGAAACATTCCTCCCCGTTCAATTTGATTTTCTTTGTCCGTTTGATAACGCTTTCGTCTAAATTGCCCAATTTTCTTATTGCTTGTTCGGCAGGTAGTTGCTTAATATCGCGAAATGTTTTAATTTCGTTCACTTCAACTTACACCCTTGTGCATATTAATCGGATAATTCCGTTATTATTTACTTTTTTTCGTATTTTCTCCAATGAAACATGACCCAGTGCATATGTTAGTACTTTGTATGTCCATTAAACGAAGTCGTTCCTTGCAGATTGATCACAGATTCTCAATTGGATTTAAATCAGGAGATTTTCCGAGCCACTCTATAATACTTTGATTTGCTCACTTACAAGGCTTGCCAGTGTGTTTGTGTAGCGTTACAATTTTCGTACACTTTTTGGGGGTAACGTCCATCGCAGACAATGGCCGTAGGACAACTAATCGATAGTCGAGACAACAGTGTCTGGGCGTGATAAAAATCTGATGCAATAACGGATGACGCAATATTTTTCAAGGCCAAACAAATTTCATCATAAACCTTTTAAAATAGATTCATATTACTGCACATCACTTCAAATGAGCTAATCCGAGGAAAAAAATAGAAATTGATTTCACCGTTACACTCTAATGGTCTAAAACTTATCGTATGGTTTCAATTAATTTGCACAAGGGTGCATATTCGTCACTGGGCACTCCGACGTGATGTAATGGTTAGCACGATTTTCTTGCTAGAACAATTATGACTGAATAGTGAGTTCGATCCACACTGGGTGCCTCATACTTTAAGCCTTGTGCCACAGCTAAATAGCGCTTAGAAAATCACCATTTATAGTTAAAACATTTCGCGTATTTAGACACGTATAAACACTTCGAGGTGCAGGTCAATGGCAAAACGACAAATATCCTTATCCAGCCGGCCCCTGGACATGCAACACAAGATGTCAGCATTAACATCGTCGGAGAGAGTCGACGAATTTCCCTAGCTTAGCAGCCTCTTCTCGAATAATGTCACTTGCGAAAAATACCTTGACAACAGGATCAATGCACCTCATACGGCATATATAAGACTCTCGTACCAGGTTTTCCGCAATCATGGCCTCACCATAGAGAACCAAAATCATCCAACCTTCTGTATGCTTGCAAGACGTGGATCTTGTATCGTCGGGATATCAATCGTCTGGAGCGGTTCCGGCAAACGAATATCAGAAGAATACTTTGCATTAGTTGGGAGCACCAGATCACTAACAACGAGATCCTCTTCCAGACGCCTTACCCCAGCATTGAGGCTACCATTCTTCAGATCACCTCCGCTGGGTAGACCACGTGTCCAGAATGCATCGCACTCGACTCCCTCGACTCATTTTGTTTGGATATCTCTCTAGTGGCAAGAAGCGACGCGGAGACCAAAAACAACGCTTCAAGGCTTAACTGAAGAGATCCCCGACACAAGCCAAAATCCTGCTGGGAAACCGTTGCTGTGAATCGGCCTTCATGGCGAGGGGTCATCCAAGACGGGTCCGAGACATTCAAGACCAACCGTCGACATGAAGAGGATCTGCGACGTGCCGTAAGGAGAGCCCGACTGGCCCAGCAGCGTCTACCACGCACACTCCTCCGTGACGCCTGTTCTCAAGACTCTTCAGAAGTAAGCTGGACTTTCACAGCCATTTACGCTACCTCTACGAATGGGGAGGAAAGAAATGAGGATCCCTCTTCCTGTTGTGACCTCCTGATCCAATTTCTCTCACTACAGTTCCCTATTCTTTAAACTTATCCATTATTTTCTAAGCACACATTCACACACATATATATATGTATATGTATTAAGACATTTTTTTTGTTTATACGTTCTTTTTATAGATACAAATATTTAAGTAAATGCTCTGTTTATAATAAACAATATTAACAACATTTATGTCATTTGTTTATACGGTTCCCTATAGGATACTGGTTCGATTCCTGTCGGAGGACGCATATTTTCTATGAAAAAAAAAAAAATATATTATGAAATGGACTAAGTCTGACAATTATTTTAAGATATTTTTTTTATGTTTAAGGTGTCTTAAAGTGGTTTGTTTTTCTTTAAATTAATTTATTCGCTCTGAATATATATATATATATATATATATATATATATATATATATATATATATATATATATATATATATATATATATATATATATATATGGTGGTTTGCTTTTCTTTAAATTAATTTATTCGCTCTGAATTAATATTGAGCTCACAGGATTTCATCCTCCTTGGGATTATCCATACGGATTACCAAGTTTTTCGTTACTTAACTTATATATATATATATATATATATATATATATATATATATATATATATATATATATATATATATATATGGTGGTTTGTTTTTCTTTAAATTAATTTATTCGCTCTGAATTAATATTGAGCTCACAGGATTTCATCCTCCTTGGGATTATCCATACGGATTACCAAGCTTTTCGTTACTTAACTTGGAAGACTGTATTAAACCAGTTTTCTAAATGAGGTAATCTGGTCTGTCAAAAGAAAATTCGAAATTCTTGCTTTTATTTTGGTTTAAACTCAGGCCAGTGGTACTGGATAATTTACAGATGTAATGTTTTGTTTGAACGAAGGCTAAATGACAGTGTTAGCTTTCAGAATATAGGAAAACATTGCCATGACGGGCAATAAAAGAAAGAAAGAAGAAATCTAATTATTTTAATATTACAATTTTTAATCATCTAGGGGTCAAATGCCGTTAATCAGACGAGGACATGATACCGACTGCAATATGATATTGTATATATCTACGCCACGTGTCTCGTATTACAAAATTACAAACATGTTTTCTCTGTGGTTGTCTGTACGTCTCTAGGAATGTTTGACTCATTTATACATACAAGGCAAAGTCTAGTACCACACAAAGAAGAAACACTGGCAGGAACATTGAGTTTCGTCATTTTACTAAATAAGAAAGAACATGCTCAGTAGACCTAGCATAGAATTAAATACCATTTGAAAAGGATGAAATTTTCCAAAACGTCTTTCTATATATTTCGTCCTATAAACGTGAATTTTGTACTTCGGATTTTAAGTATGGTGATTTTCTAAGAAAAGCTTAGATATGTCACTTAATGAGGTCGAACTCACTACGTAGTCGTAATTGTTGAAGCAAGCTTGTTAACCATTACACTATGTCGAAGTGCTCAATGGGGATTTTCTAATAGTAGCTTAGATTTGGAACAGGGCCGAAAGTTTGGGGCACCCAGTGAGGATCGAACTCACTATTCAGTCGTAATTGATCTAACGAGTCTAGCTTGTTGACCATTACACCCCGTCGAAATGCCGAATAGTGATTTTCTGTAGCTTAGATGTGGCACACACGCGCACATACAGACATATATATATATATATATATATATATATATATATATATATATATATATATATATATATATATATATATATATATATATATAAATCAGTAATATTGCGCCGATGGCTTAAGTAAAAAATATCCGGCTGTTGCCGAATCAGTCGGATTTCCATCCTGGTTTGAAGCAAACGGATGTCTAGCCACACTGAAAAGCTGTGATACAGCAAAACAGGCTGTTTGTTGATAATATCTATCTATATATCTATATATATATATATATAGTAATGATACAATATGATAATCCGTGTCGAATTTCCAGGAGGATATAGATCCAGTGAGAGCTCTATGTCAAAAGACAGAGCAAAATTATTATTAATTAAAAAATATCAACACTTAAATTCCCATTTTATGGAATTTTTAGCCTTTGAAAAAAAAAAAAAAAAAAAAATATATATATATATATATATATATATATATATATATATATATATATATATATATATATATATATATATCACCAACCCACTTTCATTTATTAGACATTGAATTATATCACCTCATGGCCATCAGCTTCCCTGACTTTTTCATTAACCTAATGAATATGCATGAGCACTTTTATATCTAAAAATTTCGAAAACCCAATAAAATTTTTGCTCTTGTATATATAAATACTTTTCACAAAATTAAATCCTTTCATTTTCCTAGATAAAGTTCATCAGAGCTTTAAACGTGTCGGCTAAAATAAGTTTTCCTTTTGTCTTTATTCATATATATATATATTTGAAAATAAATAAATAATTGTTATAATTCTTTTTCTATTCTTTGCAAATGATTAAAATTTTAGTATGTTATTATGGATGATAACAACTACCAGTTGTCAAAATTTCAGCTTTTCAAAGTTGTTATTTCTAACAAATATTAGGTTTCAAAATGTTGTCCCTTAGTTTTGGACGCTACTGTATATTGTTTTGATTTTCTCTCTTTTACGTTCGTAAATGATTCCCGGTTGACCTGATTTTAAAACAGGTTTCCTTTTACGCTTGGTTATTGTTTTGATTTTTTTTATGGGGCAGAAGACTGCTTTTTCAAATCGACTCAGAAGGTAAAAGATTTTACTTTCTAATTCACAAGTGAACTTCACGAATCAAAGCCAACAATTGATTTTACGTTTCCCCAGCAAGCCCCCTTTTTCGTTTTTTTTTTTTTTTTTTTTGATTTCAATCTTACTGAACATTTAATTAGAACTTTTTTTTTTACCAACGAAAGAAAAATACTTCAAAATAACAGGTCCGTATTGTTTGACTAATTGTTCCTTGTGACAAACACATTGACTCCTTGCCTGCTTAACAGGGCAACTGCAAAAAATCGATCATCGTTAGGTTTCATACCACACTCAAGAATTTAAACCCTGATTTACAAAGCAGTTTTAAAAAAAATATTCTCCATACAACAAATATTGCCTAAATGGAGTGAATATCAAAAGAGACTTCATAGAAAGTATGAAAAATACTAACATAGCACTCAAAAATATTAATGCATAAAGATTTCCTTCATTTGTTTATCTTTTACAAGTAGGGTTGAATTTAATTTCCGTTCATTTAAAGAAGTTTAACACATAACAAGTTTAACATCCCAGATCGCTTACATTATAACAATCAGGTGTAGGCTTTAAGAAAGCTTTATTCAACTGAGAATACAATGTTTGCATATAGTGGCCGTTTATAGCCCCAGTAAACAGACATAGCTCTCTTAAAGAGGAGTGTAACAAAACAAGGGGAGACCATTCTTGATTATTCATATATAGAGAAGAGAACGGCGACTTACCTCGTCAAGCCAAGCGACAGCGCGTCGGGTGTATCCTACGACGGAAAATGTGGAGAAAAAAATTTTTTCTTAACCCCCCCCCCCCCCCCCCGAACAAAAAAAGGGCACGTATTCCGCATGACATGCTGAAGACGGAATATTTAAATTAAAAAACAAGTCCGTCGCAGGAGTCGCTATAAAAGTATTTTGATATGCAAAAATTGAGCGTCCTCTCCAAGCTGTCGGCAAATGGAAAAAATTGGTGTTCTCGAATCGGAGAGAAAATTCGGGTATTTTGGCTACCGCGTTTGTCGGAGAGAGTTATTTTTCGGGCTGGTTGTGTGCATTGTGAGATAGTACCTGCGAATCGAGTTTTCAGCATTTCTTTCTGCCACTGATGTTCCAGTCTGAACTTTGTGATTTATTCTCTGCGTTGTGGAAGTAATATGCGACAAATATTTCCTTTGAAATCCCAGATCGCTTACATCATAACAATCAGTATTATTCAAAATAAAAATTACCAACAGCAACAGTTACGAATACACAGACTCAGAACCTTGCTTTATCCCCCTCTTATCTTTTCGTTTCCTTTATATTGACAAAACTAAAAAAGAAGTGGTATTAGGTTTCATATTATAAAATTTACTAAACTAAATTTAGTATAGCTCAAGGTTCCAAAAGAGAAAGAGTACCCGCAAAGAGTAAATTCACCATATAAAGCGATAGCTAGTCACGAGTGAATTCGGTTAAATAGAGAAACAACTAGTCAAGACCAAATTCAACTCCAATTTTTGTTATCTTTATCAAAAAACGACTAAAAAGCACATTACATAACAATTAATATGAGTGTTTTTTTGAGATCAACGTTGAATGTATTTGAAACTCAGTGTATTTCGTCACGTTTGTGAATTTTAGGTTTAGTTCGGTCATTTAAATGAGCAACATAATTTTTTTTAATCATCTCCCCCCCCCACTAAGCAAAGCGATAATGTCAGATAGCATACCATATTCTGCTTTTTATTTATAGTTGGGATTCGGGTTAATACAAGAAGTGTAAACAGTAATTACTAATTAGTCGTCCTTTTAGGCATTAACAAGTTAGTTACCAGACCAAATATAGTATAGTTATTTCTTTATTTCTCTTACCACCATCTCCCTCCCACTCTCTCTCTCTCTCTCACTCACACACACACACACACACACACACACATATGTATATGTATATATATATATATATATATATATATATATATATATATATATATATATATATGCACAGAAATATCATTTTAAAGTGTGCTATATTTATGGGATAAAGTGCTCAATATCAGAGATAAACAGGATGTATATATATATATATATATATATATATATATATATATATATATATATATATATATATAATTCTCAAAGTTGTGTATGTCTGCATGTTTGTGTGTGATCGGATGTTGTGTATGCGTTTTCACAGTTTTCATCTGATCTTTTTGTTTAATTTATAATTCTTCAGTGCCGGTTTTGACTTCAAATTGTTGGCTAATGGCTCTCCACTATTTCCTGTCCATCAGCAACGTTTTATTATTTACTATCTGTTTTTGAACATATATCTTTCATAAAAACTTTAATAAAAATAAATAGCTTAAATTATTACAATAATATCTATAAAAAATTCCAGTAATGAAAGACCCGGTCGAAGACGGGCTATATTGCTAATATATATATATATATATGGGCAGCAATCCATCTTTTATACATGTCAGAGAAAGAGTGATAGATAGAGATAACAAGAATGAGATAGATAGATAGCTAGATCTAGCGTGGACATGCGGATATACGCGGTGTGAGAACTCACTTTTACGATTGAGACAATTTTCTGAATATATATATATATATATATATATATATATATATATATATATATATATATATATATATATATATATATATATATATATATATATATATATATATATATATATATATATATATATATATATATATATATATATATGGCACCTCGAGGCGGTGTAGTGGCTACCAAGCTTTTCTCGCTAGAACAATTACGACTGAGTAGTGAGTTCGATTCTCACTGGGTACGCATTACTTTCGGGCTTGTGCCTCCTTTATGCTACACTTGGAAAATCACGATATATATATATATAATTATTTATTTAAAAATATGATTCCAACACGCAATATTTTTAAATGAATAATTATTTTTAAATAAATAATTATATTTATGCTCTACTTCTGTATCGAGCACTATTTTTTTAAAAATAATAACAAAAATACTAAAGAAGTTTGGATTATTTACCTAACCAGTTCTTTCCTATTTTCTATATATTTTCACACACACACACACACACACACACACACACACACATATATATATATATATATTAATCATTTCACCCCAAGCAAGGTTATAATGCCATTAAGATGCAAGAGGCTACTGAGAGTGAAAGAGTATGAGGAAGTAAAATTATAAGTGAAGCGAAAGGTCAATAAAAGAATTGGGTTCAGAAAGCTTTGAAAAGGCGATTAACGTTGAATTTCAATGTTTAAAGAGCATAGATGGTAGATAGACAAGTAACTAGAAGTGATTTTAATAAAATGACTAAAGTTGAGATGCCAGGTTAGGACAGATAACATTATAAAACCCTTTTTGCAATTTTCTTGAGAACTTCGAGATACACAGTCGAAACACCAGGCACGATACAGTACCAATATTCAATGTCTAGACAAATGGTAGATTTATAAATATACAAGCTTGATTCTGGTGAGATGCATTCTAGAACGACACAGTGAACCAACTTTCCTAGCAATTGATTCAATATAATTATTCTACTTCTTGTCAGTTGAAGACGTAAGACTAAAAAGATGCAATGAATCACTCTCCTGGAGGTTAGCATCGCCCATTTCTCATGGAAGGTAACAATGCTTCTATATTATGATCAGAATATAATAGTTTCGTTTTGGATGCGTTAATATTTACAAGCCATTGGCGGTCATTTTCGAGAGAAACCTATTTGGTTTATTTAAAGTTGAATATAAATCTTATAGGAGAAGAATCTCATTGAATTAAATGATCAATAGTTTCGGTTGTGGCGTGGGGATTATCTCGCTGCAGGGGACACACTCGGTCTATTTCTATCTACAAGACAGATTTGCCTATTCCCGGTACACACTTTTTATGCCGGGTCTCCGCAGATATTTGAGAACAGATTGCTATTCCCACTTGCTGCCAGTCGAATGCTCCGTGTACCGGATGCCAGGATATTCTCGAAAAGATTAGAGGAGAAATCGCACCATTTTGAGGCCTGCTTTTCGACAGATTTTACTATGTCTCGGCCGCATCTGGCTCGATTGGCAATAAGTCAGTTGAACCCTTTACATTTTTTCGGAGTCATTTCTCGAGCTAATTTTCATCATTTATTTTGAGCCAGATCCAATGATTCACCTTGCATTCCTGCTTGGATGTAATTTCAGATGACGCTTAAATTTATCTGCTTCATTCTAGTGGAGCCTAGCTACCTCAGCAGATGCGCGCCTCAGGATCAGGCAACCCTTAAAGATGTGAACTTCCCAAAGGTCGATATACATCCTTGTGCGCATTAATTGAAACAACTGCTTTAGTTTCCTTTCTTTCACCATACGGTCAGTTTTAGACCCACTGGAATCGATTTCTATTTTTATCAGATGAGGTCAGTGGTGTGCAGTAATATGAATCTATTTTCGGGGTTTATGATGAAAATTTGTTTGGCCTTGAAAAATATTGCGTCATTCTTGATTGCATCAGATATCCACCACGCCCAAACACTATTGTCTTGACTGTCAATTAGTTGTCCTACGGCCATCGTCTACGATGGACGCTACTCCAAGGAAGTGTACGAAAATTATAACGCTTCACGAACACGATGGCAAGCCTTGTAAGTAAGCAAATCAAAGTAGTGTCGACTGGCTCGGAAACTCTCCTGATTTAAATCCAATCGAGAGTCTGGTCAATCTGCAAGGAACGACTTCGTGGAATGGACATACAAAATGCTAACATGTACACAGGGTCATGTTTCATTCAAAAAATACGAAAAAAGTAAATAATATCAGAATTATTCATTTTGTTTCAATTAATTTTCTCAAGGGTGTGTATATCCTCTGCAATTAACAGTAAATGTTCAGTCTGACTCTCCACGTCTTCGTATACCTCCGCCAGTTTTTCCTGACACTCTTCTTTCCGAATTTGAATGGCAACACTCTGACGACCTTCTTTCACTGGTAGCCAAACTGCATAACTTAAAGCGTGCTATTAGGAGGCATGGTGGAGTAATGGACAGCGGCTCGGATTGAAGAATCGAAGACCAGAGTTCGAATTCCAGTTGAATCCATTACATTCACTTTCGTGCTACTACATCTGAATTCTCTTCTTCTCCCCCCATCTATGGGTAAATAGAAGAACAGACCGGTTTCTATAGCCTTGTCAACTGGTTTACCGCCGAAAGAAATACCTACCTACTGCGGAAAAAAATCTGCCGTGTCAATCATGTATCGAAAGATACATGATCGCTTACGCATCTATCACGTATGGAACATAACTGACTGACTAGGTTAGCATCTCGGTTCCACCTTTTCACTGTCGAAACGCTCAAATGTAGCCGTCTTTTCTACTCCAACAGTTTCTTCACTCGCACTTCACGACAGTGGAACTCTCTTCTCTGATAGCTATAATATATTCAAGTGTAATGTCAATCGACATCTTCTGATGCCTTGATCTTGATCCCCGTCCTTCTCTATATCCTTTCCTCAAACACTTGCTCTACTCTTGCTCTCACTCTCTGTAACCCCTTGCGAACTAGTGGCTCTCCCGCCTTGCTTGGGGTGATATACTTAAAAGAAAAAAGAAAAAAAGGAAAAAAAAAAGATGTTCAACTAGATGAGCAATCTTTCTCTTGGCACATCAGGTTACTAGATCAGGTCTCTGCCTGATCAATATCGGAACCTATATATCCGTTTTTGAAATCATTTCACCCTTTGCAAGGTAGTAAAGCCACTAAGACATAAGGGGATACTGACTGTGAAGGAATACGGAATAATAGAAACTTTAAAGAATGAGGGCAATAGAAAAGGAATCAATAAGACATCAGAGTTGACTGGAAAGTATGGAGACGAAAGTGAGTTCCACAGGCGAGAAGTGTGAGAAAAGTTAGCATAGAACTTATTGTTATATCTATTCAATTCAAGTGTGAGACTTCGTTGCCAATCTAACAGGGCGCTTAAATTCATAAAGGCCAGGTAACATAGCAGAGAGTTTATCAGAACAATTACCATGAAAGTATTTATAGAAAAGACACAGGAAAGGTACGTTACGGCGGTGAGAAAATAACTGAGGCCGAGATGCCAGGCCAGGACAAATAATATTGCTGATTTTTCTTTGGATTTTATCAAGAATCCTTAAATATATAGTAGAAAGACCTAACAATATGTGACAGCAATATTCAATGCACGGAAGAATTGTAGACTTATAAATATAAAAGATAGATTCTAGAGAGAAAAATGGTTTAAACAGTGAACTAACTTTCTTAGCCGAAGACCTAGCAATGGATTCAATATAATCTTTCCGCTTCACGTTGCTTCGAGAAGGCGCAATGAGTCACTTTCCTGGAGGTTAGCATCAGCCATATGCTAATGCGAGGAAGAGAGGGGTCTTTCAGATAATTAACAGAGAAAAGTTTCTTTCTTGGAGTCGTTAAAGTTAACAAGACAGTCCTTGTCCTTGTTAGCAGATTGTAGGCCATTTTACTAAAAAATATTTCTGTAACTCTCATGCTATTTTTAGATACTACCCCTCATGGGTAGTATCTAGATGGTACCCCTCATGGTAACCTGCATGATTAAGCAATCATTGATCTACGACGAGGCTAGACACTTAGACCTGTTTATTAAAATAACTTTTAAGAATTTTGGCATCGGTCACAGCATTCTACGTGCCACATCCCAATTATGTCCGGAAGCAGGGGACCTTCGTTTGTTTATAGCAGAGTTCCTGTTTACTTCTCCAAAAGACTTGAAGAAATAATTTGGTTCGTTTTTCAGGCTTCAATCAAGAACATTTTTTACAGTCCTCTTTTAGGCATTCTTGCTTGGTGTGTGTGTGTGTGTGTGTATATATATATATATATATATATATATATATATATATATATTAAAGACATTTTATGTTTAAATTGTCGGACTTTGTCCATTTCGTAATATATATATATATATATATATATATATATATATATAAAACTTTACTTTAGACGTAGTTTACATTAGTAAAAATATCTATTTAAACGTGTTGGTCCATGCATTAATATTAGGTGGAGTCATAAATAATTTCCGTTTTTGTTTATCATTGCATTCATTGTATCTGCTGGGATCAGTTCAGTTATGTGTCATGCGTGATACAAGCTTAGGCGATCATGTATCTTTCGATACGTGACTGACGAGGCAGATTTTTTCCCGTAGTAAGTTGCCATTTCATTCTGTGGTAGACCAGTTGCCATCTCTCTCTCTCTCTCTATATATATATATATATATATATATATATATATATATATATATAAGTGATTATTTGGGGGATTTAGGCTAATCATATAGTAATACGTCGAGTATAGAATAAACCTCAACAGAATGCAGAAAACATTGGACATCCATTTCGTCCTATCGCTGCAGATCTGAGTAAGTAGCGGCACTATATCGAGTCTAGTTTGTGCCTTCTTCGTCAACGAGGCTCGTGGTACAGTTGGTATGACGTTGTTTCGAAACGGTCCAGGTTCGATTCTTGGTAGTGGATGCGCACTGATGATGAGTCCCAGATAAGACGAAACGGCGTCTTTCTGCGCTCCATTGAGGATTATTCTAGGCTCAACGAATTACTAATATATATATATATATATATATATATATATATATATATATATATATATATATATATATATATATATATATATATATATATATATATATATATATTTCAATTAAAAGGTGCAATTATAACTTATAAATTCATGAATCATTCATACAAAAAACAAATATACAGGCTAATGATTTAAATGGCGAGAATACATCGTCGCAAACTATATAAATAAGATACACCAACCCCGAACCTGTATATGAATGATATGATCCCTGTTTATAAATTCCAGTTGCATAAGGTCTTTTTAAATTTTTACACAAGCTTTTGTCTGTTCCTACAGACATCATCAGGTATGGAAGTAGATTTTGTTCTTGTTTTACTTCTCGGTAATAAGAGGACAACGAAAATCCAGATGTAATCCGAATAAATGCTATGAGAAATGTGCTATTGTTTTGGAACGTGCGGTCGCAACGCTGAGTTTGAATTTAAATTTTAAGGTTGTGCGTTTTTGTACAAATATAGCAATAAGAGAATTCTTTTTTACTGAAAGATTTTCCGTGAATATGGCATGAACAATATTGTTCAATAATTACAGTAATGTCACACTTATTATCCGAAAATTGCACGTTGGATCAGTTATTTTAATTTCAATTAAAAGGTGCAATTATAACTTATAAATTCATGAATCATTCATACAAAAAACAAATATATTTGTTTTTTGTATGAATGATACATGAATATATATATATATATATATATATATATATATATATATGTATATATATATATATATATATATATATATATATATATATGAATAAGTTATTGCAATAGTAGAAGACAGCTTAGCTGTAATAAAATAGAATTTCTGCCTGCCTTTCATACAAGAAAATTATGTTCGGATGCGCGTAGTGACAAATTATTTCTTCATACAAAGCAAAGGAGAAATTAGGCGGGGCACCCCTGCAACAAGTGACACAGACAAGGCAACACTATTTTATTATAACGACCTTCTAAAATATCATAGAAGCTGCCAGACTAAGCTACTCTAGTTCTTACTAAGCTCATAGAGTAGTTTAAACTTCTAACTGCCCCCTCCCCCAGCTATGGAAGGAAAAAGAAGAGGACGCTTCGAATAATGGAATCGGTATTCCGAGTTCAAGTTCCGGTGGGCGGCCTTCACTTTTGGCCTGATGCCTTTTGGAAATGCATAAAATATTTTCTTCTCTCCACTTCCTGCGTGTTAAGTAGTAAGGTAGACTGGAACATCTATCCTTGATTAAAAGCTAATCTGGAAGATGGTCTACACTGAATATAAAACCACCCAGAAGACAACCGGAAAGCTATATAATAATCTGTCTCAAGAAGTTAAGGCAATTTGCAGAAAATAGTTAAAAGGAAGTCGTGGAGAGTTATGACCGCGTTCATTTTGAATGAATAACGCAATTAAAATAATAATAAATCTCATAATTCTTATTTGAAAATTGTTATGTAAAAATATTTTCCAAATTTTTTTTAAGATTTTTCTTTTTCGGATTTGTTAAATTATCTTTCAAAACCATGCCACGCCAAATGTCACATTTGGATGTTGGCTTTTTTATCATGTGGTTTGATCAGGAACATAGTTCAAATGCTTCTTAAGGAACTGTGTTCCTGATCAAATCAAACTCATACATAATTACATCGGTCACACTACTACATGCCTATCCAGACGACTTACGTTACACCTATCCGAACACAGCTTCATTAGAACTCATTTAGACGCACGCACAAGAAACTTAACAGAATCCATCCGAAACATACTAGTAGAAAACACAAGTATAATAACCTCATCCAGATGTAAAAAAACAAACAAACAAACAAACAAAAAAACGATTAAATATAATGGAAGCCTTAATAATAAAAAAGAAAAAGCCAACATTCAATAATATTTACTACGAAAACGACTACAATGTGATGACTGCGTTCGGAAAAAAATATCCCTATAACTCTACTGCGTGCCAAATTATTATCGAGATAACTTTTTTTCTAATATTTCAGAAACCGTCTAATCAATTCACACATAATTTTCACACAATGTTGGCAACACTGAGCTGCGCAATCTCTGAAATTTTCGTACTGATCTGCGCAATGTAAACAAAATTTCAGTGATTTCACAGATCAGTGTTGCCAACATTGTGTGAAAATCTTGTGTGAAATGATTGCACGGTTTTTAAAATATTAGAAAAAAGTTATCTGGATAATAATTTGGCACGCAGTGTAGATACCTACACACAACCCATACATCCAGCTAAAAAGTAAAAAAAAAATCATCCTTGCTAATGGCTAAAAGTATAGACGAAAGCGCCCGGAACTTTTGCCAGAACATTTGGACAGTTTCTACACACTGTGTCCAGAAAAGAAAACACTTGTTCCATTACCATAAGCATTAAATAAAAATTTTAATCACACTACCTTGTATGTCGTCTTTAAAAACACACACATACAAATATATATAAAGAAGACAACATAAAAATATATTTCTTAGTAATTGACGACGCGTTTCGTCAATCCGACTTTATCAAGACAAGTTTAGAAATGCTTTTTAGTTCCATTAAATTCAAATATAAAGGAAACGCTCCTGTGAAAGCGTCCTTCTGGATGTTGATAACTTTTTTATTTTATTTTTTTTATTCTGAGAAATTTTAACCATATATATATATATATATATATATATATATATATATATATATATATATATATATAAACATTCTGAAAATGAGATTTTTTTTCACCAGGAAGGGAACAACTTTTTTGTAAGGGGCGTCGAATATCTCGGCTCCCCAGAGAAATATCATCCGACTGAAATTGAGACTGGGGTAAAATGAAATGTAATTCTTAAGATGAAAGCAACTTGAATATAAATAGGACATTCCTGCTGTAATTGTATAATAAACAAGGAACTCAACCATCTTGGATTTACAGTTGTAAACATATGGAACCGCACAGGCTTCGGGATTCTTTTCTGATGCGATGCTAATGTTCTTCGTCCCGGCTCCTTATTATGTGAGATATATCCCTTTTTCTTATACTAAATTTTACTCATTATAAGGTTCGAGAGCCACTCATAATAGAGGGTTATTGCTGAAATAGCTATGATGAATAAGGTGTATGATACGAATGAAAGGAACAATGAAGATAAGGTACATAGATAGCGACTGGCCCTTGACTTGAAGAGGTTAAGAGTGTAGGGTCCAAGGAAGCATCCTCGTGGGAGTCTAGTCCACAAAATGGTAATTCTGGCAAAAACAAAAACTAAATAGAACTTAGAACGGAATGAGGAATGATTCGGCTCCGTGGAAGCAGCATGGTGTCTCCTGTATGTAAAGGTCTGAACAGATGGAGCTAAAGAATGGAGCGCTCATCTGAACATTTGCCATGGAAAGAACAAGAAGACTGCGATGTTGCGTCACTGGAGAAGAGGCTGCAGTTTTTTTTAGGGGTGGGGTGGGGCGAGGGTTGTATCAGAAACTGTTGGGTATTGGGGTCCCTTGAAAAGGAACAACGTTATAACTTGCAATCCAACATGCAAATTACAAATTGGAGACATCAAAATCAAGCAATAATAATTTAAATATATAGAAAGTTTTTAGTTTTTTAACAGACGACGGAAATCCCAACACCAAAAATCCAAAGCCTGTGCTGGGATAGAGAAAGATGCCTACCAAAAGCCAAGCTAAGGATCAAGAAACAGAAAAATGTTGTTAGAAACAAAGAAAAGAGTACTAAACTTTTATTTAATATCGGTCATCCTATATGGCAGTGAATATTGAACAATCTCTACACATTGAGAAAAGACTCGTAACAACAGAAATATTGTTCGAGAGAATGATGCCGAGAATAGACTGGTCTAAACATGTGACCAATGAGGAAGTTTTGGAGAAAATGAAAATAAGAAGAACTCTGATACATAATATCAGTACCAGAAAATTGAAATTTCTAGGGTACATAATGAATCCGGGTCTCACAATATATTGGCTGAATAAGTCCGGTGAGCAGACGCATCCTTGTCTTAAATCTGTTTTTAGTTTTGTATATTTACTGAATTCGTTTTTCTATCCATATGCAGGTGGTTTGCTACGAGTAAACGTCTAGGATTACTCTAATATCCTTCCCAAATATTTAAAGTCTACCTAACAGTTCTAGTAGCTCATTGTGGCGTGCTTTCAAACCCGTTAAACCCAGTCCACTTTCCATGTTTGCCACGTCTACGCTGTCACAAATGATTTATTTCTTTTCTTATGATGATAAGTACATTTCTACACGTGGGGGAGATGCAAAATGCCTCTAGTTTTGTACAATTTAATTTATATACAGCTCATGTTTAGGCGAATCGACAATTTAGATAGATAGATTATTTACATTATTCGGATTATTGTCCTCATCTTTGTCACCATATTTATTACAACGTTTCGGCCGTTGTACCCTTCGGCCTTCTTCAGGTGGTTGGAATGTCGAACTGAACACTTTATTTCGCTCACTGGGGTAGACTGTTCTAGTTCCACGTGCCATGTTTAATAGATGTCAGTTATCAGTTATCTCCTGTTAATTTCCCTCTGAAAGTTCTCCAAAAATTGCAATATAAGCACTAGTAAAAAATGGTTGCTGAAGACATTAGGTTTATAATACCCAGAAATTCATACACTGATGTCGTCAAGGACACATGGCACAGTGGATAAAGGTGTTAGTTATACCCAGTGACAGGACCCAAAGCGTTTGAGTTCAATACCCGGTCAAGGCAGTGGAGAACTTGGAGAGAGGTTTTGCTAGTCGCTGGAGAGTGTTGTCCTTAGAAGAACAGTTTTGCTAGTCGCTGGAGAGCGTGGCCCTGAAAAGGACAGTTTTGCTAGTCACTGGAGAGCGTGGCCCTGAAAAGGACAGTTTTGCTAGTCACTGGAGAGCGTTTTCCTGAAAAGGACAGTTTTGCTAGTCGCTGGAGAGCGTGGCCCTGAAAGGACAGTTTTGCTAGTCACTGGAGAGCGTTGTCCTGAAAAGGACAGTTTTGCTAGTCGCTGGAGAGCGTGGCCCTGAAAAGGACAATTTTGCTAGTCACTGGAGAGCGTTGTCCTGAAAAGGACAGTTTTGCTAGTCGCTGGAGACCGTTGTCCTTAAAAGGGCAGATTGGTGGTTGCTGAAGAGAGTTGTTCTGAAAATACTGGAGATGGCTTGATTGGGAGGAGGTGCTGGCCTACTGAAGATGGCTGGAGGAAAAGTTGATGGCAAGATGATGTTGATGGCTGGCTACGTGAAACTGCTATTGATAGCTAGAGCCGTGGGCTGGCCCTCAGTTGCTGTTGGAATCTCTTAATTTTGACCGCGGAAGGATTATTGTATTTATCCAAACCTTCCCACTTAGATGAAATGTGACACAAAGTCGGTTTTATTGCAGGGAACACTATTACGTACACTCGGGCCAGATACAACATTCCCCAAGCCGGAAACCATCGTTTGCGCTGGCCTCGATATCGAATGCCAATCCCTCCTTTCTATTGCAGTGAGTCGGGGTCCAGGCACGGACAGCTGTTCTCTGGGACAGGGCAACACACTTTATTTTTCTCATCTTTGCGTTGGTCCTCAGACAAAATACCAAACTCAGATTGATAAAGCATCCCTATCCCGGGCAAGGGCCGAAGAAGACTTGTAGTATTTACCCAAGTCTCCTCACTGAGACAGGATGTGATACAAGGTCGAGTTTTATGTGGGGGATCCGAGCGCGTACACTTAGGCCAGGTATAAAAATTCCCCAATCCGAGAAACCGTCGGCTGCTCTGGCCTCGGGGGCGACCACCGACCCCTCCCTAATGCAAGGAGATGTTACAGAATCGGACAACTGTTCCCCAGGACCGGGCACTTCAAAGTATTATTTTCCTTAGCTGCGACTGTCCGCAGACAGAGGCCACAACTGAATTTAAATCTGCCCTAAGACAGAGACGCAACTGATAGATAATACTCATCCCACGGCAGGGCAGAGAAACTTATTTTATCCAAAGAAGGCTAAAACAAAAGAAATAAAAAAAATTGAAAAAAGAAGAGATATTCCGTAATGGTAACAATTTATCATGTGTATCCATTAAAACATTGTTTATAAGAAAGAAAATAGATTAAAATTCATTGCTTAAATTATTGTTTGCTTCTACTTGCTTTGCTGTAGAGACATCTGTGGCTTAACGGTTAAAGCACACTTAGTTAAAATGTGATCACCTAGGATAAAGGAAATTCAGGTTAGATCACTGCCGAGAAGTATATTTCTTTTAATAATGCTGTTGTCTAGGCAGGTGGTCATTAATTAAATTCTTTGGATAAGCAGATTTCTAAGCAACGACAAACTCCGGCATACGAGACGCTGGAAGCGAAAATCACACCGCAGCTCATGGCGTCACATATGACCACGCGAGAGTGAATTCGAGAAGTATTAAGTAGGGATGCCGTTGGTTTAAACCAATGGCTTCTATTACCAATTATAGGCATTTAAGGATATTTGTGGAGATTTCATTGTTTATTTTGATCAGGTTAGGTTTCAGCGTTTTATATGCACGAGTTTGTCGTTGCTTGGAAATCTTCCATGTAAACAGAAACATACTATCATCACTGTCTTTTCCGTGTGTTGCTTAATATATTGTAATGTAATCGTCATCTTTGATAATGGCTTATGTAAGCCGACAGCTTAGATAGGATTAAAAATATGTATCAATATTGTGATTTTCTTTCTTCGTTTAATGATAATGTTATTAAGCTTATCAGACGATATGAAAAGAATTTACATAAAATAAATAGACAACACTTGTCTATATTATTTAATGAAACATGTGTCAATGAAAAAAATGTTGCCTAAATACACTCATTTTAAATACACACACACACACACACACACACACACACACACACATATATATATATATATATATATATATATATATATATATAATAAGGCTTAAACACTAATATTCCATGGTCAGTATGTATTCCATTGGAATCGTAAATATGATCCAATTCATCAGACCTACAAATTCAAAAAGAAAACAGAAAAAACAATTCCGGGAATAAAAAATAAAATTTAGTGAGAGTGTGGGACGAATGTTAGAGTAAATGAAAACTATATGGAGGGGTAACAGACGAAAGAAGAACAGGAAGGTCTAAAGATGAAGGGGGGATTAAAATTTAACAGAGAGAAGTTTTAAAGAGGGAAGTCAAAGACGGTTTAAGTGAGAGAAATATGAATATACACAGATGTCTAATACATTAAAGATATACCGGAAAAGATACATTTTGTGGTGACATACACACACAATAGACGATTTAATCTTAAAGATCAGAACATGAGAGAGGGAGAGGAAAAGAAAGGAAAAATGATTGGTGGAGAGAGGGATGGGGTGAGGGGAACTAAAACCGAATGGCATTTATAAAAGGGCCGCTGTGTAATCATTATCTCTCTCTCTCTCTCTCTCTATATATATATATATATATATATATATATATATATATATATATATATATATATATATTTGAAAGTTCTAAAAGGAGAAAAATATCAAATAACAAATATTAGTAATAAGTAGCAGAAAGTAATTATTTTGATTCTCAGGTGTCAGTATATATTTCTTTCAAAGTCAAACTGAATCAGTCTTGTAACAACGCTGGTTAAGCTTTTTCTTCTAGTTCTTTTAAAAGTATGTGGGAATGCCGGCATGCTACGAAAATGACGATTTTTTGTCGACATTCACCAGTCCGAGTTACATCGTCCATCATTATAAGTAAATTATGAGGCGAACATCAATATTTGAAGGCTGTGACGATGCAATGAATAATGTCAGAAATCCATTGTTTCAATTTGTTTTATTTTGTTTTTCTCTGTAAAATCTTTCCCCAGGAATATTAGATTTTTTCCGCTTGTTATTCTGAGATCATAAAAGTCATATTTTAGTGCCGAATGCGTAAAATAAGTAAATTAAAAGATGTTAATCTCTAATCTTTTTGACAAACAATTTGAAATAAAATAATTTCTGAATGTATCGCTTGATTCATATTCCAAATCAGGAATCTAGAACTCAAAATAAGCGAGGGGATCTACTTTAATCTTGATTAAAAAAGCTTGAATGCTCTCAGCTCATAGCGACTTGTATACTGAGTGAATACATAAAGAACAAGGGACTGTAGCAAAAAGACGTGAATGTAGTACGGAATTTTGACGCTAATTTTCATGAGCGGTAAACTTCGTAAATCCGTGCAAACATTTTCTAGAGACGGAATGCGTGTTTGTTAGCAAAACGAAGAGCCTAACATGCAAATTACAAATTGGTGTTACTAAAATCCAAAAAATACTAGAATTTAATATACAAAAATCGAAAAGGGGTGAAAGACAAGGATGCGTCTTCTCACCGGACTTATTCAGTGAGATGATTCTGAGAGAATTAGAAACCCTAACAGGATTTATTAATGGCGGCCACGATATTTCTGCTCCTTCCAGTTTTCTCTTCATCTATAGGAAGATTGTTCTGAATTTAATGAGCATACATGACTGCACATTACATCAACGGTCAATCTCTCTCTCTCTCTCTCTCTCTCTCTCTCTATTTCTTTCTCTCTCCACACACAAACACACACCCACCTACACACACACACACACACACACATATATATATATATACATATATATATATATATATATATATATATATATATATATATATATATATGTGTGTGTGTGTGTATGTGTGTGTGCGTCTGTGTGTGTGCGAGAGCGTGTGAGTTTGTGTTTATCAATTTAAACTTTATTTTTAATAGATACTCCTATTTGAGTAGACATTCTCTATATTTCTTAAACAGTAGATTTATTTTTGTCAACTGAATCCTATCAAAGAGTGTGAACTTTTTCTTTAATACAATTTCTCGAACATTTACATACAGTTTAATAAATAAACGGACCGTCTACTCAAATACGAGTATCCACTAAAAATAACAAAAAAATAGCGACAAAGATAAACGATCTATCGGATTAATATACATACATATATATATATATATATATATATATATATATATATATATATATATATATGTATATATATGTATGTATATGTATATATATATATGTATATATATATGTATATATATGT
>OZ010607.1:11712990-11747990 GCA_963932145.1 Acanthosepion lycidas | reverse complement strand
AGATTTCGGATATTATTATTATTATTATTATTATTATTATTATTATTATTATTATTATTATTCCCTTTTATTTATAGTGTATACCCATTTCTTTTCGGATCTCAATCAGAGACCTAAGGTCAGAAATGGCATAGTGAAATTTTACACTGAGAATTTAAAAAAAAATAACATGACAAACATTTATATTTACATAGATAAAGTCCTTTCGTAAGGTGTGAGCTGTACATGTGAGTAGACCACTTTTTTTGTATTTCTTTAAGGCTTGTGCTACCAGGGATCCCTTCAATGAATGCATCGGAAACTTTTCCCTTCAAACCGAGGGCTTCGACTATAACTGAAATTGTTGATGGTCACACATGTTTGAGATTTCGATTTTGTAATTTGATAGTTTTTTGAAGATCTTGAATGACACATTACAGTTTGCCTTCCTGGGGTGAAATAAGTTAAAAAAAGAAATAAAAAAAACCAAACACTATGCCATCACAACCAGATGATATCTTGGACATAATAGGTGAGTTGATATGGAAGCTGTGACTCATATGACACGCAAACAAATTTAAATGAATTGTTAATCATTATCTGCTGTTTTCCTAATCCCTGTTCTTTTATTGTTCTCTCTCTCTCTGTAAGTTTTTTTTTATTTTCCTATATTCTTTCAGACTCAGTAATCTCTTGCGTCTTAGTAGCTTTGCTACCTTGCTTGGAGTGAAATGATAAAAAAATCCATTTTCTATTTTATTAACCGTTTCTCTGACACTAACTCCACCTATTCCTACTGGCTTGAAGCGCAATGACTACAAATAATAAATAATAGTGACTGGACGGCTTTAGAACTAAGTAGACGTGCTGGATCGAGATCTTTAGAAAGAAGCCCTCACTTTCTACAGTTATAGAAACTCGGAGAATTGAAATAATAACCCGTCAAACCCGTTCTACTTTTCTTTGTTTGCGTCTTGTTTTGTGCTTCTATAAATGGTGCACACCGTGACATGGCAAATCAACACAGTCTTGAAAAAATAGAATAAATAATTATTACATAAATTATAATTTGAATGGGCAAAAAAAAAATCCAGCGTAGATGTTATGAAAGCGGAGATGAACATCGGCGAGAAACTGTTGCTCTGTGAAAATCATCCAGATACGCACAAACATGATGAAATCATTGCTGATCTTTAACGAGACTTGAGATTCAAAGAAATGAATCTGATATTCCTGTGAAAATTAACTTATAATGATAATAATATGATGATGACACTCGATCGTATTATCACATAATGTCCGGAACTGGCAAAAAATAAATATACCCACAGATATATCAAGGTAGTGACCTGCAAGATGTTGTAACCTGGGGAAGGTTACTGAATAGATAAATCACACTCTGTCAGATGTGCCACAAGGCCACATTTAATGTGGGTTTCCCGAGACCGTAGACTCAGCCAAAAATTCCCGGTAGACCCTGTATAAAACGGGGTCGGGTAACTGTTTCCCGAGACGAGACTGCCCTTCGACATAGCCGCTCTGAGGATGTTCTCTGCCCTGAGGCAGAGAGTTTGACCAGCACAGTTGGAGACGAATCTCTAACTTCAGACCGGCAGGATATCTACTAACTGCCCCTCGCAGTCAGATGTGGCACAAGGCCGAATATACTGTGGGGTATCCAAGCCGTAGACTCGGCCAAAAATTACTCGTAGACCCCGTATAAAACGGATAACTGTTTCCCAGGACGAGACTCTGCCCTTCGACATACTCTCATCTGGGGAACCTCTATATCCGGAGGCAGAGAGTTTGACCAGTACAGCTGGAGACCAGTCTCCGACTGCATACCGACAGGATATCTCCCAATCGCCCCACACGGTCAGATGTGGCAGAAGACCGAATTTAACGTGGTGTATCCGAGCCCGTAGGCTCAGCCAAAAATTCCTCGTAGACCCCCGTAAAAAAAAAACGGGGTTCGGATAGTTGTTTCCCGAGACGTGACTCTGCTCTTCGACATAGCCTCATCTGGGATTCCTCTATACCCGGAGGCAGAGAGTTTGACCAACACAGCTGGAGA
The DNA here is from genome assembly GCA_963932145.1 of Acanthosepion lycidas. NCBI lineage: Eukaryota > Metazoa > Mollusca > Cephalopoda > Sepiida > Sepiidae > Acanthosepion > Acanthosepion lycidas. The sequence continues at coordinate 11,745,937 of OZ010607.1, read as the reverse complement.
CGAATCTCCGACTGCAGACCGGCAAACCAACACATAGAGTATTCTCTAGTATTTATGGGAATGGGGAAACTGTCAACTATATTATCTCAGGATGTCCGGAACTAGCAAAAAATAAATATACCCACGGACACAAAAAGGTTACGACATATGTGCACTGGGAAAATATGCAAGAAGCACAAATTCGAAACCACTGAGAGATGGTATGAGCCCCAGTCAGGCATAGTTACCCGAAATAACGATGTAACTATCCTCTGGGATATGCCAATTTAAATTGACAGGGAAATAAAAGCTAAGAGAGCTTATATTATCATAAAAGACAATAAATTCAGGAAGTGTATGATAACTGACATATTAGTAGCATCTGAGAGAAACACTTCGACATCAGGATTTGGGGAATTAAGACTGTATCAATAATAATCGGATCTGTGGGACTTGTGAGAAAAAGGAATGGACAATTTTTGTAGCAGTGTCCTCGGTAATATCATTAATACAAATCGCCCAGAAAATCGCACTCCTACTTGGATCATCCCATATTAAGAAAAGTGCTATCAATTAAATGATAATTCTTCTAATATAAACATTTTTAGACGATAAAAAATATCATATTTATTAAGTTTGGGGCTTTTTTCATCAAGGTATGCACTTTTTTTTTAGTGAAGTATTGAATCTACCTACTGTACGACCTAAAGACCATAGTTTGGACCCGGCTCTCCAGGATACAAAGTAGGAAAATTAACACAAAGAATAATAATAATAATAATAATAATAATAATAATAATAATAATAATAATAACTTATCCAAATACAAGGACCTGTAGATCGAAATTAACAGGATGAAGGGAATGAAGACTGAGGCTGTACCAATAGTAACCAGATCTCTGGGCCTCATGAGAAAAGGAATGAACAATTTTTGTAACTGTGTCCTCGGTAACATTAACATACAAGTTGCGCAGAAGATCGCTTTACTAGGCTCATACCATATACTTAGTTAAGAGCTATCAGGTAAATAAAAATTCTCCTATAGGGCCTAAAGTTATACTTTGGACCCGGCTCTAGAGGATACAAAGCAAGAAACAACATACACAAATAATAATAATAATAATAATAATAATAATAATAATAATAATAATAATAATAATAATAATAATGATAAACCGGTATATGCTTGCTAAATAGAAGTTAACAAGCTCGCATACTGAAAAATTGTTAGCCAAAATGCAGATTCTGTGATAAATGTCTAGAAACAATTGATCATCTTGTATCAGTTTGCACTGTATTGGCACCAACTGAATATAAGACTCAGCATGATAGTGTGTGCTAATATCTGCATCGGAAAATCTGCAATTTTTACGGAAAAGAAACCACAAGAAATTGCTATGAACACCATCCAGACGCGGTTTACAGAGATTAGGACCTGTAATAACTTTATGGAAATTTCCAATACACACAGATAGAACAGTCAAAGTTAATCACCCAGACATCGTAATTAAAGTGCACAAAAACAGAAGATCCCTTCTTATTGACATAGAACTAATTGCAAAACATAATGTATCATTGAAGATCTTCAAAAAATGATCAAAGTACAAAGACCTTGAAATCAAAATCGCAAATTTATAATACAGCTGGTATTCCTTAGCGGTCGCCCATCTAATTACTAACCAAGCTCGGAGTTGCTTGACTTTAGTGATCATACGGGAACCGGTGTTTCAATATGATATTGCCGTAATTTCGTGAATTTTACTCATCCACGCCTTGCTTAGACGACGAATTATGGGAATTTCTGAAAATAAAATTGTCAATGTTTGACTTGAAAGCCGTCAGAGGGAGATGTAAATAGCCTCTTTTTTTTACATGAAGCCGATTTTGAGTTTTTGACAGCAGATGCATCATCCGACTGAAACCAGGCTCAACCAAGTAAGATGTGGGTAAAGCAAGTAAGATCAACTTTACATCTTTCCAGAGTAGTGGGTAATCTATATGCATGTCTTCATTCACCCACAGCTTCTGGCATCCTTTACGCTTGAACCTTGCTTGAGCTGCTGTGTTATTTTTGAAGTTCAATGAAACTTTCTTGTAAGGTGATATCAACTTCAGATGCATTAGAAACCAGAAACCAATGCGTCACTGTCATTTGGAGTCGATCAGAGAAGTAAGTTTTCATATCATTATGTAATTGCTTCAAATGATCAACATACACTGCTAGGTCATTATCAGGCAGTTCGGTAGATATATTTGCTAAGGAAGGAAACTGTAAATTCCTGTCCCCCAAAATTCAACCAGAACAGCTTTATCTTCTCATTAAATGTATTAATTGCCTCAGGGTGGAGTCATTTCCTTGCCGCTCTTTCTTCAGGATATTTAGCTTTTCAAAATTAAAAAACAAGTTAGTGAAAACATGCCTTAATTTAAACTTTAGATTATGAGTTTTAAATTTTAAGAAATTGAAAGCTAAAAACAGCCATTTTGCATAGATCAGATAAAATAATTACAACAAATAAATATTTATGTTAATAAAATGACTTAAATTAATTTAATATTTTATTTTAAATAATAATTATTAATTACAAAATACTCCATATATATATTTTGTGGGTCCTAAATTTTCTGTGCCCCTTCATGCCCCCCCCCCATTTTTTAAACTTGGTCTTGTGGACCCTGAAAATATCTCATGGCCCCCAATGGAGCCATATCATCCACAATGAGAAACTTTGGTCTAATAGGAAGGAAACTGCAAATTCCCGTCTCCCAAGTTTCAACCCCAACAGCTTTAGTTTTGCATTAAATGCGTTAATTGCTTTCTTGCACGAAAACAGAGTGCAGTGATTTCCTTGAAGTTCTTTGTTCAAAATTGAAAGTCAAGTCTTAATTTAAACTGAAAATTATGATTTTTAAATTTTAAGAAAGTGAAAAATAAAAACGGTCATTTGGTATAGATCAGACAAAAAATGACAATAAATACAAATTTATGTTAACAAAATGACTTAAATTAATTTAATATTTAACTTAATGATAAATTTAATATTTTAATTTAAATAATAATGATTAATTGCAAAATACTGCATACATATATTTGGTGGGTCCTAAAATTTTTGGTCCCCCCCCATTTTTCAAACTTGTCCTTGTGGCCCATGAAAATATTTCATGGCCTCCAAGGCGGTCATATGGCACACGTTGAGAAAATTTGTTCTAAATAGACTTCAGCAAACTAAAGAAATGTGCTTATTGATGGAATTATATATATGTATGGCTGGGTAGAATATACAAATTAAAAATTTGAAAACAACAGCGATAAAAACAAAATCGAATAAGATCTGGTCAGTTCGAAGCGTTCGAAAATCGAATATTAACTTTTGTTGTATCAGTTATTAGTTAAAAAAAATGAACATGCTACCAGCCCTTGTCTGAATGATTGGATTTCTCTGTATTCTTGAAAACAGCGAATTATGAATTTTTGTGTGCGTTTAAAACTCATTAAATTTAAAAAATAAGTTACTCCAATATTCACTTGAAGATGAAATGGAACTAAGGTTTTACAAAATTAAATTTTGAGTTTTTACCTTCCATTTTTGAAATATGGTTATTACTGTGTAGCGAAAAAACATAATTAAGTTAATTGATTATATATATATATATATATATATATATATATATATATATATATATATATATATATATATATATATATGCGTGTGTGTGTGTGTATTTGTGTGTGTATTTAGCAATTCTTCTTTCATGCACATTTATATTGAATACGACAGACAAGGAGCATTGATTTAGGTTTTTATACAATTTGTCATGCGATTTTTTCTTTTCAGATGATAAATCATATAAAACTGTTCGAATGTTCTTTTTTTTCCGAGCGCTTATATATATATATATATATATATATATATATATACTAGCAGCATAGCCCGGCATTGCCCGTGCTTGATTCAAAAATCATACGACTCATACAGCAATCGCTATCACTTAACTTAAAATATTTTTGCCCTTCCTTGCCTTTAAAGGAGTGCCCTTTGCCGTGCTGATGTTGCTACATTCCTTACTTCTTGCCTATCTCACACTGCGAATTTTTTCTAAGCTCTAAACATTAAATCTGTTACGAAAAAAGAACTAAACAAAATGAACACAAAACGATCAGCTTTAAAAAAAAGGACTCGTAACTGGAAAAAACGAATGAAAAAAGTATGTTAACAACAAATACTTTTTCACGCCCAACCCAGTTCCGCGGAATCAGAATCAACGTTTTGTTTAAGCAAGCGAATGAGCCAATTGGAGTAAAGTGCCATGCAGATTTAAATTTTTCCTAATTGTGACGAATGCAGCTATCGATTTTTTTTGCATGCTAATTAATATTCTTTTCAATCAGCTGTTGGCTCTCACGCTGGCCAATAGAATCTTCCTGCCTATTCGTGGCAGCCAGCTATAGGCTCTCACTCAGGCCAGTAGAAAATGGTTGCAAACTACATGAAAACTGCTGTGGAAGCATGTAAAAATCGATTATTTCCACTATCGATGGGAGTTGGGAAATGCAAAGTCGGTCTTGGCCTACCTGCTAACTTGGAGCATGTGCATGTAAATTTTGGTGCAAATCCGTCGAAAATTGCGGCCATGCATTCGTTAAACACACACACATCCTGCCTTATATATATATATATATATATATATATATATATATATATATATATATATATATATATATATATATATATATATATATATATATATATATATATATATATATATATATACCATTCTTCATTAATAAATTGACCACTCTGGCTGCTGGCGGTTGTATACATTGATATATAATAAGTTAGAATTGTCCTTTCTCGGCGATAGGTTTATGGCAGGATATCCGACTAATGCCAGATCGGTCGGGTTTCGATCCCGGCATGAAGCAATCGGATCTCTAGCCACAATGATGAACCGCGAAACAGGCTTGCATGTGGTTGTCTCTATCTATCTATCTATCTATATATATATATATATATATATATATATATATATATATATATATATATATATATATATATATATATATATATATATATATATATATATATATATATATATATATATAATTCCATCATTAAGCCCAATTCTTTCGTCCGATGAAGTCCTTTTCGATGAGAAAGCACGTTATATAGAATTCTCCTACTATGTCGTAAGGAATATTATTAACAAGTAATTTCTTGGGACGATAAGCACGACAACAAGGTTTAGTCCCCAGGTCGATTTGTACACGAATGCACAAGGTCTGCCTGGAAGAAACTCGGCCCCTTATTATTAACGGAAGTATGTCATTCATAGGGAAATTGCACCTTAACACTTCAAACCACTAATTTCTGACATCACACAGACACACACATATCCCAGCATGCCTCTTAATTTTTTCTCTTCTTTCAAGATCGCCAAAGCTGCCCCGTCATATTCTTCATAATCTTTACTACCGAAAACAATAATTTCTTCCTTTTAATAGTAAATTAATCACTTTGAAAGTACAGGATCACAGGGAGGTACTGAGAGTTGGATAATGTGAGGTTTCACCTACACATCCCATCTAAAATATATTATAAAATGTGATGGTTATACAGTACAATATCTCACTTAATGGCATCTTACTGTCGCCCATTTTTTCTTTTTTTTTTTTTTGCTCATGTTTACCCAATACATGGCCCAAGAGCCACTTGAGATAGAGGGTTAACTCAATGTTTCTCAACCGGGGTTCCCCGGAAACCTAAGGTTCCGCAAATGTCCTCAAGGGTTCTGTGAGAACAGGTGAGATAAGCTAATGTACTTTTGACTTTTAAATTTCATATACGTAATATTACTAAACACACTCAAGATATTCTTGGTTATTGTAATATAGACATCATCCTATCTAACATGTTATTAAAAAATATAGCAATCATTGGGAATATATTTAGTGATGTCTGTATGGCACCAGTGTGAAACCAACTTCACTATTCAGGGCCCACTCAGTCAATGGGACCTGCACTTAAAGTTACTTATTTGTTTGTTTTTTTCCGTTATTTTTACAAAAATAAAAACACAAATAAAAAACTGACGCAGCAATTATCTATTTTCGTTCTGTTTACATTTATATTATAGGTATATGATATTGGTTACTCTTATTTACTTTTTACGTTTCAGTTTAGAATGTATTTGGTGGGGGTCGGAATGAAAACTCCCTGATAAAGTATTATAAACAAACAATATGAATTTTATTTAGCATTACCAAAAAATTTGACAAAGAAGTATTAATTTTTCCTGAAACCAGTATTCAAAAATATATACTCTGTTATTTGCCACATCAGTCAGTCAGTTATGTGCCATGCGGGATACACGCTTAGGAGATCATGTATCTTTTGATACATGACTGACGAGACAGATTTTTTCCAGCAGTAGGTTGCCATTACTTTCTGCGGTAGACCAGTTGCCATCCAAGGCTACCACATAAACTACGATGAAAATAAAATGAGAAAGATGTGATATATAATTTTGTTTTTTGCGTAGGGGTTTCCTTGAGTTATGTATTTTATTTTAAGGTTTACGCAAGGGTAAAAAGATTGAGAAACACTGGCTTAATTGAAGGAATCTTCTGAGTTTGCGGTAAGAGTTAGAAACACATTTTATAAGGATATGTGGAATAGATAACGTTTAAACCAAGACTTGAAGAATTTAAAATTTTTAGTGGTTTAGGAAGTATCTAGTAAAGAGTCGGTTGTCCAAAGAAGCTGTTTATAAGAAGAAAAAATAAATAAAACTATGAAGAAAATAAAGTTTTTTCGCCTCAGTGTACGTGACATGGCGGGACTGAAACAAACACTAAGTGAAAGTTTTTGTTCATCTATGCACAATAAGGTCCGTTCTGATTGTTTACAAGTTGCATGAAGGCCGCGTAATCATTCTTTGTTTGTTGGAGACAATTCGAAGACACGTCAAATTTGGCCTATTTTTTTATTTTTTTTTCAAAACAAATTTTTCAGAGAACATTTATCTGAACAAAAAAATAGGCCAGCACATGTTATCATCTCTATTAAATCGATTTTTTTTAAAAAAATGATAACAACAAAAATCGAAGCCAAAATTTCTACACTCCATTCGAAGATTGTTTTGTCGATTGTGAAAAAAAATCTATAATCTACTGAAGGTCTTTGAATAATAATACATCCGAATGATTTGAGTGAAAAAAAAATGAAACTTGAAAAATAAAATAAAGTCTGCTATTCAATGAAGAAGTGCAGATTTGAAAATGAAAAAATAACAAACACTATTTGTCTAGTAATGCTCACTGCGTCACGTAAGTAGAAATATGGGGTTGCTAAGAGCCCCTGTAGATCAGTTTTTTAAACGTTATCTCTCCTCATAATCTTCATTTCCTACCACTTGCATTTTCAAACATATCATTCCTCATTTATAACAGTCATTTTAATAGTGTTCCTCTAGCTTTATTGACTCTCGAGTCTTGATTTGGGTGGGTATGAGAAGAAAACACATCGAATTAACTTTTTTTTCTTGTGTAATCTCGAAAAATAGAAACTTAACGTCCATGTGTTCCCGCATTAATTTACTTATCTGTTTTTTATTACAAGGCTTTTCCTTTGACACCAAGTCTTTTGCAAAATGGACACACGCAAGCACAGACAGAGAGACGTTTAGCATGAGGCTTTATTTCAAATTTGATATGGGCACCAGATTTCGCTACCAGCTTCTCGATCCGTCCAGGAATTGTGTCAACTGATTTTACGAAGAACTCATGACGTATGGAAGACATAACTTCTTGTGTTCGCCCTTCAGATTCTTCCAAAGTCTTGGTTTGGTGCAATAGAATTGCTCCTTTAACCAAACCCAGAGAAAAAAATCACAGGGTGTTAAATCAAGACTCCTCATACATAAAATAGCGAGTTACATTTCAATCGCCCTCTATCTATCTATCTATCTATCTATCTATCTATCTATCTATCTATCTATCTCTCTCTCTCTCTCTCTATATATATATATATATATATATATATATATATATATATATATATATATATATATATATATATATACTGCAACTCTCATTATTGGTCCCTTTAAATTTTTCTTCATTTACAAAAGTACTATAATTGGTATCGGCGAATATAGTTCTTAAACATGCTGGTAACAAATCACATAAAAAAAATGCAATGCCAAACATTATTATTATGATTATTATTAGGTTGGTGCAAAAATAATGTCGTGTTCTCACATATGTTACTATGTGAAAACACGACATTATTTTTGCACCAACTTAATATTACTATTTTTGTTATTATTATTATTATTATTATTGTTTGTGTAATATGTTTCCTGTTTTGTATCCTGTATAGCCGTATCCAATCTATGGTCCTTAGACCCTATAGGAAAATTATTATTTAATTGATGGCACTTTTCTTAGTATATGGGACTTTCCTAGAAGGGTCATCTTATGAGCAATTTGTATGTTGATGTCACCTGGGACAATGTAATTAAAATTGTTCATTCCATTTCTCACGAGGCCCAAAGTTCCGATTATTATTGGTACAGTCTCAGTCTTCATTCCCCACATAAGACTACCCTGTCAATAAGCATACACTGCCTGAATTTCTTGTCTTTTATGATAATATCAGATCTGTCATCTTTTATTTCCTTGTCAGTTTGAATTGACATGTTCCAGAGGATAGTTACATCGTTATTTTGGGCAACAGTGTCTGGTTGGTGCTCATACCATCTCTCAGTGCTTTCGATTTTGTGCTTCTTGCGGTTCACATCTTTAATTTTCACTTATTGTTTCTGAAATCTTTGCTGGGGCCGCGTATATATATGATGATTAATTTATCTCAGGTGCATTGGTCTTTCCATTTAGTCGCTTATTTGTCTAACTGCATGTTTAGCGAAGTTGATGGTTTCCTTCACTTGACGGTTCTTTCTTACTTTTGGAATCGTTGGCCTTTCCTCGAAAGACATTGCCTTTACATTCGCCCATTTATATCAGGTGTTTTTTTTATCATCGCTGTTTCTGTCATATTCGTCATTATCTTTGTATATTTGCTGGTGTACCTCAGAGGGATTATTACAACTGGTTTCTATTTGTTCCTCTGCATATGTCTCCTCGTGTTTTGGGGCATATAGACCCTCGATGTTAACGCTTAATCTATTTTTGATGTTTTCTCAGATGCTTTCGAGTTCTATGCCAGGTATTTTTTCCTGGTGATGTCACGATGTTTAGTCTGTTTGAGGGATGTTTTTATCGACAGATATTATAAGTGCCTTTGGTCATTGTTTTTGCCGGATTGATTGTAGCAGAGTAAAATGCTATCGTTACATCAATATACTCTTCTCTAGAACATTTATTTATCATTCTTTTTGTGGGATTTTGTTTTAATGAATATAGAGGGTCTCTGTCGGGACTTTCCTCGTCGTGGTTATCCCCTAATTCTCGTTGAGTAGAGTTTGTTCCAGTTGAAGACTTTTCGATACCAGTCTGCTTCCTCATTGGGGATCGCAGTCCTTGTTGGCCTGCGTGACGATCGATGCAGTTCAGCAATATTTTTGTTGTGCCAACATTATAGTTAGTTCGTATTTACCCATACGTAGGGGCTGGTTCGTGGGCGTCAGAGCATATCCATACCATGGTGGGCCATCACGTCCCGTGGGGCAGGCCTCCTCCTGCTATTTTCTTCTTTTTTTTTTTACTATTGCTATTATTAACTGATGTAATCAATATGCATAGACCTGGGTTCCCCCTACAGTAATATGATAGGCTGGTGTCAGCCATAAATAGAGACTGATGTGGAGGTACAGGACGACGCATATTGACCTCGCCTATTGGCCTATGCCTATTGTCTATCACTACGACGAGGACCAGTCCATTACGGTTACCTGCTAGATTGTCCTAGCCAGTTACAGTAGTCAACAACAAACTTTGCTACTTCGAACAAATATATCCCTTTCCTGGACATATCATTAACAAGAACGGTGAAATCTTCATTTATAAGCGCTTGGATGACGTGCTTCACGAGACTCCGATATTACTTCAATTTTTACGGATTTTTTCTGGCTTTTTCTCTTTTATGTTCAATGATATAAAACTATATTCAAATCTCCCTATCCCTGTTATTACCAGAACCTATTTTACACATAAATACAATTAATATATAAGTACTAATAATATTTAAAGAAAAGTTTATTATATGTGTTTGTATTGTATGGATTATTAAATAAAAATTGTATATAAATTACTAATAAATAAATTAATAACATTATCATTATTATTATTATTATTATTATTATTATTATTATTATTATTATTATTTAAATTGAAAATAACTTTTTATTTTGAGTTTCTTAATAGCGAGAGAGGAGTGTATTAGTTCATCATTCAATTTTTTAAATGAGAGTTAAAAAAGTTTCATAGCCGATAATCAGAATTTTGAATTTAAAAATGGAAATTTTTGATTTTATTTTTTCCAAAATCCTTGTGCCTATCGGTGGAGGCATCTTGACGAATGCAACTTTAAAAAAAAAATATATCAGAGAACTCATTTGTCTTCATTAATATTTCGCGAATGCTCAGACGGACAAACATAATGCACTCTGTTTAATAAATACAAAAAATATAATGTAAATCGAAATAATTTTTTTTTTAAATGTGTTATTGATAACGGATAAACTCTTGTGAAGCGTGCAGTCGCAACGCTAAGGTTGAATTTTTGAAAATTTAAGTGAGTGCGTTTTTTTTTTTTTTTTTTTTTTTTAAACTAATATGGCAATTTAAGATTTTTTTTTGTATGGATTTATCAATCAACGTGGCATGAAAATAAGTAGAGTAACGGCCCAGTTGTTATCATGAAAATTTGCACGTCTAATCAGTTCTTTTAAATCAAATGTGGTGCAGTTTCATTTATATTACAATAAATCATTCATACAAAAAGTAAATTAGTAAAGTTAATAACATATTTAAAAAAAAAACATATTCCGATTTGCATTATATTTTTTCATCGCGGATGCTACCTGGATTTTACCAAAAACAAAATAGTTTCTATGCCTGATGATGACCGGAAGAACCGTCGAAAGTACTTGCGTATTTAAGAAACAACTAATACAGTTTATAATTAAAAAAAAAAACAAAGATCATAACATTCATCGAGTGATTAGTGGGTTAATGCATCTTTAAAATTTTGTTTGCGCCATTTTATATCATTAACTTTACTAATTTACTTTTTGTATGAATGATTCATTGTAATATAAATTGAACTGCACCACACACACACACACACATATATATATATATATATATATATATATATATATAAATATATGTATATATATATATATATATATATATATATATATATATATATAAAAACAAAAAAGGCTCAAATATTAATATTCCATGCTTATAATTTATTTTGATAAATTATAACCATGTATAACCATCTACCTGGATTCTATTCTCTTGGAAATTTTGTTTATATAGGTATATAGATATATATTTATATATTTTATACATATATATATATATATATATGTGTGTGTGTGTGTGTGCGTGTGTATTGACCACTAATTCTATCTATCTATTTATCTATCTATCTATCTATCTATCTATCTATCTATATATATATATATATATATATATATATATATATATATATGTGTGTATGTGTGTGTGTGTGTATGCGTGTGTGTGTGTGATTTATTTTGAATTTCTTGAGTTATTACCATTTTTTCGATCATGGTTAAAATATTTCATAGCTAATATTCATAAACTTGAACTGAAAAAAAGAATTTATATTTTTTCTTAACACCGTGTGCCTATCAGTGTGTGTGGTGGTGGGGGGGGGCGAAGTCCATGGACCGAACAAAGGAGGCCACATATGGAGCAAGAGTGAGGATTGTGAGATGAGATCACAGTTAGATTAGCTGACCATTTAGATCTTGCTCTCGCTTCTTGATGATTCCGAAAAGTGATTGAAAACTGCTGAGTTCACTAAAACACGTTGATCTCCATTCGACCCGCTCCAAGGTTAAGCGCTCAAGCGTGTTATATGGTATATTGACAGCTGACAAGTTGCTTTTCAGCTTGTCTTTGTATCTTAGCCAGGGGCGTCCTATATACTTGTTAAACAGGTCTCTGTTAGATGTCCTATCTTGAAGGTTAACTCCACAGATTGCACTCAGACAACTTTTATGGAAAACATCCAGCTGGCGTATATGGTACCTGTATGGAGTTCACGACTTTGAGCCGTACAAAAGGATGGCAAGTACAATATATAAAATACACTTAGTTAAAACAAAGTTTTATCATCAAAATTTCATTGTTTTTATTAAGAGGAAAAACTAAAGATTTTTTTATTATTATTCAGTTGTATTTTTTAATTATTTTTAAAAATCTACAATATTTTTAACTAAAACTTTGTGTTTCTTCCGTCAGTTGGTGACTAGAAATTAGTACTGGACATTTTAGTGTCTTTTTACGATGAAAGTTGAACTGATTTGGAAATTCTTGTAAAAAATAAATAATTGTTAGTTTTTAAGGAAATTTTCAGGACTTATTCAAAGATGAATTAACTTATTTTACAAAATTTTCTTTTTAGAAAATCCTGGTAAAAAACATTTTTTTACATTTGTTAATCTCCATTTATTTAATTTTATGATCTTAAGATAAATTTTGTAGTAATTAATGTTTATATTAGTCCTTGGAGAATTTAAATCAATTCTTTTTTAATAAACAAGACACATAGTTACAGAAAATCTACCCTGAATCGTTATAAACAGGACCCCTAGTTACAGAAAATCAATCTACCTTGAATCGTAATAAACAGGACCCCTAGTTACAGAAAATCACCCTGAATCATAAGACATTATTTAATTAGAAATGTTTTTAATTATTGCTATGAATAAGATGAAAGCTTCTAATATTTTTTTCGATGAATAATGAATTTTCACTACACTTGCATTAATGCTTTTAATTATAATAATTTATAAAGTTTTAAATCTTTTAAACTTCTGTATTAATTTTTAGCGGTTAGTTGATATTATTATTTAGTAAAACTGTATTTACTAATCATAAATGGAACAGCTTACTACAATTCAGCGACCCTCATTTTTTAAAAAAATATTTTGTATTTTTGTGTGTGTGTATAAACGTGGCGATTTTTGTAAATACGGGCGTCCATACACGACATAAAATAAGAGCGGTAACTATAGTAAATTTAAAATTTAATGGTAATTTTTTAACATTTCCGCAACAAGTGTTGAACAGGATTAGAGGTTTATCCCTTGTTTCCTGTTTAAAAATAGGTTTCTAGTTCCTTCTATTATCTGCTTAAACTCTATACTTCTAACATCTCTGCTTAAACCCTGACACTTTATTATTTATTTTTCATTTATCTATTTTTCCTCAATAAAAGTAGATAGATCCACCTATCGTCCGGTTCAAACTCCTCCCTCATCTTTTGTACAGGAGTAGAGGTCTCTCCCTTCTTTCCTGTTTAGGATTGAGTTTCCTCTTCCTTCTAAAGTCTACTTCAACTCTATACTTTAACATATCCACATCACCCGGTTCACACTCCTCCACAGTCTTTTGTACAGGAGTAGAGCTTTATGCCTTGTTTCCTGTTTAGAATTTGGTTTTCGCTTTCTTTCTGTCTGAATTTCTGCGATGAGTTATTTACACTATTTATATTCGGACTATTGACCTCATCTTTGTTATCACAACGTTTCGGCCGTTGTGCTCTCCGGACTCCCTCAGGTGTACATTGATCTGGGTAACCTGCAGGGAATTCTGAACCTAACACTTTATATAATCTACGGGAGTAGACAGTTCTCGTTTAGTTTTTACTATTATTTAACATTTTTCACGTATTGCTTGCTGTTTCCAATGAGTGTAAGTACAGACTGACCGACCCAAGGATTGAATTCACAAGCACTATGTCATCAAATTGACAAGCCAACGCTTTCATCCACTAGGCCATTGTCTTCTTATTCTCTTTCACACCCAGGACCCCCTTGTGACTTAGTAGCGTTATCGCTTAACTTGCACCAATATATATATATATATATATATATATATATATATATATATATATATATATATATATATAACTTGTCTAATTGTTAGATTAAACTCTCTACCGTTGCATCTTAGAAATAATTACAGATATCTTACTGGAATTCCTCGAGGTTTTTATAACACTATTGGACTCTACTTTGAACAATAAGAATGTATTTAGCTTTAAGTTGAGATGTCTTTTTTCACTTCTCTTTGGACTGTCATAGCTTAAACTTCTCCCTCATGTGCCAAACGTCATATGAATTGAGTTGGATCTTTTCTAATTGATCTATTTAGATCTAAGTTGAAATGATGCTCCTTCTTCTTGTCGTAGCCTCCTGATCCAGTTTTCTTCTCTATTGTTCTCTTTTTTTTAAAACTTATTCACCGTTCTTTCGATGCTTCTTGAATGGACTTTAAAGATGTAAGCCAGGGTATGAATGTTGGTACCATTACTGAAGGTCTAGATCATCTTATTCGTCTCACTATTGTTCAGTTGGTGAGAGAGTGGGTCTACCACGAAACCATTTTAACTTATTCTTTTTCTAAGTGAATAACTCAAAGGGTTTTCATTGATTCGTACAACAAATGGTGTTAAGAAGGCTAACCCTCTTATCTCAAACCTGGAAAAATTAGCTTAATACTTTTTTTTTTAAATATTAAACATTTTGTGGAGGGACAATTATCCCATGCTGCTACACAATTTGGAAAATTTTGCCGATATATATATATATATGTAATGATATTACATGAAAAGATTACATACCTTTTAAATATCAATTTTTATCCCGACTTCGGTGTTTCTTGGTAAAATTTCCAGTCTTCAGGGGTTCTGGTTTTAAACGGTACTTCAGTTTTTTCTTTCAATTTGTTCTCCGTCTTTTGCAATCTACTTTTTTACTCTTCGTGTGTATTCATAAAACGTTTTTTACACGCGCATGTTCATTAAATTTTAACTTTTCTTTACGTCTTTCGTTTTTTCAGGTGTAGATTTTGCTTCTCGTAGTAAAGTTTTTCTCCGAAATTAAATAAATTTGTCTATGGTTTATGTATTAGTATTGAGCATTATATATAAAAATATCTGGTGTTTCTTAAATCCTAAATCTTAATATTAATATATATATATATATATATATATATATATATATATATATATATATATATATATATATATATGTATATAAAGTGAACATTGAGGTGACAGGTAGTTTCATGCTGGACGCAGTCGTCAGGCATGTCGCCTCTGAGTGTGAACTTCAATGCTCCCTTTTATATTTATATTTACATACGCTCTACCTCTAATATTGAGCATTTTGTCCCATAAATATACCACACCTTAAAACTATATATATATATATATATATATATATATATATATATATATATATATATATATATACGGTGGCTGAAAAGTTAAAATACTTATAATTTATTTATTAACTAATTTTTTTACAAGAAATGGATGTGAGAGGAAAGATTTTAGCATTAGGTTTTATTTAAAACTTGATATGGGCACCAGATTTCGGTGACTGGAATTTCGAACTGAACTCTTTATTTCGTCCATCCCAAGGATTTATGGCCCAGCGTTCGTTGCATCAAGTGACTTGACCCGAAGAGTTGTGTATTCACTACCTGGCTACTGCAGTGGTGAACAAAAACTTGGAGGAGTTGAGTTAAAGGGAGATAACTGAGACTCCTGGAAGAGGCATGGCACGTGGAACTAGAACACTCTAACCAGGTGGATTAGATAAAGGGTTCAGTTGGAAATTTCAACCACCTGAAGAAGGCTGATGCATACAACGACCGAAACGTCGTGAATATGGCAATAAAGTTCGAACAATGTAAATAATTGCAATACCTCATCTCCGAAATATAGACAGTTCCTGAAGAAGGATGGAACGTACAACGGCTGAAATGTCGTAAATATGGCAACGAAGATGAGGACAACAATACGAACAATGTAAATAGCAAAATAATTACAATACTTCATCCCAGAAATAGAGACAGATACCCATTGTCTCTTTAAGAAATTTCATCAGTCCCTTATTGATTTAATCATAAGTGATGTTTTTACTATATTCTATTAAACTTCCTCGTTGTTGACATGCTCCCTCCTTAGTAGAGTCAGCATACTTCTGCAGAGCAAAATCTGAATTGCCTCAAGTATCTCCTTCACCTGTGATGAAAATTGCCAATCATTCACTAGCATTTCTACATTATCAGTTTGTTCGTAACTAAATTTCCTGTTACTTAATATTTTGCATAGCTTCTGGAAGGCACATTTCGAGGTTCCAGTAATTCTTCCAATTTCTGGATCACATTTCCCCATTGTGTGTTAAAAGACTTCTTAGATAGTTAAATTTCTATATTTGTTTCCTATTGACATCTCGAAATTGTTGAGAGGTACCGAGTGCATGTCCTGCAGGTTAATTCAGTTTTAATTCTTACCACATACCAGCAGAAGACCTACCAAGGCGCTCTTGTTAAAATCACGAAACTAGATACAGTTCCACACCTCAGCTGGTCACATCGCTCATCGGAACTTACAGGACAGGAAATGATTCAAGGTTCGAGTTGTTACAGGTTGATGGTAGGGAGTAGATGTGGAGCAAACTCCATGAAACCTACACCTACAAATATCAGGGTGATTTGGACAGCCGCCGGGAAAGCATTCAAGTTTCCAGTTGTTTCAGGTTGATGGTAGGGAGTAGATGTGGAGCAAACCCCATGAAACATACACTTACAAATATCAGGGTGATTTGGGCAGCTGCCGGGAAAGCATTCAAGGTTCCAGTTGTTTCAGGTTGATGGTAGGGAGTAGATGTGGAGCAAACCCCATGAAACCTACACTTACAAATATCAGGGTGATTTGGACAGCCGCTGGGAAAGCATTAGAGGTTCCAGTTGTTTCAGGTTGATGGTAGGGAGTAGATGTAGAGCAAACCCCATGAAACATACACCTACAAATATCAGGGTGATTTGGACAGCCGCCGGGAAAGCATTCAAGGTTCCAGTTGTTTCAGGTTGATGTTAGGGTGTAGATGTGGAGCAAAGCCGATGAAACCTACACCTGCAAATATCAGGGTGATTTGGGCAGCTGCCGGGAAAGCATTCAAGGTTCCAGTTGTTTCAGGTTGATGGTAGGGAGTAGATGTGGAGCAAACCGCATGAAACCTACACCTACAAATATCAGGGTGATTTGGACAGCCGTCTTGAAAGCATTCAAGGTTCCAGTTGTTTCAGGTTGATGGCAAGGTGTAGATGTGGAGCAAACCCCATGAAACCTACACCTACAAATATCAGAGTGATTTGGACAGCCGCCGGGAAAGCATTCAAGGTTCCAGTTGTTTCAGGTTGATGGTAATGTGTAGATGTGGATCAAACCCCATGAAAGCTACACCTACAAGTATCAGGGTGATTTGGACAGCCGTCTGGAAAGCATTCAAGGTTCCAGTTGTTTCAGGTTGATGGTAGGGAGTAGATGTGGAGCAAACCGCATGAAACCTACACTTACAAATATCAGGGTGATTTGGACAGCCGATGGGAAAGCATTAGAGGTTCCAGTTGTTTCAGGTTGATGGCAGGGAGTAGATGTAGAGCAAACCCCATGACACCTACACCCACAAATATCAGGGTGATTTGGACGGCCGCCGGGAAAGCATACAAGGTTCCAGTTGTTTCAGGTTGATGGTAGGGTGTAGATGTGGAGCAAACTCCATGAAACCTACAAATATCAGGGTGATTTGGACAGCCGCCGGTAAAGCATTCAATGTTCCAGTTGTTTCAGGTTGATGGAAGGGTGTAGATGTGGAGCAAACCCCATGAAACATACACCTACAAATATCAGGGTGATTTGGACAGCCGTCTGGAAAGCATTCAAGGTTCCAGTTGTTTAAGGTTGATGGTAGGTAGTAGATGTGGAGCAAAGCCCATGAAACCTATACCTACAAATATCAGGGTGCTTTGGACAGCCGCCGGGAAAGCATTCAAGATTCCAAATGTTTCAGGTTGATGGTAGGGTGTAGATGTTGAGCAAACCCCATGAAACCTACACCTACAAATATCAGGATGATTTGGACAGCCGTCTGGAAAGCATTCAAGGTTCCAGTTGTTTCAGGTTGATGGTAGGGTGTAGATGTGAAGCAAACCCCATGAAACCTACACCTACAAATATCAGGGTGCTTTGGACATCCGTCCGGAACGCATTCAAGGTTCCAGTTGTTTCAGGTTGATGGTAGGGTGTAGATGTGGAGCAAACCCCATGAAACATACACCTACAAATAACAGGGTGATTTGGAGAGCCGTCTGGAAAGCATTCAAGGTTTCTGTTGTTTAAGGTTGATGGTAGGTAGTAGATGTGGAGCAAAGCCCATGAAACCTACACCTACAAATATCAGGATGATTTGGACAGCCGTCTGGAAAGCATTCAAGGTTCCAGCTGTTTCAGGTTGATGGTAGGGTGTAGATGTGAAGCAAACCCCATGAAACCTACACCTACAAATATCAGGGTGCTTTGGACAGCCGTCCGGAACGCATTCAAGGTTCCAGTTGTTTCAGGTTGATGGTAGGGTGTAGATGTGGAGCAAACATTATAAAACCTACACCTACAAATATCAGGGTGATTTGGACAGCCGCGGGGAAAGCATTCAAGATTCCAGTTGTTTCAGGTTGATGTTTGGCTGTAGATGTGGAGCAAACCCCATGAAACCTACACCTACAAATATCAGGGTGCTTTGGACAGCCGTCCGGAACGCATTCAAGGTTCCAGTTGTTTCAGGTTGATGGTAGGGTGTAGATGTGGAGCAAACATTATAAAACCTACACCTACAAATATCAGGGTGATTTGGACAGCCGCGGGGAAAGCATTCAAGATTCCAGTTGTTTCAGGTTGATGTTTGGCTGTAGATGTGGAGCAAACCCCATGAAACCTACACCTACAAATATCAGGGTGATTTGGACAGCCGCCAGGAAAGCATTCAAGGTTCCAGTTGTTTCAGGTTGATGTTAGGGTGTAGATGTGGAGCAAATCCGATGAAACCTACGCCTGCAAATATCAGAGTGATTTGGACAGCCGTCTTGAAAGCATTCAAGGTTCCAGTTGTTTCAGGTTGATGGCAGGGTGTAGATGTGGAGCAAACCCCATGTAACCTACACCTACAAATATCAGAGTGATTTGGATAGCCGCCGGGAAAGTATTCAAGGTTCCAGTTGTTTCAGGTTGATGGTAATGTGTAGATGTGGAGCAAACCCCATGAAACCTACACCTACAAATATCAGGGTGCTTTGGACAGCCGTCCGGAACGCATTCAAGGTTCCAGTTGTTTCAGGTTGATGGTAGGGTGTAGATGTGGAGCAAACCCCATGAAACATACATCTACAAATAACAGGGTGATTTCGAGAGCCGTCTGGAAAGCATTCAAGGTTCCAGTTGTTTAAGGTTGATGGTAGGGAGTAGATGTGGAGCAAACACCATGAAACCTACACCTGCAAATATCAGAGTGATTTGGACAGCCGTCCGGAACGCATTCAAGGTTCCAGTTGTTTCAGGTTGATGGTAGGGTGTAGATGTGGAGCAAACATTATAAAACCTACACCTACAAATATCAGGGTGATTTGGACAGCCGCGGGGAAAGCATTCAAGATTCCAGTTGTTTCAGGTTGATGTTTGGCTGTAGATGTGGAGCAAACCCCATGAAACCTACACCTACAAATATCAGGCTGATTTGGACAGCCGCCAGGAAAGCATTCAAGGTTCCAGTTGTTTCAGGTTGATGTTAGGGTGTAGATGTGGAGCAAATCCGATGAAACCTACACCTGCAAATATCAGAGTGATTTGGACAGCCGTCTTGAAAGCATTCAAGGTTCCAGTTGTTTCAGGTTGATGGCAGGGTGTAGATGTGGAGCAAACCCCATGTAACCTACACCTACAAATACCAGGGTGATTTGGGCAGCTGCCGGGAAAGCATTCAAGGTTCCAGTTGTTTCAGGTTGATGGTAGGGAGTAGATGTGGAGCAAACACCATGAAACCTACACCTACAAATATCAGAGTGATTTGGACAGCCGTCTTGAAAGCATTCAAGGTTCCAGTTGTTTCAGGTTGATGGCAGGGTGAAGATGTGGAGCAAGCCCCATGAAACCTACACCTACAAATATCAGAGTGATTTGGACAGCCGCCGGGAAAGCATTCAAGGTTCCAGTTGTTTCAGGTTGATGGTAATGTGTAGATGCGGAGCAAACCCCATGAAACCTACACCTACAAGTATCAGGGTGATTTGGACAGCCGTCTGGAAAGCATTCAAGGTTCCAGTTGTTTCAGGTTGATGGTAGGGAATAGATGTGGAGCAAACCCCATGAAACCTACACTTACAAATATCAGGGTGATTTGGACAGCCGCTGGGAAAGCATTAGAGGTTCCAGTTGTTTCAGGTTGATGGCAGGGAGTAGATGTAGAGCAAACCCCATGAAACTTACACCCACAATTATCAGGGTGATTTGGACAGCCGCCGGGAAAGCATTCAAGGTTCCAGTTGTTTCAGGTAGATGGTAGGGCGTAGATGTGGAGCAAACCCCATGAAACCTACACTTGCAAGTATCAGGGTGATTTGGACAGCCGTCTGGAAAGCATTCAAGGTTCCAGTTGTTTCAGGTTGATGGTAGGGTGTAGATGTGGAGCAAACTCCATGAAACCTACAAATATCAGGGTGATTTGGACGGCCGCCGGGAAAGCATTCAAGGTTCCAGTTGTTTCAGGTTGATGGAAGGGTGTAGATGTGAAGCAAACCGCATGAAACATACACCTACAAATATCAGGGTGATTTGGACAGCCGTCTGGAAAGCATTCAAGGTTCCAGTTGTTTAAGGTTGATGGTAGGTAGTAGATGTGGAGCAAAGCCCATGAAATCTATACCTACAAATATCAGGGTGATTTGGTCATCCTCCGGGAAAGCATTCAAGGTTCCAGTTGTTTCAGGTTGATGGTAGGGTGTAGATGTTGAGCAAACACCATGAAACCTACACCTACAAATATCAGGGTGATTTGGACAGCCGCCGGGAAAGCATTCAAGATTCCAGTTGTTTCAGGTTGATGGTAGGGTGTAGATGTGGAGCAAACATTATAAAACATACACCTACAAATATCAGGGTGATTTGGACAGCCGCGGGGAAAGCATTCAAGATTCCAGTTGTTTCAGGTTGATGTTTGGCTGTAGATGTGGAGCAAAGCCCATGAAAGCTACACCTACAAATATCAGGGTGATTTGGACAGCCGCCGGGAAGGCATTAGAGGTTCCAGTTGTTTCAGGTTGATGGCAGGGAGTAGACGTGGGGCAAACCCCACGAAACCTACACCTACAAATATCAGGGTGCTTTTGACAGCCGACTTGAAAGCATTCAAGGTTCCAGTTCTTTCAGGTTGATGTTTGGCTGTAGATGTGGAGCAAAGCCCATGAAAGCTACACCTACAAATATCAGGGTGATTTGGACAGCCGCCGGGAAGGCATTAGAGGTTCCAGTTGTTTCAGGTTGATGGCAGGGAGTAGACGTGGGGCAAACCCCACGAAACCTACACCTACAAATATCAGGGTGCTTTTGACAGCCGACTTGAAAGCATTCAAGGTTCCAGTTGTTTCAGGTTGATGGCAGGGTGTAGATGTGGAGCAAACCCCATGAAACCTACACCTACAAATATCTGGGTGATTTGGACAGCCGCCGGGAAAGCATTCAAGGTTCCAGATGTTTCAGGTTGATGGTAGGGTGTAGATGTGGAGCAAACTCCAGGAAACCAAAACCTACAAATATCAGGGTGATTTGGACAGCCGTTTGGAAAGCATTCAAGATTCCAGTTGTTTCAGTTTGATGGTAGGGTGTAGATGTGGAGCAAACTCCATGAAACCTACAAATATCAGGGTGATTTGGACAGCCGACGGGAAAGCATTCAAGGTTCCAGTTGGTTCAGGTTGATGTTAGGGTGTAGACGTGGAGCAAAGTCGATGAAACCTACACCTACAAATATCAGGGTGACTTGGGCAGCTGCCGGGAAAGCATTCAAGGTTCCAGTTGTTTCAGGTTGATGGTAGGGAGTAGATGTGGAGCAAACACCATGAAACCTACACCTACAAATATCACGGTGATTTGGACAGCCGTCTGGAAAGCATTCAAGGTTCCAGTTGTTTCAGGTTGATGGCAGGGTGTAGATGTGGAGCAAACCCCATGAAACCTACACCTACAAATATCAGGTTGATTTGGACAGCCGCCGGGAAAGCATTCAAGGTTCCAGTTCTTTCAGGTTGATGGTAGGGTGTAGATGTGTAGCAAACTCCATGAAACCAACACCTAAAAATATCAGGGTGATTTGGACAACCGCCGTGACAGCATTCAAGGTTCCAGTTGTTTCAGGTTGATGGTAAGGTGTAGATGTGGAGCAAACCTTATCAAACCTACAACTACAAGTATCAGGGTGATTTGGACAGCCGTCTGGAAAGCATTCAAGGTTCCAGTTGTTTCAGGTTGATGGTAGGTAGTAGATGTGGAGCAAACCCCATGAAACCTACACCTACAAATATCAGGGTGATTCGGACAGCCGCCAGGAAAGCATTCAAGGTTCCAGTTGTTTCAGGTTGATGGTAGGGAGTAGATGGGGAGCAAACCCCATGAAACCTACACCTACAAATATCAGGGTGATTTATACAGCCGCTGGGAAAGCATTCAAGTTTCCAGTTGTTTCATGTTGCTGGTAGGGAGTAGATGTGGAGCAAATCCCATGAAAACTACAAATACAAATATCAGGGTGATTTGGACAGCCGCCGGGAAAGCATTCAAGGTTCCAGTTGTTTCAGGTTGAAGTTAGGGTGTAGATGTGAGCAAAGCCCATGAAACCTACACCTACAAATATCAGGGTGATTTGGACACCCACCGGGAAAGCATTCAAGGTTCCAGTTGTTTCAGTTTGATGGTAGGGTGTAGATGTATAGCAAACCCCATGAAACCTACACCTACAAATATCAGAGTGTTTTGGACAGCCATCTGGAAAGCATTTAAGATTCCAGTTGTTTCTGGTTGATGATAGGAAGTAGATGTGGAGCAAATCCCATGAAACCTACACCTAAAATTATCAGGGTGATTTGGACAACCACCGGGAAAGCATTCAAGGTTCCAGTTGTTTCAGTTTGATGGTAGGGTGTAGATGTGGTGCAAACCCCATGAAACCCACACCTACAAATATCAGGGTGATTTGGACAGCCGCTGGGAAAGCATTAGAGGTTCCAGTTGTTTCAGGTTGATGGTAGTGAGTAGATGTATAGCAAACCCCATGAAACCTACACCTACAAATATCAGGGTGATTTGGACTGCCACCGGGAAAGCATTCAAGGTTCCAGTTGTTTAAGTTTGAAGGTAGGGTGTAGATGTGGAGCAAAGCCCATGAAAACTACACCTACAAATATCAGGGTGATTTGGACAGCCGCCAGGAAAGCATTCAAGGTTCCAGTTGTTTCAGGTTGATGGTAGGGAGTAGATGGGGAGCAAACCCCATGAAACCTACACCTACAAATATCCATGTGATTTGGACAGCCGCTGGGAAAGCATTCAAGTTTCCAGTTGTTTCATGTTGATGGTAGGTAGTAGATGTGGAGCAAACCCCATGAAAACTACAAATACAAATATCAGGCTGATTAGGACAGCCGCCGGGAAAGCATTCAAGGTTCCAGTTGTTTCAGGTTGAAGTTAGGGTGTAGATGTGGAGCAAACCCCATGAAACCTACACCTACAAATATCAGGGTGTTTTGGACAGCCATCTGGAAAGCATTCAAGATTCCAGTTGTTTCTGGTTGATGGTAGGAAGTAGATGTGGAGCAAATCCCATGAAACCTACACCTAAAAATATCAGGGTGATTTGGACAGCCACCGGGAAAGCATTCAAGGTTCCAGTTGTTTCAGTTTGATGGTAGGGTGTAGATGTGGTGCAAACCCCATGAAACCTACACCTACAAATATCAGGTTGATTTGGACAGCCGCCGGGAAAGCAGTCAATGTTCCAGTTGTTTCAGGTTTATTTTTGGGTGTAGATGTGATGCAAACCCCATGAAACCTACACCTACACATATCAGGGTGATTTAGACAGCCGCCGGGAAAGCATTCAAGATTCCAGTTGTTTCAGGTTGATGTTAAGGTGTAGATGTGAAGCAAACCCCATGAAACCTACACCTACAAATATCAGGGTGATTTGGACAGCCGTCCGGGAAGCACTCAAGGTTCCAGTTGTTTCAGCTTGATGGTAGGGTGTAGATGTGGAGCAAACCTTATAAAAACTACACCTCCAAATATCAGGGTGATTTGGACAGCCGCCGGGAAAGCATTCAAGATTCCAGTTGTTTCAGGTTGATGTTAGGCTGTAGATGTGGAGGAAAGCCCATGAATCCTACCCCTACAAATATCAGGGTGATTTGGACAGCCGCCGGGAAGGGATTAGAGGTTCCAGTTGTTTCAGGTTGATGGTAGGGAGTAGATGTGGAGCAAACACCATGAAACATACAAATATCAGGGTGATTTGGACAGCCGCCGGGAAAGCAGTCAATGTTCCATTTGTTTCAGGTTTATTGTTGGGTGTAGATGTGAAGCAAACCCCATGAAACATACACCTACAAATATCAGGGTGATTTGGACAGCAGTCTGGAAAGCATTTAAGATTCCATTTGTTTCTGGTTGATGTTAGGGAGTAGATGTGGAGAAAACCCCATAAAACCTACACCTACAAATATCAGGGTGATTTGGACAGCCGCCGGGAAAGCATTCAAGGTTCCACTTGTTTCAGGTTGATGGTAGGCTGTAGATGTGGAGCAAACCCCATGAAACCTACACCTACAAATATCAGGGTGATTTGGACAGCCGTCTGGAATGCATTCAAGGTTCCACTTGTTTCAGGTAGATGGTAGGGTGTAGATGTGGAGCAAACCCCATGAAACCTACACCTACAAATATCAGGATGATTTGGACAGCCGTCTGGAAAGCATTCAAGGTTCCAGTTTTTTCAGGTTTATGGTAGGGTGTAGATGTGGAGCTAACTCCATGAAACCTACACCTACAAATATAAGGGTAATTTGGACAGCCGCTGGGAAAGCATTAAAGATTCCAGTTGTTTCATGTTGATGGTAGGGAGTAGATGTTGAGCAAATCCCATGAAAAATACAAATACAAATATCAGGCTGATTTGGACAGCCGCCGGGAAAGCATTCCAGGTTCCAGTTGTTTCGGGTTGAAGGTAGGGTGTAGATGTGGAGCAAAGCCCATGAAACCTACACCTACAAATATCAGGGTGATTTGGACAGCCGCCGGGAAGGCATTAGAGGTTCCAATTGTTTCAGGTTGATGGTAGGGAGTAGATGTGGATGAAACACCATGAAACCTACACCTACAAATATCAGAGTGATTTGGACAGCCGTCTTGAAAGCATTCAAGGTTCCATTCATTTCAGGTTGATGGCAGGGTGTAGATGTGGAGCAAGCCCCATGAAACCTACACCTACAAATATCAGAGTGATTTGGACAGCCGCCGGGAAAGCATTCAAGGTTCCAGATGTTTCAGGTTGATGGTAATGTGTAGATGTGGAGCAAACCCCAAGAAACCTACACCGACAAGTATCAGGGTGATTTGGACAGCCGTCTGGAAAGCATTCAAGGTTCCAGTTTTTTCAGGTTGATGGTAATGTGTAGATGTGGAGCAAACCCCATGAAACCTACACCTACAAATATCAGGGTGATTTGGACAGCCACCGGGAAATCATTCAAGGTTCCAGTTGTTTCAGTTTGATGGTAGGGTTAGATGTGGTGCGAACCCCATGAAACCTACACCTACAAATATCAGGTTGATTTGGACAGCCACCGGGAAAGCATTCAAGATTCCAGTTGTTTCAGGTTGATGTTAATGTGTAGATGTGAAGCAAACCCCATGAAACCTACAAATATCAGGGTGATTTGGACAGCCGCCGGGAAAGCAGTCAATGTTCCATTTGTTTCAGGTTTATTGTTGGGTATAGATTTGAAGCAAACCCCATGAAACATACACCTACAAATATCAGGGTGATTTGGACAGCCGTCTGGAAAGCATTCAAGATTCCAGTTGTTTCTGTTTAATGTTAGGGAGTAGATGTGGAGAAAACCCCATAAAACCTACACCTACAAATATCAGTGTGATTTGGACAGCCGGCAGGAAAGCATTCAAGGTTCCAGTTGTTTCAGGTTGATTGTAGTGTGCAGATGTGGAGCAAAGAGTACGAAACCTACACCTACAAATATCAGGGTGATTTGGACAGCCGTCGAGAAAGCATTCAATGTTCCAGTTGTTCCAGGTTGATGGTAGGGTATAGATATGAAGCAAACCCCATGAAACCTACACCTACATATATCAGGGTGATTTGGACAGCCGCCGGGAAAGCATTCAAGGTTTCACTTGTTTCAGGTTGATGGTAGGCTGTAGATGTGGAGCAAACCCCATGAAACCTACACCTACAAATATCAGGGTGAATTGGACAGCCGCCGGGAAAGCATTCAAGGTTCCACTTGTTTCAGGTTGATGGTAGGGTGTAGATGTGGAGCAAACCCCATGAAACTTACACCTACAAATACCAGGGTGATTTGGACAGCCGCCGGGAAAGCATTCATGGTTCCAGTTGTTTCGGGTTGAAGGTAGGGTGTACATGTGGAGCTAACTCCATGAAAGCTACACCTACAAATATCAGGGTGATTTGGACAGCCGCCGGGAAAGCTTTCAAGGTTCCAGATGTTCCAGTTTGATGGTAGGGAGTAGATGTGGAGCAAACCCCATGAAACCTACAAATATCAGGGTGATTTTGACACCCACCGGGAAAGCATTCAAGGTTCCAGTTGTTTCAGTTTGATGGTAGGGTGTAGATGTGGAGCAAACCACATGAAACCTACACCTACAAATATCAAGGTGATTTGGACAGCCGTCTGGAATGCATTCAAGGTTCCAGTTGTTTCAGTTTGATGGTAGGGAGTAGATGTGGAGCAAACCCCATGAAACCTACAAATATCAGGGTGATTTGGACAGCCGCCGGGAAAACAGTTAATGTTCCAGTTGTTTCAGGTTTATTGTTGTGTGTAGATGTGAAGCAAACCCCATGAAACATACACCTACAAATATCAGGGTGACTTGGACAGCCGTCTGGAAAGCATTGAAGATTCCAGTTGTTTCTGGTTGATGGTAGGGAGTAGATGTTGAGTAAACCCCATAAAACCTACAAATATCAGGGTGATTTGGACAGCCGCCGGAAAGCATTCAAGGTTCCAGTTGTTTTAGGTCGATGGTAGTGTGTAGATGTGGAGCAAAGACTATGAAAGCTACACCTACAAATATCAGGGTGATTTGGACAGCCGTCGAGAAAGCATTCAATGTTCCAGTTGTTCCAGGTTCATGGTAGGGTATAGATGTGAAGCAAACCCCATGAAACCTAAACCTACAAATATCAGGGTGATTTGGACAGCCCCCGGGAGAGCATTCAAGGTTCCAGTTTTTTCAGGTTGATGGTAGGTAGTAGGTGTGGAGGAAACTCCATGTAACCTACATCTACAAATATCAGGGTGATTTGGACAGCCGCCGAAAAAGCATTCAAGGTTCCACTTGTTTCAGGTTGATGGTAGGGTGTAGATGTGGAGCAAACACCATGAAACCTACACCTACAAATATAAGGGTGATTTGGACAGCCGCCAGGAAAGCATTCATGGTTCCAGTTGTTTCGGGTTGAAGGTAGGGTGTAGATGTGGAGCTAACTCCATGAAAGCTACACCTACAAATATCAGGGTGATTTGGACAGCCGTCGGGAAAGCATTCAAGGTTCCAGTTGTTTCAGATTGATGGTAGGGTGTAGATGTGGTGCAAACACCATGAAACTTATACCTACAAATATTAGGGTGATTTGGACATCCGCCGGGATAGCATTCAAGGTTCCAGTTGTTTCAGGTTGATGGTAGGGTGTAGATGAGGAGCAAACCCCATGTAACCTACACCTACAAATATCAGGGTGATTTGGATAGCTGTCGGGAAAGCATTCAAGGTTCCACTTGTTTCAGTTTGATGGTAGGGTGTAGATGTGGAGCAAACCCCATGAAACCTACACCTACAAATATCAGGCTGATTTGGACAGCCGCTGGGAAAGGATTGAAGGTTCCAGTTGTTTCAGGTTGATGGTAGGGTGTAGATGGGGAGCAAACCTCATGAAACCTACACCTACAAATATCAGAGTGATTTGTACAGCCGTCGCGAGAGCATTCAAGGTTCCAGTTGTTTCAGGTTGATGGTAGGGTGTAGATGTGGAGTAAATCCCATGTAACCTCCACCTACAAATATCAGGGTGATTTGAACAGCCACCGGGCAAGCATTCAAGGTTCCAGTTGTTTCAGGTTGATTGTAGTGTGTAGATGTGGAGCAAACCCCATGAAACCTACACCTACAAATATCAGAGTGATTTGGACAGCTGCCGGGAAAGCATTCAAGGTTCCAGTTGTTTCAGGTTGATGGTAATGTGTAGATGTGGAGCAAACCCCATGAAACCTACACCTACAAATATCAGGCTGATTTGGACAGCCACTGGGAAAGCATTCAAGGTTCCAGTTGTTTCAGGTTGATGGTAGGGTGTAGATGTTTAGCAAACCCCATGAAACCTACACCTACAAATATCAGGGTGATTTGAACAGCCACCGGGCAAGCATTCAAGGTTCCAGTTGTTTCAGGTTGATGGTAGGGTGTAGATGTGGAGTAAACCCCATGTAACCTACACCTACAAATATCAGGGTGATTTGGACAGCCGCCGGGAAGGGATTAGAGGTTCCAGTTGTTTCAGGTTGATGGTAGGGTGTAGATGTGGAGCAAACCCCATGAAACCTACACGTCCAAATATCAGGGTGATTTAGACAGCCGCCGGAAAAGAATTCAAGGTTCCAGTTGTTTCAGGTTGATGGTAGGGTGTAGATGTGGAGCAAACCCCATGAAACCTACACCTACAAATATCAGAGTGATTTGGACAGCCGCCGGGAAAGCATTCAAGATTCCAGTTGTTTCAGGTTGATGGTAGGGTGTAGATGTGGAGCAAACCGCATGAAACATACAACTACAAATATCAGGGTGATTTGGACAGCCGCCGGTAAAGCATTCAAGGTTCCAGTTGTTTCAGGTTGATGGTAGGGTGTAGATGTGGAGCAAACCGCATGAAACATACACCTACAAATATCACGGTGATTTGGACAGCCGCCGGGAAAGCATTCAAGATTCCAGTTGTTTCAGTTTGATGGTAGGGTGTAGATGTGGAGCAAACCGCATGAAACATACACCTACAAATATCAGGGTGATTTGGACAGCCGCCGGGAAAGCATTCAAGATTCCAGTTGTTTCAGGTTGATGGTAGGGTGTAGATGTGGAGCAAGCCGCATGAAACATACACCTACAAATATCAGGGTGATTTGGACAGCCGCCGGGAAAGCATTCAAGATTCCATTTGTTTCAGGTTGATGGTAGGGTGTAGATGTGGAGCAAACCGCATGAAACGTACTCCTACAAATATCAGGGTGATTTGGACAGCCGCCGGGAAAGCATTCAATGTTCCAGTTGTTTCAGGTTGATGGTAGGGTGTAGATGTCAAGCGAACCCCATGAAACCTACACCTAGAAATATCAGGGTGATGTGGACAGCCGCCGGGAAAGCGTTCAAGGTTCCAGTTGTTTCAGGTTGATGGTAGTGTGTAGATGTGGAGCAAACCCCATGAAACCTACACCTACAAATATCAGCGTGATTTGGACAGCCGCCAGGAAAGCATCATTCCAGTGGTTCTCCGACTACTTGCGATTCTTTGTGTGTCGTGTCCCTTCAGCACGTAGTCGATCATGGCTCTCCACAATTTTTTGTCCTTAGTAGGTCTTACTAAATTTTGTCTTTTTGTTCTGCCATCCATTTACTAAAGCTCACTAAGTATGTTATCCGTTCTTTTCCTTTGTCCCTCTGCCCTGTGTGTATCAAATTTTCCTAGTCCTCTTTCCTCAAAATGTGCGCTAGAAATTTCAACTCTCTCTTCCTGATGTTAACTACAATTGATTTTTTTGGTTCCATTTTCTCTAAAGCTTCGTTCATCATTGCTCACATGTTTAGTTCATGATACCCTCAGCATCTTTCTGTAGAACCACATTTCTTTTCCTTCAAGTTTCTTCTTCGTCTTTGAGGAGATTATCCAGCACTGGTTTTTAATAGAGGTGAACTGATATTACGTAACATTTTAGTACACTTTTATTTGCTTCTAATGAATATTTTTTACCTGGACAGCCCATTTATGCCGACTGAGGTTGTTTTAAAGTTTGGGTTTTTTTTAGACAACGAACAATTTTCAAGCTAAAATAGCGAGTGAAATGACGAGTCAATTCCGAATTCCGTTTTTGGCGGTAGCAGATATATCAGAAAAATATGTTACGTTAGTGAGTTGTCGCCCTTGATAAACTACACTATCTAAAATCACGTATATCGTCAAACCAACCAATCACTAGCTAGAATATGTTGACGCCAATTATAAAGAACTCTATTCTGGTCTGTGGAATCTTCCTCAACACAACCAGCCTTACCTCTTTTTAGGAAATGCACTCTTCCTAACTGATAAGCAAAATTCTACTTTCATACAATATAACAAGTATTCATTGGTCATTCACCTCCAATCTGGCTTGCTGATTGGTCAGTTCTGACCAATCAAACCGCCTGCACGCGACCTATCTGTTTTCCCGCTCATGTGCTGGGAGCCACTTGACCAGTATAAAAGCGAAAACACGTGTGAACTTTTTGAGAAAGGATTAGTAATTTTCATTCATCTCGCTCGCACGTCACAAGATGTAACCTTCGCCAACTTTCGTCTTAGTCATTGCTGACAAGATTGTTTTTAAGACAATTACCAACATTCATGAACTCTGAAATCACTCCTGAACTTTTATCAACTTTAGAACTCACAATTCCAAATTTTATTCTTCTGAATTACAAGTTCAATATTACAGTAAAAGGTAAATTACTTCTTAAGAACTTTCTGTTTAAAAGACACTTAATATTAACAACTTTAATATCAACATTAACGAACGATTACAAGAAAGACATTCTGAAACTTAAAACATCATACATATTTGCCAACATAACATATACCAAATATTCTGCTTGTACATTGTTTTGAATGTTTTATTAGTTTCTAATTAAATGTCTTGTTCGTAATATGAACTCTGGTACAAATATTTCCAAATCAAAGGGACACGACTCTGTCCTACCTTTTCTTTGCATGTTGTACACCAACCTAAATAAATCTAATTGTTACGTTTTAAAACAAATCAGTTGAATTTTGTATTTTATTTTGATGTTAGTGGTAATAGTTAATTGACACGCAACTTATTCTCAACAAATATTACCACATAATTAACCCATCCACTACAGGTTTTTTACTCTACCTCATTTCTGACAAGACCTGCCAGACACAGGACGTCAAAAAAAAAAAAAAAAAAAAAGAGCGGTAAAGCACATCCTGCAAAAGGAGACGTAGATTCGGATTCGTAGATTTCTGCCAAGATCTACCAGGCACAGGACGTCAAAATCGTCTCTGATTCTACCTGTACTTTGACATGAGAGCCGTACTATATTGGCACGTAAACGAAACCATTCTGCAACACCAAGGACTTCAGTTAAGTGGATTGTTTCATTATAAAATAACCATAAACAGAACAATTTGTTTGCAACAAGAACTATTATTATTTCTATAGTATTATATAATTATATAATATATGAACTTCAATAATATTTCTTTTAACTTTCAATTTGTGTTGTGTGTTCTTTCTGCATTGATATTGTTTGCGGCTTAAATCGCTATAGATATCAAGAGGTAGATGGAACGGAAATTTGAGATTTGGATTTCTGCATTTATTTCTCAACTGCGCACGCGCAAGCGCATGCATGCACACGCACACACACACAAAATAACGTTTAAAACAATAAAAAAATATATTAAGATTAATAAATAAATACCATTATTTCTTTAGAAATTGCTTTGTTTACGTTTCGAATACAAAACTGAGCAGTTATGACTTTCGATAATTTGAATCTGTAAAATGCCCACTGCTACTACAGTATGATATCAACCAAGACACTTCGACCTACCGTAAATAATAATACACCCATTCATTGCTTGAAAGTGCTCAGGTAAAACAACTGTATACTGTTTTTGTTTTTTTTTGTTGTTTTTTTTTTCAGATGACATCAGATTAGGTTACAAACATTAAAATCAATATTTGAAAAATGTTTTATACAAAAACTTGTAAATTATTCTTTATACATCACCAATTCACTGATTACTGCCTTTAACCTTAACCCTAACTCCTAACCACTAACCCTAACCTCTAACTCTAAAATATTTTATACTTTCAACAGATAGTAAATATCTTACCATAGTAAAAAAAATGAAAAGTAGATCTCATACTATAGTAGAAAATGGACCGTAGATACTATAGTAGCACTGAATGTTCCTTAAAGGCAAAATAGGGGCTTGCTTGATTTTCATGCTCTTCGTGGCTGAGCGGTAAAGCACATCGTATCTAACGACAGTTTTTCATGCAAAAGGAGACGTAGATTCGGAGCTTCACGGCGCACGAAAAACTAAGACGAAATATATTATTTCGTCTTGGTGATTGCTTATATAAGGGAAAATTTCGCCCTGAAGATGACAATTTGAAATTGTCGAAAGTACTTGGACCGTCAATTCCATCTGACAATAACTCGAATATAAAAATTTTATTCAAAGAATTGATAGAAAGTTGATGTCTCATTAAGTCTTGTTAGCGAAATGATTTCGCCATTAATCACATTACCAT
>OZ010607.1:11695490-11705490 GCA_963932145.1 Acanthosepion lycidas | reverse complement strand
ATATATAACCTGAAGAAAACCGGAATGTACAACGTCTGAAACGTCGTGGATATGTCAATAAACATGAGAACAACACCCCGAACAATTAAATACCGTGAAAAGAGAAAGATGTGTGTATATGCATTCATCATTCCTAAAGATGTATAATTACTGACATTTTTCCTCTATTTAGGGGTTTAAATAATTAAACGCTGCAGATGTTTACTTTACACTACTTGGAAAAGGCATGGATCTAGTTTTCCCTGCTCTCACTCCCATCGACATATACTTTTGTACAAATTACTTACCACTGACATCACGTACTAAACGAATGAGAAAAAGCGGATGAGCGAACATCCGGGCAAACCACTCTCCCATGTATAACTTACCTGCCCAGACGCTACCATTATGTAGCCGACGCCCTCCTCCTTCGTGAGCCTTGACAGGAGTCAATATATAAGATTTATAATAAGTTAGGTATAAAAGCCACATGTATGCATGCAGGCGTGTGTCGTACGCGACAGCCTATGTCACATTCGGATTTTAATGTGTGTGTGGACGCTAGAAAATTTATTTTCATTTACTAGCAACGATTAACTCAGAAAACTGCTATCATAGTGCCGGCTACCAGTGTACTGCTATAAAAACTTAAAAAAAAAACAACTGTTTTATTGAAAGAACGAAAGATAAAATTTGTAGAAATAGTAGTTCAACTATTACTACTGCTTGTCGTACCAACTATCTTACTAGAATTACCAATATATATATATATATATATATATATATATATATATATATATATAGATAGATATAGATTAGATAGATAGATATTTATATTTACACATATATATTTATATATATATATATTTATATTTTTTATAATTTGTCGTTTCGAATGCATATAGCATAGTATATTTATTTGCTGAGTTTAGCTTAATTTGGCACAAGGCCACAGTTATGGGGCACTCAGTGAGAATCGAACTGTCGGACTAGACTAGAGCGCTAATTGTTACCCTACGACGAGTCGATCATCGGACCAAAGGTTTGCGAAAGAAAAAAAAAAGAAAAATAGCAAATTTCGAAGGCTGGAGAAAAAAAAAGAAAAAAAGATCAAAGAGAATGGAAGAAAAAGAGAGTCGACGAAAAAACAAAGAAGAGAGAGACAAAAGAAGCGTTAAAACAAACAAATAAGTTTAAAAAAAAAAGACTCAAAGAAAAATGTCTGGAGAAACGGCCTAAAGTGAAAAAAAAACCCCAAAAAACAAAAAAACCTTCAAGCGAAAAGGAATTTATGAATCACTTCATTTTTAACCCCGATAAAAATCAACAACAGGTAGGTCAGTCTGTCTGTCTATCTATCTATCTATCTATCTATCTATCGTTACTTTAATATTATATGAATCCGGTAAGAAAACTATATCATTATACTGTTCCATGTGCGTGGTAGTGTGCGGAATACATATCAAACACATTTTTTTTTTTTACGAAGTATTTCGCTTTTTTTTAACTGCTGCTGCTACACATTGTCTCAGCTTCAAAATTACAAAGGCCAAATCGTCCTTTATCTGGACGATTCGGTTTAAAAAGAAGAGAGAGAGAGAAGAAAAAAAGTTTGATGTTTGTCGTAATTGCATTTGTTTGCTGGAATCAGCTATTGTTATTTCTTCTCGTTGTCACATAGAATTTGTGGAAGGCTATCGGTTTCGCTTCGTTGTGGCCTGCTTTTCACACACACATGAAAAAAAAAATAACAGTGTTTTGTCATATATTACGTTTCATTGTTTATTGGCCTCACCACCGAGTGAAAGGAACGCGGCGCATACACACATAAACGCACATGTACACACACATACAGAGACACATATATGCTTAGGGTGCTATAACCTAATGGCTAACGAGCCGGTTTTAGCAGACAAGATCGATTCTTGTGAATGTCCCGGCAATATAGTCTTGTGTTGTGTTATATATTAGACTCCAGTTAGTAAACACACACACACACACACACACACACACACACACACACACACAGACA
The DNA here is from genome assembly GCA_963932145.1 of Acanthosepion lycidas. NCBI lineage: Eukaryota > Metazoa > Mollusca > Cephalopoda > Sepiida > Sepiidae > Acanthosepion > Acanthosepion lycidas. The sequence goes on along the minus strand of OZ010607.1, from coordinate 11,703,479 downwards.
CATGTAAAACCATGCACAAATATACACATGCATGTATGTATGAGGTGCTTTATTTAGTGCGATGGTTAACAAGCCTGTATTGCTGATTAATACTAAAATGTAATGAGTTCGATTGTCACAAGTGCCCTGGCAATGGAGTTATGAGGTATATTAAATTACAATTATTAATGTTACACACACACAAATACATACACATATACACGCACACATACGCATACACACAAACATTCACACACACATATATATTATATTTTAACACTTGTTTTGTCATTTAATGTTGAGATATATATTAGTAACCCAGTGAGGATACATATTCACTTAGTTTTACATATATATATATATATATGAGGACGTGTGCATAATTGTGTTTGTGTGTGCGTGTGCATGCATGTGTGTATGCAGGCGTGTGTGTGTGTGCAAGCGTGTGTGTGCACGCGCGTGCACGTGCGTGTGTGTGCACGTGTGTGTGTGCGTGCGTGTGATTATAACGTGGCGTCACCCGAAATTCCGCGAGATTTGAGATTATTAAGAATAAAATTGCCATAACATTTAGTTTCCACCGTTACTTTCGAAGTAATTTATTTTTGAGCCAAACGATTCCAAGATTAAAATGTGTAGCAGCAGAAATCCGTACGACATTCGGTTTGCGCGCGCTGTTCAAATTCTTCGGAATTCAAATGAAGACATTCACACACACACACACACACACAAAATAATTATTTTTATTTTATTTTTTAATTGTTTTACTCCCAAGCAAGGCAATAAAGCAACTATAACGCAAAGATTTACTAAGAGTGAGAACATATGAGAATTGATACTGCATATAAATTTTTGAATATATATATATATATATATCTGTGTATATCTATGCATATGTGCATACATGCTTACCGGCCCAAGTCCAATAATACTACCTCCAACGCTGTAGGGTCTGTTCGTACTGCTACATGTCATAGGTCAATGCATAAACACACACAGAGACACACAGACGCAGACGCACACAGATACAGACATAGACACACACACACATATACATACATATATATATATATATATATATATATATATATATATATATATATATATATATATAACAAATCTAATAAAACGACGCCCAACGCTGTAGGGTATGTTCGTACTGCTACATGCCATAGGTCAATGCACACACAGACACACATACACACATACACACACACACACAGACACACGCACATATATATATATATATATATATATGCTTACCGGTCCAAGTCTAATAATACGACGCCCAAAACTGTAGGGTCTGTTCGTACTGCTACATGTCATAGGTCAATACACACACACACACACACACACACACAGACACACACACACACACACACACACATATATATATATATATATATATATATATATATATATATATATATATATATATCACGAAGTTCTTCTCAGCAGAGGTGCATTATAAACGACTGTGTGAGTTTTGAACGAAGCATAAATGTGCCTGATCATATATCTGTAACAGGGATTAGTTATCAACCTAAACGGAAAAGTTGTTGACTATTATACATACATACATACACACACGTGTATACACACACAGAAATACACACACATGTGTACGTGTACGCATATGTGTATATGTATGTATGTGTGTATGCGTAAGTGCCATGTAAACTGTGACCTCGCTTTCTCTACTTATATTAATATTTAAAAATATTTATTTTAACAATGGCCTTGAAATTTAAAGGACGGAAATAGAGGATTAGGCATCATATATATATATATATATATATATATATATATATATGTAAGCAAAAATATACATATGTGTGTTTCAGTGTGGGTGTGAGTGTGTATGCGGGTGTGTTTGTGTGTCTATGTTAGATAAAGAGAGAGGCTGACAATGGGAGATTCAGAATGAATGTTAGATGTTAAGGACTTAAAATACAGACATTTATGCAGACACGCACACACACATATATATATACATACTTACATATATATCTGTGTGTGTGTGTGTGCGTGCGTGTGTATATATATATATATATATATATATATTTATATATAAATATATAAGTGAACATAGAAATCAACACTTAGAGACGACAGTCTGTTTCATGCTAGACGCATTCGTGGCCTAACGATTGCATCTAGCATGAAACAGACTCTAAGTGTTGAGTTCAATGTTCAGTTTTATATGTAGACACGCTTTATCTCTGATATTAAGCACTTTATCCCATAAATATAGCACACCTTAAGAGCATATTTCTTCATATATATATATATATATATATATATATATATATATATATATATATATATAACCAGTTCACCATGATGATCCCATGTGGTGAATCCTAGGTAGGTAGTACCTGGCTCATTAGGATGTATTTATTTTAAATATATAAATACATACATATATATATATATATATATATATATATATATATATATATATATATATATATATATTTCAATTAAAAGGTGCAATTATAATTTATAAATTCATGAATCATTCATACAAAAAACAAATATAGAGCTTAATGATTTAAATGGCGAGAATACATAATCGCAAACAATATAAATAAGATAAATCAACCCCGAACCTGTATATGAATTATATGATCCCCGTTTATAAATTCCAGTTGCATAAGGTCTTTTTAATTTTTTACAAGCTTTCGTCTGTTCCTACAGACATCATCATGTATGGAAGTAGATTTTGTTCTTGTTTTTACTTTTATATATATAAATTCACAAGAGGATAGAATCCAGGTAGAACTCAATGTCCAGGACAGAGTAAGAATATAATATAAAAGGCTCAGAAACTAATATTCCTTTGTTATAATTTATTACATTAGAATCGTAGTCACGATCCAATTCATATATATATTATAAATATGGATTAACTCCGACAATTATTTTAATATATTTTCTGTTTATACGTTGTTTTTATAGATACAAATATTGAAGTAAATACAATGTTTATCAGACCGGTAAATGTAGTTGATATTGTTTATTATATACAGAGGATTTACTTAATATTTGTATGCATGAAAATAACGAATAGACTGAATATATATTAAAATATACTTTGGGAAATCTGTGACAAAAAATAAAAATGTGTTGCGTTTCGTCCCTTAGGACTTCATTGAAATAAAATGATATTTTCATCGATGTGATTACAAATACGAATGAAGGAGTGGGAGGACGCTAACATGTTTAAATTTTTAATTTCAAATATATTATTTAAAATTTGCTATATTTGTGGTGGGTATTTAGTGTTTGTGTATATAAACGCAATGCATGTTGATCGTTTAAGATGTAATACTCCTATACACCATAACATGTTGATTTCTATGCTCACTCTCTGGAAACAAACATACACATACTCACACAGACAAACATCTATCTCTATGCATACATATGTAGACACAAAGTTGGGTCAGCAAGTTTGTAGTGCAACCCAATTATTCGGGGAATGTTAACCTGAAATTGTCACATAATGTCGTTTTTGTGATTAATGGATCAGTTCAGGGTTAAGTGCATTGACAATGATGGGGATTATGTTGAAAAAATAAACATTTGCTGCTTTTTAATTAGTCTTCAGATGTAGCGTCAAACTCATGCATATGTAATATTAGGTTGGTGCAAAAATAATGACGTAATAATGTCGTTTTTTGACGTATTTTTAACGTCAAAAAACGACATTATTACATCATTATTTTTGCACCAACCTAATAAACAAGCCTTTTTAATGTCTCCTTAATGATTTCTTGACAGTTAATTTATAAATTTCAACGTCCTGTGTAAGACATTACACTACATCCGTGTCCTTGGTAAGACGATAGACTACATCCAACAGCAAGGCGTCTGATTAAGAGATTTTTAGGAGCGTGGAACCACCTCTTAATTGCTAGTGTTCTCTGATTCACGCTGACCCGGGATGGTAGAACCTGTTAGCGTCTTACGAGCAAATAGTTAAAACCCTATGAAAGTGTAAAAATAGGTTTTATTACCAGCAATAGATTTTTTGAAAATACATTATCAGTAATGAATTTTTGAAAAAAAAAAAAAAAATATTACCACCTATACATATTTGAAAAAAAAAATATTACAGCAATATATTTTTGAGGAAAATATTGCCAAAAATCAGTCAGTTATGTACCATGCGAGGATACATGTTTAGGCGATCATGTATCTTTTGATATATGACTGATGAGGCAGATTTTTTCCCGCAGTAGGTTGCCATTTTTTCTGCGGTTGACCAGTTGCCATCCAAGGCTATAGAACTCGGTCTGTCCTGCTATTTACCATAGCTGGGGGAGACGAGATTTCTTAACTTTCCCAAGGGTATTACCATGTAAGTGAATGCAATGGATTTGACTGGAATTCGAACTCGGCTCTCCGATTCCTCAATCCGAGATGCTATCTATTTTTTGAAAAAATAAGTATTACCAGCGATGCTTTTTTTTTTTTTTTTGAAAAAAAATATTATTGTTAATAAAAATTTTTTCAGCGTTAAATAATCCATTGAGGTTAATATGCCGTAAACCAAACCAAACTAAACCAAACCAAACTAAACCAAACCAAACTAAACCAAACCAAACTAAACCAAACCTTGTTAATCCTACATATTTTTATTACTTAAATGAGCTTTTACTGAAATACGAGTATGGACTAAAAACCAAATTTAAGCAATAACGATCTGTCAGATCATTCTATATTTCTGAGATGTGGTATTATGTACGCTATTTAAATTATTTGGACTATTGTCCTCATCTTTGTCGCCATATTTATTACAACGTTTCGGCCTTTCAGTATCTATCTATATTTCTGAGATGTGGTATTATGTACGCTATTTAAATTATTTGGACTATTGTCCTCATCTTTGTCGCCATATTTATTACAACGTTTCGGCCTTTCAGTATCTATCTATATTTCTGAGATGTGGTATTATGTACGCTATTTAAATTATTTGGACTATTGTCCTCATCTTTGTCGCCATATTTATTACAACGTTTCGGCCTTTCAGTATCTATCTATATTTCTGAGATGTGGTATTATGTACGCTATTTAAATTATTTGGACTATTGTCCTCATCTTTGTCGCCATATTTATTACAACGTTTCGGCCTTTCAGTATCTGTCTATATTTCTGAGATGTGGTATTATGTACGCTATTTAAATTATTTGGACTATTGTCCTCATCTTTGTCGCCATATTTATTACAACGTTTCGGCCTTTCAGTATCTATCTATATTTCTGAGATGTGGTATTATGTACGCTATTTAAATTATTTGGACTATTGTCCTCATCTTTGTCGCCATATTTATTACAACGTTTCGGCCTTTCAGTATCTATCTATATTTCTGAGATGTGGTATTATGTACGCTATTTAAATTATTTGGACTATTGTCCTCATCTTTGTCGCCATATTTATTACAACGTTTCGGCCTTTCAGTATCTATCTATATTTCTGAGATGTGGTATTATGTACGCTATTTAAATTATTTGGACTATTGTCCTCATCTTTGTCGCCATATTTATTACAACGTTTCGGCCTTTCAGTATCTGTCTATATTTCTGAGATGTGGTATTATGTACGCTATTTAAATTATTTGGACTATTGTCCTCATCTTTGTCGCCATATTTATTACAACGTTTCGGCCTTTCAGTATCTATCTATATTTCTGAGATGTGGTATTATGTACGCTATTTAAATTATTTGGACTATTGTCCTCATCTTTGTCGCCATATTTATTACAACGTTTCGGCCTTTCAGTATCTATCTATATTTCTGAGATGTGGTATTATGTACGCTATTTAAATTATTTGGACTATTGTCCTCATCTTTGTCGCCATATTTATTACAACGTTCCGGCCCTTCAGTATCTGTCTATATTTCTGAGATGTGGTATTATGTACGCTATTTAAATTATTTGGACTATTGTCCTCATCTTTATCGCCATATTTATTACAACGTTTCGGCCCTTCAGTATCTGTCTATATTTCTGAGATGTGGTATTATGTACGCTATTTAAATTATTTGGACTATTGTCCTCATCTTTGTCGCCATATTTATTACAACGTTTCGGCCCTTCAGTATCTGTCTATATTTCTGAGATGTGGTATTATGTACGCTATTTAAATTATTTGGACTATTGTCCTCATCTTTATCGCCATATTTATTACAACGTTTCGGCCCTTCAGTATCTGTCTATATTTCTGAGATGTGGTATTATGTACGCTATTTAAATTATTTGGACTATTGTCCTCATCTTTGTCGCCATATTTATTACAACGTTTCGGCCCTTCAGTATCTGTCTATATTTCTGAGATGTGGTATTATGTACGCTATTTAAATTATTTGGACTATTGTCCTCATCTTTATCGCCATATTTATTACAACATTTCGGCCTTTCAGTATCTGTCTATATTTCTGAGATGTGGTATTATGTACGCTATTTAAATTATTTGGACTATTGTCCTCATCTTTGTCGCCATATTTATTACAACGTTTCGACCCTTCAGTATCTGTCTATATTTCTGAGATGATGTATTATGTACACTATTTAAATTATTCGGACTATTGTCCTCATCTTTGTTGTCATATTTATCACGTTACGGCCGTTGTACGCTCCGGCCTTTTTCAGGTGGTTGGAATGTTGAACCGAACCCTTATATCCCTCGCTGGATTAGATTGTTCTAGTTCCACGTGCTATGTCTAATGGATGTCGGTTATCAGTTATCTCCTGTTAATTCCCCTCTCCAAGTTCTCCACCGCCTTAACCAGGTATTGAACTCACACTCTGTCCTGTCACTGGATGTAACTAACGCCTTTATCCACAATGGCCGAAACGTTGTGATAAATATGGCACCAAAGATGAGGACAATAGTCCGAATAATGTAAATAGTGAGGGATTAATGTATAAAAGATTCCTGCCACAATCTTTGCAAATTACTTTGTTTACGTTAGTTTACGAAACTGAGTAGATATATTTATTTCAAGAGTCATAGAAAAAAATCTGTGTTTAAAAGCACTTTTCAATCTTTGCTTAAACATTGACGCACTCTGTGACCGAGAGGTCAAAGCATGTCAGATCTAATGATGGTTTCCTTTAGGGGGACACAGGTTCGAATCCTTTCAAAATGCGCATATTTTTCTCTTATAAGATTATTCAGGCCGGTAGACGTAAATAAAAAAAATATTCCATTTAATAAATAAACGGATCGTCTACTCAAATACGAGTATCCACTTAACATATAAGTACAGTGTAACCCGGATAAAAGAGAGTTGCCGGGACCGGAGAAGACGTCTCTTATATCCGGGTTTCTCTTATATCCGGGTTTGGTCTATTTTGTTTACATTAACACAGGCTCTAATTTGGGACCAGATAAAATCTCTCTTATATCCGGGTCCCTTATATCCGGGTTACACTGTAATAAAAAATTCATTTTGTTTTTAAGTTTCTTTCGATGTAAAAAAAAAAAAGACGAAAAAAGCACAGAGATATTTACTCACATAAATATTTCAAGCGAGTTCATTTTTAAGACTTATCCTTACTGAATGCATTACATTTGTATGCCTTGTGCCAGACTTAAGTAAATTTTCAAAACAGAAATGGAGGCTTGCTGTAGAGAGACGCTTAATGGGTTTGTTCCACTGAACATAGTGTAAAGACTGCTCAGTGGGTCCTAAGTTTTCTAGCCTCGTACAAGAATAAATTTTAGAATTGAGAAAACGGGATCAAAGTGAATGCCTGATTATTTATAGAATGCAAATATATTTAATAAAAAAAAAAATTAGAACGCTATAAAATATTTTTGCAGAAGAGCGAAGTAGGATGTTTGCTTCGACAGACGATTCATTATTTGACAGAAGATCCTTTATTTGAATAGCCACGATGTTAAGACTTGCCCAAGTTTACACGAACTATTAATAAAATTTAAACTCTTCTCGCACATGCTTAATAGACTTAACATATTTTTCTTGCACTGTAGTGAT
>OZ010607.1:11670490-11685490 GCA_963932145.1 Acanthosepion lycidas | reverse complement strand
AAGAAACCAATGTTTGCGTCAAAACTATTTTTTGCAAAAAAATGCAGAGTTCATGCCTTTTCCAAAAGCATTACTTAGTCCTGGGTATGACGATAAACTACATCCGGTGGCAAAGCTTCTGATCAGGAGATTGGTGGTTTTGAGGAGAGTGGAACCACCTGTTGTTCCCAGATCCACACTAACCCGTGGTGGTAGCACTTGTTAGGGTCGTAGCTATGGGCAAACAGTGACCCCACCAAAGAAAACACTATGAAAGTATAACAATACATTTTTATAGTAAAAAAAAAAGTACCAGCAATACATTTTCATATAAAAATGACCAACATTGCCTATTTATAGGCAACAAAGATTATGTATTCATAATACATTTTCAAAGAAGAATTGCCAACATTTTAACTATAGTTGAACCATTGCGTTAAAAATATATTTAGTTAAAGACATAAAAGTATGTGAAAAATATTTAGATTTCGACGGTAAATAACCCATGGAGGTTTTGATATGCCGCTAAACAAAATCAACCAACCCACCAAAAGCATTAGTGTGAATATCAGATGCCTCAACCATAATTCGAACACTGCCGATTACGTTTTCCATGCTGATAATCATTACACTACGTGACACATCCATTTAGTATAAGGGTTGATAAGACATAAAAAAAAACAATCAATTAATCCATACAGTGAAGTAATGGATAACGGCTTGGATTGTGGAATCGAGGAGCCGAGTTCGAATTCCAGTCGAATCCATTACATTCACTTACGTGCTAATACCCTTTGGGAAAGGTGTGAATCCTCTTCTCCCCCCCAGCTATGGGAAAATAGCAGGACAGACCGGGTTCTATAGCCTTAGATGGTAAATAGTCTACCGCAGAAAAATAGCAACCTACTCTGTCTCGTCAGTCATGTATTGAAAGATACATGATCACCTAATTGCATTTCACATAACTGACTGATAATACATGTACATATAATGTAGGGAAAATCAGATTCATGCCTTTCCAAAGTGCATTAATGCTATGTAAATATAAGCAGTTTCAGCTGGAATGTGAATTTATTTTACTGATTCTTTTTTGCTGCGATGATAACCGATACACTATTTTACATGTAAATTTAATACATAAATAGAATGTAGGGAAAGGTAGATTCATGCCTTTCCCAATGACATTAACGCTAAGTGAATGTAAGCAGCTTCAAATCGAATTTGAATTATATTACTAATCCCGTTTTCTATGCTGATAAGTGATACACTACTTCACACCTGCATTTTGTGCATGTATATAGAACGCAGGGAGATGTAGATTCATGCCTTACTCTGAATTAATTATAGCTAAGTAAACATAAGCAGCCTCAAGTGGAATTTGAATTTAGTTTACCGTTTCTATTATTCATCACTAATAACTGATATCCATTAAGTATATATGTAGAATGCAGGGAAAATATATATTCATGCCTTTTCCAGGGGCATTAGTGCGATGTTAACATAAATAGCCTCAACTAGAATTTCAGTCGCTTTTCCTATGTTAACAACTGATCCATTAATTTGTCTCTCACCACTCTCCCTCACTTTTCATTTTTCTTCTTCATCTATGTGCTGTGTCCTTTCAGGGCGTTGATAATGATGGCTCTCCACTTCCGGTCTACCGCTGACGTGCTCACGGCCATAACTGAATTTGCATACCAAGCTCTTGACAATAACAGAGAAACTCGAGCTGTGGCTCTAGATATCTCTAAGGCGTTTGACAGGGTTTGGCATGCCGGCCTTCTTCGTAAGCTTCAGGGATACCGTATTACAGGACGGTTATTTGACTTAATACAGTCATTCCTGTCAAACCGTAAAATGAAGGTCGTCCTAAACCGGTTCTCTTCCAGTTCCTTTCATACAAACGCTGGTGTTCCCAAGGCTCTATCCTGGATCCTATTCTGTTTCTGGCCTTCATCAACGATCTTCCTGATGTCTTCAATTCCCAAGTAGGCATCTACGCAGACGACTCTATCATTTACTCCTGTCTCAATAGTAATTCCGGCATTGCTGACAAAACTAGCCTGGCTGTTGGTCCCGAAAAGGACCTCCAATCTGTGGTTGACTGGGGCAGAAAATGGTTTATAAACTTTAAAGCCTCCAAAACGAGACACCTCTCATTTACCCACCATAGAGAACCCTCCCTGCCTTCTATCAGCATGGCGGATGCTCAACTCCACGAGAGCGTCTCTTTGCGCCTGCTTCGTCTCACGCTTTCCACTGACCTGAGGTGGAACAACCACATTGAATCAATAGCTTTATCCAGCACAAGGAAAGTTGGTTCCTTGTGTCGTGCCAGAAGGTTTTTATCGCCTGAGTCCATCCTTCAAATCTAAAAATCTACCATTCGTCCTTGCATTGAATACTTTTGCCATATATGGTCTACTGACCCCGCTGTTCATCTTGAGGTCCACAATAAAATCCAGAGACGGATATGCAATGTGATAGGTCCTGATCTGGTATCTTGTCTACAGTTGCATTCTCACAGACGTGCTTTGGCTTCCCTCTGTCTTTTCTACAAATATTTCATGGTAACTAGACGAGCTGCTTTCACTGGTATCCCAACTGGATGAATTTAAGCGTGCTACTAGGTTGGCATCTCAGTCCCACTCTTTCACTGTCGAAACAGTTAAATGTAATCGCCTCTTCCACTCCAACAGTGGGACCTCTTTCAGATATTCAAATGTAATGTCAATCGACATCTTTCGATGCCTTCATCTTGATTCCCATCCTTCTCTATATCCTTTCCTCAAACACCTCCAATTAGTATTGCTCTTACTCTCTGTAACCCCTTTGCGTGCTTAGTGGCACTTCCGCCTTGCTTGGGGTGAAATGCTTTAAAAAATTCCCCTTCTTTGTATCTCTTGATAAATTTTCTCTTTTTCTTATATCCCCCAAACTCTGTTCTGCCATCCATTTACTCAAGCTTGCTAGGTAGGTTATGCATTATTTCCTTTATTTTCCTTGCCTTTATTCTGTCCTGTGAATATCAAATATTCCTAACCTTCTTTCATCATTATGTGCCCTAGAAATTTCAACTGTCTCTTTCTGGAGTCCCTTTGTCTCCATTTTCTCTAATTCTTCGTCGTTGATCACATGTTCGGTCCATGGTATCCTCAGCATCCTTCTGTAGAACCGCATTTCTGTTGCTTCAAGTCTCTCCCTCATCAGTATTCGCTGCCATATTGGAGGACTGATATTGCGAAACACTTCAGCTCTCTTGTCTTTGTTTCTAACGACAGTTTTCAGTTTTGTTCATACTTTCCTTAGATTCTGGAAGACAACTTTCGACATCCCAGTGCGCGTTCGGATATTAATGTCTCATTTCCCAAATATTTAAATTGTTGTATTTGCTTGATTTCGTTATCGCCAATTTGTAATTTACATGTTAGGCTGCCCCTTTAACTGACAACCATAAATTCCATCCTGTTTTGGCGTTCCGTCGTGGTATAATGGTTAGTAAGCTTGTCTCGCTAAATCAATTACGCCTGGGTAGTGAATTCGATCCTCACTAGTTGCCTCCCTGTACTTGACCTTGTGCCACATCTAAGCTACACTTGGAAAATCCCTCTGTATCATTTTTGTCCTTGTTTGACTTTGGTTTCTCCAATTTTAACGACCATGGCCGCTGATTTTTTGCAATTAGTCCTTTCTTCTCGCTTTCCTTCATTATCTTCTCTAAGGGTTTTCATCATTTTCTTTTCTATGTCTGCTATCAATACCATGTCCTCTACATATGCTGTTAAAGTTGTAGCCGCCAATAATGATTCACTCAGAATTGTCTCGATCAATTAGGGCAGGCTGGCTTTTCACTTCTTTTAGAAAATCACATTGCACTTGGTTTGTAATCTGGGGGTTGACATGATAAGTACTGGCACCAAATATTAGATTCATAGCTTTTAAAGATTTTTGAACAGAAATCATCTAATGAAAATCTACAGAAATATTTAAATTCTACATTTTTTTCATTCATTTTTTTACAAATTGACTTCAAAATAATATAATTGCAAAAATAATTGCAAGATAGATTCTTTTGTGTTAGATACATTGAATGGAAAATATTGAAACCAGATTTCTAATTAAGAATCAACTAGAGTAAAATATGCAATTGTTTTACTGTATTCAACAAAGTATAAACTGTGTAAAAAAAAATGTAAAAGATTACAAAACAGCCTAATCAATGAATAAGATCTTACAGAAGTTCTTAGGTCATGATTAATAAAAACAAAAAATAGATAAAAGTGTATATAAAGCCATAAATGTTTTAAATTTGCATTGTTTATTGAAAATCATACTAAAAACTACTGCATATTACATCATAAGATGGCTTAGTTGTTCAGTATAATTTCCGTCTTATTTGATGGCACAATGATAATGACGTAATAATGTCGTTTTTTGACGTATTTTTTTAACGTCAAAAACGACATTATTATTTTATTATTTTTGCACCAACCTAATAATAATGGTACACTTGTTCCATGTATGAAAAAATTTCTAAACCTTCAGTAAATTAAAAAAAAATTATAAGGCTTTGTTATAAGACTTTCTCTGATCACCGGAATGAACGATTTTGAACCAAAACTTAATATCTTTAAACTCATTACTTTAAAAAAAACAAAACAAAAAAAAACAAAACAACAACAAAAAAAAAAATACGGTACGATTTGAAAAACATTATTTTGTGTCCTTATTTATCAAACCGCAACTTTCAAATTGAGCGCAATACCACGGATCCAAAATCGACCTGCCCTACTATACATAGGTCGCATTTTCTGTTAAAACACTTCTCTGTAGTCTCATATAGCCTCCGCCCAGTCTTGGAGACTTTTTTTCTATCTTTATCTAATTTCCCATCTCTGAAAGATAACACGTTTCTTTCTAAAGATTAACTACGACATATTTCTTTTATTTCACTAACATTAAGTTAATGTCAATGCCAGATTCAGAACTCGGATATAAGTTTAAAAGAACGTTTCATATTTATCTAATGTCCGATCTAGGATAAGAAAAGATTCTTTCGTAAGATGACAACGAAAATGTAATTCCTTATGCTGTTCGCATCAAATCTGTTATTAAATCTTCCCTCTCTTTCCACCTGCTCTTTTTCCGCTCTTTATTTTGTCTGTCTTCTAGTTTCCGAGTCACAAAGAACAACATAAACTACTACTACTGATACTACAAGTTCGGCATTTTTTTTCTTCTACCACTTTGCGAACTGATGGCCTGAAATTCTCTTCTCGCCTTCTTCCGCTTAGACAGTAAACATTCTAATCTGTACATTCACCGGCGCGGGCTCAAACTGAAATAGCGAGACGATCGTACGTGAAACCATATCCGTAGTCGATGAGGGCTCTCCACAGCTTCCTATCCTAAGCAATGTCTGTTCCTATAATATCCCTTCTCATCTCTGTACTGCCATTCATTTACACAAACTCCTTAGCTAAGTTAATCGATGGTTTCAATATGTCCTGTAAGTGTCAAACTCTCCAAGCCTTCTTTCCGTCCTGGGTAAGACGATAAACTACATCCAACAGCAAGGCCTCTTATCAGGAGACTTTGAGGAGCGTGGAATCACCTCATAATTTCTGGTGTTTCTGGGTCCGCCCTGAGCTTAGGCGGTAGCACCTGTTAGGGTCCCAACTATAGGCAAATTAACCCCCAAACTGGAGTCAAAATACTATGAAAGTGTAAAAATAGGTTTTAGAAAATAAATGTTACCAGCAATACATTTTTGAAGAAAAAATATTAACAGTAATACATTTTTGAAAAAAAATATTACTAGCAATAAAAATTTTGTCGGCTTTAAATAACCCATGGAAGTTGATACAGCGTAAAAAACAAACTAAACCAAACCAAGCCAAGCCGTCTTTACTCCTTATGTAGCAGAAAATGTATTTTCTGATTTTAACTTTTAGTGAAAATGTAGACAAAAAAGAAACTTATACTTAAAAGTAGGAAGAGATCGTTGAAATTTCTAAGATACATAATGAAAAGAGAGGGCTTGAAAAATCAGATACACACAAGACAGATCGAAAGTAAGATTGATTTGTTTTCTATAGCCTATGAACCTTTTTGCAGGTTATTTAAAGCCAGAGAATATTTTTAGACTACGAGATCTTTTTTTTGGGGGGGGTGATAATGTGATAATATTAGGTTGGTGCAAAAATAATGACGTAATAATGTCGTTAACGTCAAAAAATGACATTATTACGTCATTATTTTTGCACCAACCTAATAATAGGATAGTCATAGAAGTCTGACTAATTAACCCATAGCTGGGAAGATAAGAGGTAGATTTATTCCTTTCCCAATGGCAAGTGAATATAACGAATTCAAAGGGAACTGAAACTCGGCTCCCCGATTAATAATTCCGCACATCCAGATTTACAACAATTGGTATTTCCAAGCGGTCCCCCATCGAGGTACGGACCAGGCTCGACATTGCTTAACTTTGGCGATAGTACGGAAACTAGTGTTTCAATGGGACAGAGGAAAACAACGTATAACCTAACGAGCTTGGGTAAATGGATGGCGGAGCAAGGACCATATATATTAAGAGCTACAAAGGATAGGAAAGTGTGGAGAGCAATAATCGCCTATGTTCTGAAGGTACATAGAAAAAGTATGCTTTTTGATCTCATATTTTCTTCCCTTGGAAGTCTCTGCATCCTTCTGTAGAACCAAATTTCTGTTGCCTCAAGTGTCGTTTGCATCTGTGAGGAAATTGTTCAGTATTCACTGCTACGGAGCAGCATTTATTAGTTTAGCTTAGCATTGATTTTTGTTTTTAGTTTCTTAGGTAGAGTATGTAAGCTCATTGGCTTATCTCCGCTCCCTATTTTCTTTAGTTTAATTCCCCCTCCCCTTTGTCGTTAGGTGGCCAGAGATATCAGTTGTCTGGTGGATGCGGGACACCTTTCGTTTTAGGGTGTGGTTTTTCGTATTTGTTGTTGTGTTTGGGTGAGGGTGTGTTTCTCTAAGTGTTAAGCCGTCTGAGTTAATGTTTTTTATTAAAGTTCCGCATTAATTTCGTCCGGTTTCTGCAACATTTAGCGATTGTGGGGAATTTATGACTAATACTGTTTTGATTCTTGTAAATAATTCAGCGCTACTTACTTCGCTTCTAACGAAATCACCCTGTCTAAACAAAGAATTACGAGAGAAAAATCGTTAGAATAAAAGAAAATTTGTTCAGAAACTATACGACAGAGAATGCTGGAAATTTTCCTCACAGATGAATAACACTGATCAACATGAAACAAGAAACATTTTTTAGCTAATTTGATGATGCTGATTCTGTACATAACCTTAGTTATCATGGTTAGCTACCGATTTTGCTGTACTGAAATTGTTCATTTTTGGGAAAAAGATCAATTTACGATTTTGGCTGATCGCAAAATTTAGTTAATAAATGTCACAGAAAGCCATCAATTTTCAGGTAGGCCGAGCAAATTTTAAGATAGAAGTACTGATTTTTTCAGTTTATCGCCAAAATTCAAATTAACTGATAAACTTTATCAGTAATACAATTTAGTAAACCTGATAATTATGATGACATCAAAAAAAATGAAACCCTAAAATCTTCTGTTTGATATTCATAAATTTATTCCATCACTTTTATTCCTTCACTACGGAAGGGAACCAAGCACATTGAGAGGATTTTGTTTTCACAGTTGGAAAGAAACCCCAACTAAAGACATCCCAATTGAATGCACCTATTCCATTGTATACTGCTGGAGTATCAAAAGGGACTTAAATAACATTAAACATGGCAGACAATCAATAAAGAGAAAATATTTACCATAGTTCTTATGTTCACAAAGGTTTGATTTCTGTTGTTAGTTTATTAAATGATTTGATGAAAATATTTGTTGTGGTATATTCAATCGTGTTATTTTAAAACACTTAGGGTCTGATTGTTATTGCAAAAATAGTATTTCTTAATAAGCAGATCAATATTTGTTGGTTTAAATACGAATTGAGAGGTTTCTACGATTTTATTTTGAGAAATATTGCCATCGGTCAATATCATATATACAGGAAATAAATGATTTTTTTCCCGAAAAATGAATCATTTCTGTACAGCAAAAACAGTAGCTAACCAAGAAAAAGTCATTTTCAGATTCAGATCCAGGGCACCCCTCAAATTATCTAAAAAAGATGTTTGGTGTCTCGACACCTTTTCAGTTTTTTTTTTTTTTTTTGGACCAGTGTAATTGTAATGAAGCGCACATGGGCGAGTGGAATGAGTACTCGGAGAGCCGAGTTCGAATTCCAGTCGAGTTTGATTCACTTTCGCGCCAATACCTCTGGGAAAGGTATAAATCCATCTCCTCTTCCGGCTATGGGTTAAATAGTATGACTTGTATCTGAAAAAAAATCACTGCTGTCTCAAAAATATATTAATACGACATTCACTCGCAAGAATGAATTATATGTTCCGGTTTTAAATAACCTACAAAGTGTTGATAAACCGTAAACAATAAACCAGACATTTTTTAAAATCATTTCACCCCGAGCAAGGCACTAAATCCTCTAAGACGCAAGGTTTACTGAGTGTTATAGAATATGAGAAAATAAACATTATTAAAGAGAAAGAACAAGGGTTAAAAAAAACGAAAATATAGCGATTGACATTGCTTTTAAATTTTTGAAGATCAAAGTTTTTTGGTGAATGTTAAATATGACATGGATAGTAGAAGTGAATAATGAGAGAATTTTATAGAAATTCTATGAAACTGATACAACCAGAAAGGTACTGTTGATATTTCTGGAACATATAATGAGGAAATGGGGTCTGGAGAACTTATTATACACAGGATAATTTGACGATAAGAAAATCAAGAAGTGGTATATTAATTAACGTGTTTGTGTGAGTGGACGTTAAAACAAGAACAAATAGGGGTAGTAACTCGTAAAAAAGTTACCGAGAGCCACAAACGGCAGAGAGTTTTAGAGAACCATGATCACCCATGTACTTTGTACATAACAAATATCTATATTAGCCACATTAGTAGTTTAGTCTCCTGGTTTAGGACACTGGTTAGTCAATTTTAAATGAGCCAATGCGTCATGGAATCGATTTTTTCTTGATTTGTAACACGTGTGTCATTATGCTAGAGTAAGCTTTGTAAATATCAATAACTCTCTATTCCATAATAATTTACAAAGTTCGTGCTTCACAAAACTGAAAAAAAAGTCATCAACCTTGTTTCGTAAACCATTATTATTTTTATTAGTTCCAGCCTGGCTATATAATCAAAATTGTCCTGGATAAACGATAGACTACATTCGGCAGCAATCTGATAGAGATAGAAGCGTGGAATCACCCCTTAACTGTTCTTCTTCCCTGGTCCACCCTGACTCAGGGTGGCAGCACCTGTTAGGGTCCAAGTTACGTGAAGCCTTAAGCAAAAATGAACAGTACGTTTTTATAATAAAATGACCAACAATATATTTTTATAGCAAAAATGGCAATCAATACAACACTAAAAAAAGTTAAAATTACATTCTTTAATAAAATTCCCATCAATACATTTTTACATAAAAAATCCCAGAAATACTTTTTTGAATTGAAATTATCAGCATATACATTAAAAAATAAATTACCAGCAGTACAGTTTATTGTCTACAAAATATATAGCTAAAATGTTTACCCTCAAAGTAAATAATTACGTACATGTCTGTAGTTGAAAACATAAAACTGTGTACAAAATATTGTGCTGCTCAGAGCTTCATATATATATATATATATATATATATATATATATAATGGACTCTCCCGTCGGTTTCGACGTATGAGAATCTGACAGTTTATTGATTCAGTTATGAAAGTTTGTGCGATAATCTTAAGTGGCATTTAAGAACCGCTAGTGATTTACAAATTTACAAAGGCGGTCACATATGGAGCAAGTGTAAGGATTGTGAGATGAGATCATAGTTAGATTGGCTGACCTTTTAGATCTTGCTCTAGCTTCTTGAAGATAATTCAGTCAAGCAGATTGAAAATTTCTGAGTCCACTAAAATACGTTGATCCCCATTCTACCCGCTCCAAGGCTAAGCACTCAAGGGTGTTATGTGGTATATTGACTACTGACAAGTTGTTTTTCAGCTTGTCTTTGTATCTTAGCCATGGGCGCCGTACATTCCTGTAGCCCTGATCTAACTGGCTGTACATTAGGATCTTGGGTATCTTGTCATCAGACATTCTCAAGACATGACCAGTCCACCGTAACTGAGACTGTATGATAAAGTCTCGATTCCTCCAAATATTACACCCGTTAAACAGGTCTACGTTAGATGTCCTATCTTGAAGCTTAACTCCACAGATTGCACGCAGACAGCTTTTATAACTTATATATATATATATATATATATATATATATATATATATATATATATATATAATTTACCTCTCGAATATATATTTCAATTGAGCACTGTTGAATGACAATACAAACAACAGCCACCTGCGTTAATGCGAAGCTCTTCAGTAAAATGAATGGAGCACTCTGGCTGACTGACATTTGTTTACATTTGTAAAAACGAATTGCAATATTAGATTTATCTGTCGAATGAAGATAGCTCAGTAATTGAAACTCTGTCTGACACCAAATCGGCTGTGTTCCAATCCTGGCTTGAGGCATTCGGATGTCTAGTCGCACCGAAGAGCTGTGATACAGCGAAACAGTACTGTCTGCGAATGACATATATATATATATATATATATATATATATATATATATATATATATATATATATATATGAGAGAGAGAGAGAGAGGGATCATATTTGTTTCAACGAGAGAAAAGTATATATTTTAAAGAGAAGAGAAAAACGGCAAACGTTTTTGGTTATAATGTGTTTTTTTAAATATATATTATACTTTATTTTCCATATTTTTGCTACACGCGTTTCCGGTCTTGCTACCTTCATCAGGCAAAGTGTGGTTATTATTAAAAGGAATTCATTTTCCTTATGTTTCCCAATGTTTAACCATTGTCTTTATTGGGATGTGACGTTGTCATCATTTTGTTGTAATCAGTTATTTTCTGGTTCCAAACTGATCGCTTACACGAAAAAGTTGTCACAATATTATAATAGTGTTGCGCAATGGAGTAGCAGAAAAAATCCACATTCGTCAATTATAACAACAGAATACTTTTTCTTCACTCAACAATATATATAGAAACTATTATGTTATTATAATGGGTACTCTGAAATGGGTACTTTGAAATGACGAGTGTAACAATAAAATTGTTCAAATTTTCCAATTGTTATATTAAGATTTGAACCGTGGTATCTTAGAAAGGATTAAAGATATCATACTGGAATTCTCCGAGGTTTTTTATAACACTATTAGACTCTACTTTGAAGAGTAAGAATGTATTTAGCTCTAATCTGAAATGCTGACCCCTCTTGCTGTTGTGACCTCCTGATCCAGTTTTCCTCTTTACTGTTCCCGCTTTTTTAAAATTTATTCACCGTTCACTTGATGAGAATAGTATGAATTTTGATGCCATTACTGAAAGCCTCGATGAACTTTTTCGTCCCACAGTTACTCATTTGGGAAGACATATTGGGTCTAACATAAATGATTTAACCTCTTCTCTTTGCAACTCTCTCTATATAACTAAAAGGTTTTCTCAGTGATTCTTACAGCAGCAAAATTGTCCAATTGTTAGATTAAGCTTTGAACCATTGTATCTTCGAAATAATTAAAGATATCTTACTGGAATTCTCCGAGGTTTTTAAAACTCTGTTGGGCTCTACTTTGTAAAAATGTATAATTGCTCTCCAAGCTTAACATAAGTATAGTGATGAAATCGATCATAAACGAAAATGAAATGTTCATCATTAATTAATCATAGCTAAGGATCGGAAGATCATGAAGTATTGAAATAAAATTCAAATATATATATATATTATTTCAGGATCATTTTCAAACATATTCAAGACGATCTTCGCCCTCTCTAACCTTCTAACTTTCTGTCCTGAAGTAACAAACAGCCTCACAGTTTTCACGTACGATTTCATTTTCAAGTCTTTTTCACTACTCTTTGGACTGTCATAGCTAAAACTCCTCTCTCCCGTGCCTAACGTCTTACGGATAAAGTTAGATCTTTTCTAATTGATATCGTTAGCTCTAAGATGAAAAGATGATACCTCTTTCTGTTGTGACCTCCTGATTCAGTTTTCCTCTCTACTGTTCCCTCCTTTTTAAATTTATTCACCGTTCTCTTGATGGTCCTTGAATGGATTTTGAAGACGGAAGCCAGAGTATGGACGTTGGTACCATTATTGAAGTCCTGAATGATCTTTTTCATCTCACCTTTGCTCAGCTGGGAAGACAGTGGGTCTGACACTTCACGATTTTAACCTATTCTCTTTTTAGCTGAATTATCCAAGGGTTTTTCCGTGTCTTACAAAAAACCTTATCAATGTGGCCAAAATAATTGAAAACTTTTAAAAAGAAACTTAATTAGTATAGGATTTTTATAGATATTAAACATTTTGTGGGCTGTATTATTATGCTGTTACACGATTTGGACAAATTTACTATTACACACGGTATATATATATATATATATATATATATATATATATATATATGGCCTGACGATTGCGTCTGGCATGAAACAGACTGTCGCCTCTACGTGTTGACTTCAGTGTTCACTTTTATATTTACACATGCTCAATCTCTGATATATATATACAATAAATACCTATTTTCACCTCACCATTACAAATCATTCCTTTGGAAACCTGACAAGGTCCAAAATCTCTCTGTTGCCATTAAATTTTAATTACGGATTTGTTATTCTTTTTTTTTATTAGTTTTTTCTTTTCTATTTTTTTTTCTTTTTTTTTGTTTAGAAATGTATTTTTTTTTTTTTTTTGGAAGTGAATTGTTGACGACATATTTAGAAAAACAAAAAGTTACATTCGCCAAGATGCTTCCACCGATAAGCACAAAGAGTTCGAAAAAATAAAAAAAACAGAAATTTGTTGTTTTTAAATTCAAGATTCTGATTATCAGTTATGAATTTTTTTTTTTTTTAACTCTCATTGAAAATTGAATGGTGAACAGAAGCATTCCTCTCTTGATATTAACTCGTGAAACTCAAGATAAGAAGTTATTTTCAATTTAAATAATAATAATATAATCTTATTTATTTATTTATTTCGGCAATTTTACTCTTACACCGGCAGACGCCATATTTTTATTTATTAAACAGTGTATATTACAACTATCGGCCTGCGCATTCGAGAAATCTTTATAAAAAAATCCGTTCGCCAACGATTCGAACTTGCGACCCCTTATGTAGGGTAAACCACCGATTGATTCAGTTTACTGCTCGGTCATGGAGGACAACACAGCAATCAAGATTTTATTTTCCTTTTTTTTAAGGAAGCCACATCCTCTTTAGCCATTTTACTTTTTCATATTCACACAGTTTCGTATCTGAAAGCAATTTCTAAATAATTGATTTATTTTGACGCCAACTTTTAAAAATATCGGATTATAAATAAACCCAGTAAACCTTTACAAATATATATATATATATATTACTTCAAATATTATTGTAGTGGATATTCCGTATTTGAAATAGACGCCCCATTTGCATTTATTAAACGGAATGCATTACCTTTGTTAGCCTGCGCATTCGCGAAATCTTAGTAAAGCGAAATGCGTTCCCCGACAGGGATTGAACCCGCGTGCTTCTTTGTAGGGGAAGACTACCGTTTGATCCAGTGTGCTTTACCGCTCGGCCGCGAAGAATGCCGCAGCAAGCTATACACAATGATTAACGAGTAAATCGTCTATTTCAAATAACGAAGTATCCACTATAATAAGGTTAGAAGTAATAAAAATCATGAGTTAATTATAAATCCATTAAGTCTTTAGGAATTGCTTTGCTTTGTTCACGTCTCGGATATGAAACTGTGTAGATAAGAAGCTTTCGAGAAAATAATCTGAATGAAGAGCATGCGCTTTCCTTAAAAAGCAAAAAAGAACCTCGTCGGCTGTAATATACAGGGTGCGGGTCAGTTGGTTACCATCTGTAAGAAAAAAAGCAGCATGACGCAAATCACTCCGCTAGAAATTTGAAAACGGCATACTGTACTGCTTGGCATTCGAGTCGGAAGTTCCAGTCCGAACATTTCAGAGTGTTTGGGTGTCCATCTAACGACAGTGCAGAGGATCCGGAAAGAGTTGGATGAGTTTAATGGTGATTACGAAGGTACGGCAGCTCGGAAAACTCACGCTGATCGTTCTGATAAGAAAAGAACTCTCGAATTTGTTGGTGAGGGCCTCAGACTCAAAACGAAGGCCTACATCAAGTGCCTTGAGGAGGTAGTGCTGCCCTGAATCAAGAGGGTGGCTGCTGGAAGACCCTATTTCTGGCAATAGGATTCTGCACCATGCCACACATGCAGGAGAATGCAGTCATGGCTGCCAGACAATTTCTGCGACCACATCACCCCTTACATCTGGTCACCTAACTCTCCAGACTGCAACTCCCTTGACTATTATGTGTGGGGCGCAGTTGAACGAGAGACCAACAAAACTCCTTGTAACACCAAAAATGAATTGTAGGCAAAGATAATGGCAGCGTTTTGCAACTTAAATAAGGAGACAGTCCAGAAGATTTGCAGGAGATTCTGAAGTCGTCTGGAGGCTGTCGGTGAAGCCAATGGCGATTTTATTGAATATATTCCCTCTATAGCATTTCTAGTTATTTTTGTGTAATTTTGGTAAATTTGTCTGTTAAAATGAGATGTCAGCGTTAATTTTATTTTTGCGTAATTTAGACGACGATTTATCCATCGCATGCGGTAGGCAGGGAAATCTATGAGAAAGTGGAAAATCTGTCTTGTGTGACGCCTTTCGTCTTTCACCTCGGTCGAAAGGAGATGGTTATGTTGATGTAATTACGCGTGCGTATGCAGGGTGCATTCCGTGGCCTGGATCGAAC
>OZ010607.1:11660490-11665490 GCA_963932145.1 Acanthosepion lycidas | reverse complement strand
GAAATTTATTTTCTTATTTAACCTTGAGTCGTACTGAATACAAACAAGGAAAATAACACTCGAATTCTTTTTTCAAATACGCGACAACTTTTATTATGAACATCATTGTTACTCGAGTTTCTCATACAAAACCATTGTATAGTTTACCAATAAGGTGACAAACAAAGAAGCCTTGTGCAGTAAAAACTGAAAATGAATTTAGGGTGGGTTATGTTTGCTTTGCCTTCCTAATTTATAAAGTCGGTCAGCGTGAGATCACCGTGCCTGACAGCCAATGTTACGTGTATTTATGCTACTGTCAAAGAGTAAAACTTGTTTCATTTGAAGCCCAACTCAAATCTTGCGACGAGTTCTACTGTTAGTTTTAAACAGGTTTATTTATTTATTAAAATGTCTTGTAAATATAGATTCAACTTTAGATCAAGGCTATCGTAAGAGAACATACTTGACTATTCGTTTTGTCTAGAATAATCAAGCAATGGGGTCAAGTTACTTGCTAATAATAGTGGATGCCTGGCGGTATCATGGATAGCAGCTCAGAATAAGAAATCCGAGAGACGAGTTCGAATTTCAGTCGACTTAGTTATATCCACTTTTTTTTTTCAAAACATTTCACCCCAAGCAAAGTGGGAGTGCAACTAACACGCAGGGGATTACAGAGAGTGAGAGGAAAAGTAAAAAGGGGTGTTTGAAGAAAGGATATAGAGAAGGACGGGGATCAGTGTCAATGCATCAGAGGATGTCGATTGACATTGCATTTGAATATTTGAAGATTATAGCTATCAGGAAAGCAAGTAAGAGGAAGGGAATTCCACTGTCGGGAAGTGCGAGAGAAGAAGCTGTTGGAGTAGAAGAGGAGGTTACATTTAACTGTTTCGACAGTGAAAGGGTCGGTCCGAGATGCCAACCTCGTGACACGCCTAAATTCATGTAGTTGGGGTACCAGTTGAAAAAGATCGTCACAGCAGTTGCAATGAGAATATTTGTAGAAAAGACAGAGGGAGGCCACAGCACGTCTGTAAGAAAATGACTGTAGACGAGATGCCAGATCAGGACGTATCACATTGCATATCTATCTCTGGTTTTTGTCGAGGACCTTACGTGCAAATATCATTGAGAAAGGTATAGATCCATCTCTTCCCCCAACTCCCGAGTATAGGGAAATAGCAAGACAGATTGGGTCTTATAGCCTTGATTGACAACCCGTTTCGAAGAAGGAAAACTCTGAATTCAAAACAGTATGGAGAGTATTGCCCTAGACACACCACTTCTGTTGCGGCTGCAGTAGATATGATAACCCTACGATATAGCTTTTGGGACTGGTGATCCAGAATAGCAGGGAGGAATTTCTAATGTGTCTTCTTTTTTCCATCATTCTCCGCACTCCAGGAAGGATTCCCCCGAGATCTTTAAATAGCAATTAGTCCAAGAGAAGGAAAATCCTGAAATTAAAACCGTAAAGAAGGCAAGATTTAAAAAAAAAGAAACAACTTTACCGATTTAAGTTATTTCATTTCTCAACCAATAAAGAAAAATCTAAAATCTATGGCGGATCATGATTACCCACGTCTCGAAGGGTGATGGCAATAAAAATATTAAGATATAAATAGTAAAAGAATTTTTTATTTGAGTTTCTTTTCTTTCTCTTGTCCGCCATTTTTGTTAAATGTCTTATGATGTAATTAAAAAATGGCTGCCGTTATTATTGCGAATCTCTTGTTTAATTATTGCATTCGAATTGCGTTTGTTATTCGGATCTTACGTTCAGCAAAAGAATGCGATTAGGTAAGCGGTTTGACAACTGCTTAACCGAAGATAGAAATGAACTGAATGACTTTTGAAAATCTATTATATTTTATTAAGCAAGTCATAGATAATAAAGGAAAAAGAACTTATTCCGAATACTAATTGCCTACGCCCAGAAGAGACGTGACATTTTTAAAAAAAAAGTCATGATGACAAATATGGGTGATAAAGAGGCAAGAGGCAGGGGTGGGTGTTTATGTATGTACATATTTATACAAGTATATACATAAAAAAAACACGCTCTAATATCAGTGGATTGATTTAATATCCAACAGACACCAAACGCCATGTATAAACATATATGTACGGGCTGCGATGGATAAATTGTCGTCTAAATGACGCAAAAATGAAAATAACACTGACATCTCATTTTAAGATATGCACGGTGCGATGAATAAATTGTCGTCTAAATAACGCCAAAATGAAAATAACCCTGACATCCCCTTTTTTCGATATGCAGGGTGCAATGGATAAATTGTCGCCTAAATCCCGCCAAAATGAAAATAATATTGACCTCATTTTTAATGATAGGCAGGGTGCGATGAATAAATTGTGGTCTAAATGACGCAAAAATGAAAATAACACTGACATCTCATTTTAAGATACTCACGGTGCGATGAATAAATTGTCGTCTAAATAACGCCAAAATGAAAATAACCCTGACATCCTCTTTTTTCGATATGCAGGGTGCAATGGATAAATTGTCGCCTAAATCCCGCCAAAATGAAAATAATATTGACCTCATTTTTAATGATAGGCAGGGTGCGATGAATAAATTGTGGTCTAAATGACCCAAAAATGAAAATAACACTGACATCTCATTTTAACAGACATTTTTAACAAAATTATACAAAAATATCTTGAAATGCTAAAGAGTAAATTTATTCAATAAAATCAGCATTGACTTCAACAACGGCTTCCAGACGACTTCGGAATCTCCTGCAACTCTTCTGGACGGTCTCCTTATTTAAGTTGCTAAATGCTGCCATTATCTTTACTTTCAGTTCATCTTTGATATTATAAGAAGTTTTGTTGGTTTCACGCTCAACTGCACCCCACACATAATAATCAAGAGGATTGCAGTCTAGGTGGCCAGATGTACAAAGTAATGTGGTTGCAGATATAGTCCAACAGCTATGATTGGATTTTCTTGCTCGTATAGCATGGTATAGAGTGCTATTGAGAAAAACCACCTCCTCGAGCACTTGATGTAGCTCTTCGTGTTGAGTCTTAGGCCTTCTTTTCTTATCAGAACGATCAAAGTGAATTTTCCAAGCTGCCGTATCTTCGTAATCCCCATTAGACTCATCCAACTCTTTCCCAATCCTCTGCATTGCTCCCAGATTGACGCCCAAACTTTCTGAAGTTTCCAGCGTGAATGGTAAGCACCACATCATGCCGTTTCCAAATTTCTGGCGGAGAGAATTGTGTCATGGAGCCTCTTTTCTTACAGATTATGTCCAACTGATCCTACTATATTGTGCAGTCGACAAAATCAAAAACAAACAACGCGCATGCGCGAAATTCATAATATAAAATTGCCAAAACTTACCCAATCGCACTCTGCATATAAATATAGAATAAACAAACAGGTGGACAGACACGTGGATGTGATAATTAATTTAATTCGATTTGGTTTATGGCCCCTTCCTATTAGCAGAGATCCCAATACATTTTTCCTAACGTACAGTTTTGTCTTTCTATAATTCTAGCGTCAGAAAGCCAGAGAGAGAAAGAAGTCGAATTATAAATTTTCCACTTTCTCGCATCATCTTCACACACACACACACATGAAATTAATCATGTTCTTTTCCCTCCAGCAGCTAGGGGTAAATAGCAGGACAGACTGGGTTCTATAGCCTTGGATGGCAACTGGTCTAGGAGAAGAACAACTCTGAATTCGAAACCTGCAAAGAATCTTTCTGGGACCTTTTGAGCAATTAGTGAACCAGGTCTCCGTATTCGGCCCTTCAAAAAGGGTAGTTCTGTACATAGCTTTCACCACTATAATCAAATATGTGCTGGTGTTTGGGTTGTCGGTTCCTAAGAACTGGACTGCTTGACCATCATACATCGAATACAACAGGAGGCTCCACCATATCTATCTATCTATCTATCTATCTATCTATAGCTATTGGTGTATACGGAATAAATTCCTATAACCAAATAATACTATTCTTAAATACAGAGTAAAGCAAATATAATTATCTATTCGAAAATTATAACATAAATATGTTATAAAATCACTACAAAAATAGCCACTTTATTTCAACACTTCCGGTGTCTTATCAAGTGATGATGTTGAATGTAGAATAAAGGGTTTTTTTTTATTATTTTATTCTACATTAAACACCATCACTTGATAACGACACTAGAAGTGCTGAAACAAAATGGCTATTTTTGTAGGGATTTTATAAAATATTTATGTTACAATTTTCGAATAAATCTATCTATCTATCTATAATATATATGTATAATATATATGTAAAATATATATATGTAAAATATATATATGTATAATATATATATGTATAATATATATATGTATAATATATATATGTATAATATATATAAATATGATGAGAAGCAATAATTACATAGAATTAGAGTAAGGAACTTGTGGCGAGCCATGCTCACCTATATCCTGACATATTTTAACCTAGTCTTTCTCGTGTCCACAAATATGGTGCACATTATCTGGGAAATCAATTTACTCTGCAGTAGGCGCCCGCGAATACCTCAATGGAAAATAGTGGACCAATCCCAAAACATCAAAATATTAAGTCCTTATTTTCTCCTTTAGAAAAGAACTTTTCAGTTAGAGCAAGCAAACCTTTCTGCAATATTCTCCTGTATTACGAAGTATTGAGTATTATTATTAACATTTCGAAGTATTGATTATTGATTATTAACATTTCGGAGTATCGATTATTGATTATAGATTATCAACATTTCGAATCATTGGTTATTGTTTATTAATATTTTGAAGTATTCATTATTGATTATTAACATTACGAAGTATTGATGATTATTATTAATATTTCGTAGTATTGATTATTGATTATTAACATTTCGAAGTATTGATTATTCATTATTAACATATCGAAGTATTGATGAATATTGTTAACGTTTCCATTCATTGAATATTAACATTACGAAGTATTTATTATTATTAATATTTTGTAGTATTGATT
>OZ010607.1:11645490-11657990 GCA_963932145.1 Acanthosepion lycidas | reverse complement strand
CATTTGGGTTTGACAAATTCGTAAAAAAAAAAAAAACTAATTAAGACATGCATGTCCGTCAACCTTAAACAATAATCGTTGTCAATTTTATTTTTCAGTCTTTATGATGGTTGTTACTTGATCTATCTCTTAGTGTTGCATCCCCGGGCAACACCGGGCTCTGTTGCTAGTCACGTATATGTACTAACCTTCAAAAAATTGCCAAAGCAGATTAACCACGAGTTACACGCAAGCATACGGAAATATACAATGTAATATTTTTTAAATAAATTCTTATTTCAGGAGACTTTATTATTTTTAAATTTCGTAACTAATCTTTCTTTATTAAACGTTTAAGTGTGTATCAGAGTTTTAGTTATTCTACCAGTGCGTCCTGAATTAAAAAAAAAAAAGTTGAGAAACACCTGTAATGTAATATAATGTTTTTGACGTGTTTTTATAGTTAGTAAAAATTTTATCAGGACTCCCTCGAAGTATTTTCAATCTAAAAAACTATGTTTTTTTTCTTTTAAATAGGGAAGCATTTCTAAAATCAAATTTATGGTCAATCTTTTTCCCCTGTATTACGAGAGAGTTTTAATGGTTGTCCCAGCCTAGGTCTCTCTTATGTTCACAGATGAGAGATTTTAGACTTCGAGACGTCTCTCCAATTTAAGTGTATTTATATTGCGATAACTCAATCTAATAAATCCCTGCATCTGAAGTAGTACTGGATCTATTATTTTTCCTAATTATATCTCCGATTATCTAGGAAGTTGTGTTAAATACCCTAGTATTGTGACACAGAGATCCGATGTTGCATTGGACTTCCCGGAATTAAAAAAGGAAAATATTTTTTAGAAACAAAGAAAAGAGTGCTGAACTATTTACACTATTTACATTGTTCGGACTGTTGTCCTCACCTTTATTGTCATATTCACTACATTTCAACCCTTGTACGCTCCGGCCTTCTTCAGGATATGTCTTTATTTCTGAAATGAGGTATTTTATCTATTTACAGTGTTCGGACTGTTGTACTCATTGTTACTGTGATATTCACAACGTTTCGGCCATTGTACGCTGCGGCCTTCTTCAGGATCTGTCTGTATTTCTGAGAGGAGGTATTTTTTTTCTATTGACACTATTTACATTGTTCGGACTGTTGTGCTCATTGTTACTGTGATATTCACAACGTTTCGGCCGTTGTACGCTCTGGTCTTCTTCAGGATCTGTCTATATTTCTGAGAGGAAGTATTGTATCTGCTTACACTATTTACATTTTTGGACTGTTGTCCTCATTGTTACTGTCATATTCTCGACGTTTCGGCCGTTGTACGCTTCGGCCTTCTTCAGGATCAGCATTTCTGAGATTAGGTATTTACACTATTTACACTGTTCGGACTATTGTGCTCATTGTTACTGTCATATTCATAACGTTTCGGCCGTTGTATGCTCTGGCCTTCTTCAGGATCTGTCTCTTTTTCTGAGATGAGGTATTGTAAATATTTACGCTATTTACATTGTTCGGGAGGTTGTCCTTATTTTGTTGCTATATTCACGACATTTCGAACGTTGTACGCTGCGGCTTTCTTCAGAATCTGTCTCTATTTCTGAGATGGTGCATTGTAATTATTTACGCTATTTACATTGTTAGGACTATTGGCTTCATCTGTGCTGTCATATTCACGACGTTTCGGCCGTTGTACGCTTCGTCCTTCTTCAGTGGATTTACGTTGGAATTCCGAATGTTTAAATGAAAGGTTGCCACCCAAATATATATATATATATATATTCCATATATGGAATTTAAAAGAAAAAACTATAGGGATCCGTTTGTAAGGTGGAAAATTTTTCAAAACGCAAAATCTTACAACAATCACAATATTTGCAACCTCTGCCAACAGATAAACTTATCGATTATGCCATTTCCGGATTCAAAGAACTTTTAAAACCAGAAATCCGAAGTCTTAAGTACTTGCTTATATATCAGAAAAGCGCATATGAGGCTGGATAAAAAAAAAAAAAACAAGACCCCCGCTAATACATTTACGATAAACTTTCTTCTCCTTCCTCTTCTTCTTCTTCTACACCCAGCGTCTCGCGTTTGTTTATTTATTTTAAAAAATAAACATGTAGCGTTCCTCAGTCTTTTAAAAATTTAAAAAGCGCTAAGAGGTCATTTAATAAAAATCGCCTGAAGATACCGTAAGGTTGAAACCAAGGTAGCGGGTATATATATATATATATATATATATATATATATATATATATATATATATATAAACTGGGTGTAAGAGCAAAATTGTACAAATCGTGTAAAAGTATGGGACAATTGTCCAGCCCACAAAATGTTTAATATCTACAAAATCACTGAACTCATTGATTTTCGTTTTCCAGGTTTTCAGAAATGACGTTTAATTATCTTGACACCATTTGTTGTAAAAATCGCTGAAAAATCCTTTGAGTTATTTAGCCAAAAAGAGAATATTTTGTGTAAAACCCACTGTCTTCCCAATTGAGCAATGGTGAGAGGAAAAAGATCACACAGGCCTTCAGTAATAGTACCAACATTCCTACTATTGCTTCCATCTTCAAAGTTTATTCAAGAACCCCGAAGTTTATGGTGAATAATTTTAAAAAAGAGGAAACAGTACAGAGGAAAACTGGATCAGAAGATCCCAACAGCAGGAGGGATCATCCTTTCAACTTAGAGTTAAATAGATTCTTATTGCTAAAAGTAGAGCCCAGTAGTGTTATAAAAACCTCGGAGTATTCCAGTAAGATATCTTTAATCATTTCGAAGATAAGACGTTTCAAAATTTATTCTAACAATTCGACAATTTTGCCGATGCACAACTTGGGAAATTTTGCTGTTACATCCGGTATGTATGTCTAAAACCATATCTCGAATCTCGTTGTTCTTATCTATAATCGGACAAATTCGATGATAGCCATTAACATATCAGCCGACGACCTAAGAAAACAAAAGCCATATTATATATTTTAAAGAAAGCCGTATGAAGTAAGATGATAAACAAATTCAGAGTTGATAAGAGCTTCTCGTAGATTGCCAAAAAAGAACGATAATTTGTGGGGTCAGAAAGTTAACAAACAGCACAAACAAATTCAGTCAATTATGTGTGATACATGCTTAAGTGATCATGTATCTTTCTGTTCATGACTGACGAGACATATTTTTTTGCACTAGGTTGACATTTCTTTCTGCTGTAGACCAGTTGCCATCCAAGGCTATAGAACCTTGTCTTTCCTGCTATTTACCCGTAGCTGCGTGGAGAAGAATAGGATTCATACATTTCGACTGGAATTCGAACTCGGCTCCCTGATTCACCAATCTGAGCTGCTATCCATTACATCACCGTGCTTCTCAAACAATTGATGACAAAATAAAACTATATTAAAATTAGAAAAATATACCTAAGGAAAAAATATGTATAAGGTATATAAACATGGTCCATTTTCTAATGACCCACAAGCTTTCAGACATATCACAGCTGAAACATCGGTTCTTGTAAAATCATCGAAATTAAGCAACGGTGACCACTTGGGAATACCAGGTGCTGTAAGCTTGGATGTGCAGGTGGTGTAATGGATAACGGCTCGGAATTGGAAAGCCAAGTTTCAATTCTAGTCGTATACGCGCAAATATCTTTGGGAAAGGTAGGAATCGATCTCTTAACCCCCCCATATGGGTCAATTAATAGAATTGTATCAGTAAATGATTATTATCTCGCAAAACTTCTTGAACTCTTTTCTGACTTTCAATAACCTGCAAGAAAGCCGTAAAAAACAAATCAATCAATCAAAACTGATGACACATCAGACACAAGATTTCACGTTGTTTAAGCGAACAGTCAGCCGATTTTCTTTTTCTTTTTTTTTCTCATGACTGTTATGTACATTGCTTAACTTACTGAGAAACAAAATATACATTGAAGATTATTTGACAACAAAGAATCTCCACCGACATGACGTTACCAATTCTCTCTCCCACCCAGCTGCTCTGTCTCTAACACACACACACACATATATATATATATGTATGTATATATGTATATATGTATATATACGCTTTTGTTAATCTTATATATGTTCCAGGGATTAAGAAACACCCAAGGTAAGATTGGCCCGAACAATAACGTTTGTTGTCCGGACCACCAGTTAATAGCAATGAATAAAAGACACGACAGAAAAGAGAGAGAGAGAGAGAGAGAGAGAGAGAGAGAGAGAGAGAGAAAGAGAGAGAGAGAGAGAAAGAGAGAGAGAGAGAGAAAGAGAGAGAAAGAGAGAGAGAGAGAAAAAAAAAAAAAGAGGCTGTCGTGTTATCATTGAATTTCATCCGATACCCACCGGCAAAAAAATTAACAACGGTTTTAAAAATTTAAGTGTTGTACTTTCTTTCTTCTTTTTCTTTTTTTTATTTCTTTGTCTTTGTTTCTTTTTTATTTCATTTGTCTTTCTTTTACTTTTTTAATTCTTTCTTTTTCATTCATTCATTCTTTCTTTCTTTCTATTTCTTTCTTTTTTCTTTTTTTATTTCCTTTTAATTACTTTTTCTTTCTTTCTTTTTACTTTCATTTTACTTTCTTTCTTTCTCATTCTTTCTTTATTTCCTTCTTTTTCTTTCTTTCTTTTTAATGTCACTTTCTTTTTTCTTTGTTTTAGTTTCTTTCTTTTTCTTTTTTCTTTCTTTCTTTTTTATTTTTCTTTATTTCTTTCTTTCTTTCAATTCCCTTGTGAATTAGAGGAGACAGTTTAATTTCCCAAATTGGAAGACACGGCCATGTTTGAATTGAAGATTACATTCGATACTTCACAAGAACAAATGTTCTTTATTAAGTGAGGTCAAATTAATATAATCAATTTAAAACATTATATATATATATATATATATATATATATATATATATATATATATATATAGTCACCTCCAAAAGTATTTAAATAGCAAGGTGGATTCTTTTTGTTTCTGTTGTTCACTAAAGACATTTGGTTTTAATATTAAAAGAAGAATATAAGACAAAAGTTTATAAGTTCAGCTTTCATTTCCTGATTGTTGCATTCAGATGTTTTAAACACTTTAGGAAGAACCACCATTTGTATCAGATCTCCCCATTTTTACGTGAGTAAAGGAGCAGCTAGTCTTAAAATAAATAAAATTTAATATTTGGTTGCATAAAACTTGCTTACAATAACTGCATCAATTCTGTGACCTATTGGCACCACCAAACTGTTGTATTCTTCATTTCTGATGCTTTTCCGGGCGCTTTTATCTCAGTCTCATTAAGTTCTTGTTTGTTTCTAAAGATGTTCATGCAATATACACTATTCGGGAATTTCACAATTAGATTCAAGTTATTTACATAGTTCAGTTTAGTTTTGGATAAAACTCAGAAGTTTGGAACCCCAATGGGGATTGACGTCACTTCTCAATAGTAATGAGGGTTAGACTCACCTGCTAAACATTACGAATGCCGAGGGGCCCCAACTTCAACAGATAAATATTTACAAACTGTTTTTCACATTAAAATAGCCATCATTTGGGAGGTAAATCATATTACAGCTGTTAATGTCGACACTTCGACATGTATTCAGTTTTCTGAGAAATTTGTTACCTCACCCACCGAATACACAACTGACTCCTGAAGGCAGCGTACAGATAGGAATTTATTATGTATTTTTGTTCGTGCGTTTAATATATTTTACAAATGTTAGGCTGGATTATAAATAATGAAGTGTATTTGGTCTCATGTCTTTCAGCAAACGTCCAATCAGCTTCATCTGCCACACCTGTGGAAGGGATTGTCATGCAAGGATTGGTCTGTTAAGCCACTCCAAATGCTGCTCGTAAAAGGACAATGTTTTACCAAAAAGGGCGCTATCATTATCTCGTGAGATAAATTGAGGCCTTCTTACTACTATTGAGCCCTAGGCCTCTGATCGCGATATTGAACATTTTGAGAAGCGTGAAACCTTAATAGTTGTTCCCAGGTCCACTCTTACCCAGGGTGGTAGCACCTGTTAGGGTCCCAGCTATGGACAAATAGTGCACCTCCCAAACAAAAATAAAGCACTATGAAATTATATAAAAAACATTACCTATTTATATTAAAATAACCAACAATACCTATTTACAGAAAAATAACCAGCATTATTTTTATAGCAAATTGACCAACAATACATTTTATCGGTAGTTGAAGGCATACAATTACATTCAAAATATATTTAATTGAAGCCATAAGATTGCGTTCAAAATATTTAGATTTCGGCATTAAATAACCCCTAGAGGTTGATATGACGCTAAACAAAACCAAACAAGCAACATCAAAGGACTTTTTCTTGATCCATATAAGGTTCTACAATTTCTTAAAGAAATCAAACTGTATTCCAAAATATAATTTCAACATAAAACACATTTATCACCACAATTATATTCGCATAAAACATGTATATGCACAAGCTAAGTATCAACTACCATGTATGCAACTGTGAAAGCAGAATAACATATATATTTTATTATTTCAAAGCTCACAAGAAAATTAAATTTTGGCATTAAATGACCCATAAGGTGTTGATATGCTGTTAAAAAACAAATAAATTTACTACTACTACAAAAGAAGATAGTAATGCTTATAGAAATATTTAATCATCAAGATAACCTCCATTGCTTCCTGGAATCTTCCTGGAAATCTTTGGATGCCACGTTTGTAAATTTCTTTAGACTAGAATTGTTTGGCAACATGCAGACACGTTTTAAAACCTTCACAGTATTTAGAATTTTTGAATTTATCACTAACATTTTTTGTCGACATTTACAAACTGTACGTTTCATTCAAATTCGCAAACCCATCGATGAAAATTGAATAAGCAGATTTATTTGGAAAATACGTTGACAAAAAACCCTACTTTGGTTTAATAATTTCTTTAATTTCATTTTATAGGACATCATGGTAAAGAATCTTTTTAAGAAAAATTCTTTTTTTCCTTTTTAACAGCGAAGAATAATATTTTAGGATTTCTTACTCTTGAGTATGCAAAATTCAACTGGCCATGCGTAAATATTTTTTCTGGAACTAAATAACGTTTTGAAGTGTTTGGCCTTGTGATTTGTTTCAAGTTTTCGCAAACGCATGACTAAACTTAAAATTGAATTTTTGTATATAGAAAAACTTAAAGATATACAAAAACAATATTGCATATTAAATAAATAGTTGTTCATTTAACCATTAAATTGTTTTAAAATCGTAGGACTATTTTGTATGTGAAGTAATAAAATTAATGAAAATTTATTGTACTAAACTACGCACCCTAGTAAAATCAACTGTAATTTGTATTCGTTTATCTGTTTGTACTTATCCCCCAAATTTGTGTTCGATCGGTCAAGTTATATCTATTTTAGAAGTTATGATGGACGAACGTACGGGCGGACTAAGGGAATCCATAGAATTTTATATATAGATTTTACAAATGCTAGAATGAGTCATAAAAAATTTCCATTTTTATTTAAGAAAAGGGAGATTAATTATTATCCAACTAAATAGCAGGGTCAATTGTAATTATTTGTGACTACAATACCTTATCTTCAGTTGTAATCCTGGGGCTTACAATTTTTAATATTACGATATTGTTATTTCTTATTATATATATGTAAGTATATGTGTGTGTGTGTAGATCTCCAACAATAAAGATGAGGTACATGTATGTACAAATATGGAACAAAAAGGCTCTAATATATATACAAACCAGGTGTGTATGTGTATCTATATAAGTAGGTTCATATATATATATATATATATATATATATATATATATATATATATATATATATATATATATATATATAATTAAAATTATTTTTTATGAATATGATTCTTTCGCTATATAAGAGCTCTCATATTTCAAAAACATGAGCCAAAAAGCTATGTTTCATCCCCAATTCATCCTTCCAGCTTTTGACTCTTGTTTTTGAAACATAAGAACTCTTATGTAGCGAATGAATCATATTTTTATAAAATAATTATAATTTAGGCTTTACTTTTGTATTGAGCACTGTTTTTTTTTTAAACTAAAAGCAAAAATACGAAAGAACTTCGGATTATTTAACTAATGTGTTATTTCCTATTTTTCTATATATGTGCACACATACATTAACTGCACCTTTATTGAAATATATATATATATATATATATATATATATATATATATATATATATATATATATATATGGCAATGTGGAACTGGGGATGGTGGTAATCATATGTATTTTTCATCTAATTTGTGTGCATGTGTAGCCGTACCAACATAAAAACTTGGTCCGATAAAGTTCTAAAGAACGAAACGACATATACATATATAACACTCTCAAGGTTCAGTGGACTCATTTAAAATCCAACTACATCAAAGAGCCCTGTTATAGATACAACAAACACAATATATATATATATATATATATATATATATATATATATATATATATATATATATATATATGAAGAAATATAGTTTTAAGATATGCTATATTTATGGGATAAAGTGCTCAATATGAAAGATAGAGCGTATGTAAATACAAAAGTGAACATTGAAACAAACACTCAGACGTCACAGACTGTTTCATCGATGTTCACTTATATATATATATATATATATATATATATATATATATATGACCGACATGTTTAAAAGTATATTCCGTACATTATGTATGTTTTATTTTGGTCAAGATCACATAAGGATACAGTAAGGTTGAAACCAAGGTAGCGGATTGAACTTACCTCCAGATTTTTAAAGTTAAACGTTTTACATATTTTCACTATTGTTTTTTATACGTGTATAGACCACTTTTTAATACTACTGTTTCCTCGTCTGATTCAACTTTAACCTTTTAAGTATTATATATATATATATATATATATATATATATATATATATATATATATATATATATATATATTCAAGAAAAGGCTAATTACTAACCAACCTCGCAACCCGGCTTTCGACCGTCAGGTCTCCTCCGGCAAGTGGAAGCATTCTCTCTCTCTCTCTCTCTCTCTCTGTATATATATATATATATATATATATATATATATATATAGATAGATAGATAGATAGATAGATAGATATAGCTGGTCAGCCGTATTCGGGGATACCCGTCTACTGAGGTGGTTAGCCAATCCCTATTGTAGGCGTTTAATCCGACGCATTTCTGTTTATTCAACACCCACAGATCTCACCTGTGGTATTTACTGCAACTATGAGGAGCAGACCTTAGTTACAGTTTCTGGGAGAGAGCGTGTTTTCTTGCGTAATCAACAATTTGAACAAGGCCAGCACGCTTAAGCACTCGGCCACGATGACTTGTAACTTCTTGCTAGCACAGATATCGACGGTCCCTAAGGGTTCCAAGGCTTGGGTCAATCCGGGGTGTGGTTTTCAGGCACTTCCCAAATGTCCCGCACGGTGGGATTGATCCCTCCAATCCGAAGCCTCCTTCTTTACAAATCGACTCATTGTCAGAATAAGAACGTTGATACAACTGATATATATATATATATATATATATATATATATTTGTTTTTTGTATGAATGATTCATGAATTTATAAATTATATTTGCCCCTTTTAATTGAAATTAAAATAACTGATCCAACGTGCAACTCTCGGATAATAAGTGTGACATTACTGTAATTATTGAACAATATAGTTTATGCCATATTCACGGAAAATCTACCAGTAAAAAAGAATTCTCTTATTGCTATATTTGTACAAAAACGCAGAACCTTAAAATTTAAATTCAAACTCAGCGTTGCGACCGCACGTTCCAAAACAATAAAACATTTCTCATAGCATTTTTTCAGATTGCATCTATATTTTCGTTGTCCTCTTATTACTGAGAAGTTAAAACAAGAACAAAATCTACTTCCATACCTGATGATGTCTGTAGGAACAGACGAAAGCTTGTAAAAAATTAAAAAGACCTTATGCAACTGGAATTTATAAACGGGGATCATATCATTCATATACAGGTTCGGGGTTGATGTATCTTATTTATATTGTTTGCGACGAAGTATTCTCGCCATTTAAATCATTAACCTCTATATTTGTTTTTGTGTGAAGGATTCGTGAATTTATAAATTATATTTGCACCTTTAAAAATTAAAATGTGTGTATATATATATATATATGTGTCGATAGAGAGACCGACAGAGAGAAAGAAAGAAAGAGAGAGCTATTGAAGCGTGGTACGAATTTAAAATCTGAAATTTAGAATTGGGGTTTGCTCATTCAGAAAGCGCAAAATATGATATGTGACAATAAGTTTTCAAAGCTATTTCAAATATCAGAGAATCTGTGTTAGGTAAACCGATAATGACATATCCGGGAAGAAATTTCCCACCGACACATTCAAAAGGGATATGTATAAAAAAATTATATATAAAAAATAAACAGAGCTTTTCAATTTACAGGAGAACGGAAGGCAAAAAGGCTCTCTGGTCATGCTAAAAATATTTATGTTCACAAAATGTAAACATGATACCGACATCCGGATTTCGGTCAGTTTAATTCGAATCCCCCCACCGGGGCAACGGCCAGCAATTCAGTCTAGTTTTTATCAACTAACAGATCTGCTTCTCTCCCTGCAACTATAAGTCAACTGATATATATATATATATATATATATATATGTGTGTGTGTGTGTGTGTGTGTGTATTATGAAATGGACAAAGTCTGACAGTTATTTAAAGACATTCTTTTTATAGATACAAATATTTATGTAAAGGCTCTCTTTATAATAAACTGTATTAAACAACATTTACCAGCCTGAATGTCCGAGAAATTTTCACAGAAAATATTCGTCCTCCCACAGGAATCGAACCTGTATTCTATACGGAACCGTCATATAGCCTGACGTGCCTTTAACCGATTGAGCCACAGAGGATCGTTCGGTTAGCAAGGTCGATTTTACTGCTTTTAAACTACAATCGACCTTGCTAAACGAACGACCCTCTGTGACTCAATCGGTCAGGCGGATTGCGTCTAGCACGAAAACATACGCTCTATCTCTGATATTGAGCACTTTATCCCATACATACATATAGCACACCTTAAAACAATCGGGATGACGACGCCAATCTCTCTCTCTCTTATATATATATATATATATATATATATATATATATATATATATATATATATATATATATATCGCAGCTCATCAGTACGACTAGACATCTGAATGCCTCAAGTCAGGACTGAAAGCCAACCGATTTTGTGTCAGTCAGAGTTTCTATAACTGAGTTATCTTCATTCGGCAAAATGAAGTAGCTAAATCTAGCGTATTGTTTTTATGAATGTCAACAAATGCCAATCAGTCAGAGGGCTCTATTCATTTTACTGAAGAGTTTTACATTAGCGCAGGTGGGTGTTGTAATAAAATTATATATATATATATATATATATATATAATCTACTGACAGATTTTTCACTATATCACAGCTCATCAGTGTGGCTAAAGCCGAAGTAGGAACTCGACCGATTTTACACCAGTCATTCACTCTTACCGCATTGGCGCACGGCAGAGAAAAGGGAAACTTTTAACGCATGCGTGCTATATAAACGCCATAGCGCTCAATTCTTACGAAGAGCGATGCATTAAAGCAGTAGCAGCCGTTAAAAATTCCCTTTTCTCCATAGTGCTCAATCGGCGAACGAGAGCATACTTCTGATAGTTGTGTATAAGATATTCTCATTGATAAGATAATCATAGTTTCTGAATGACAAACTCGGCACGGTAACGGTTGGTTGATTGATACCAAAAATAGCGACCGAAAACATCGCAATTTTCCAGATGGTGAATCAACAACGTACTTGGCGCTTTACTGTATATTTTAGTCTCTACTTGTTTAAAGATAAAGAGAAAGAAACTACTCACAGAGTCAATCTGAAAGAAAGAGAATAAATACATATATATATATATATATATATATATATATATATATATATAGCGAGAGACAGAGTGTGTGTTTATACAATGGTCAGCGTAAGTGCAATGTTGGTATGTGCTTCCGTATTCAACAGATCAGCGACGGCCGTCAGAGATGAATGTCCGCCCCGTCCTCTACCCTCACACATTTTCTCCCAGTTAAGATTTAAAAAAAGAATAAGTCTTCTTTATTCCATCTGCACTGACGACAATCCGTATAGGCGACCAAAAAAATGGACACCAGATGGCGCTTTTCCCCTCTTATCAGTGAAAAGTATATCAGCAAATACAGCTCCCGCCTGCTTGCCGCCTGCTCCTTTGACCACCAGTAGTAAACGAAATATTAATACCACAAAAAACGCTGTATGTGTAAATGTGTGTGTGTGTGTGAGAGAGAGAGAGAGAGACAGAGAGACAGACAGAGAGAAGGGGTGCTGAAAAGTCCTCGGCACGATGGAAAAATATTTAAAAAATGGGAAATAAAAATCATGTTGCGTCATTTTGTCAAATTTAGGAGCGAAGAG
>OZ010607.1:11595490-11640490 GCA_963932145.1 Acanthosepion lycidas | reverse complement strand
TTTATTTTGTTTTACGGCATATCAACACCTCAGTGGGTTATTTTATGCCGACAAGATTTTTAGGAAAATTTCGTATGAATAGAATATGTATTCTTTGTAATAGTTTAGTTTGTAGATCAGGTTTCATTGACGTATTTTTTGTAAAAGAGTGCTTTTGTCGAAGGTCAAATCTATTTTTATACTTTTATAGTGTTTTGACCCCAGTTTCAGAGTTAACTATTTGCTCATAGCTGGGACCTTAACAGGTACTACCACCCCAAGTCACGATGAACCTGGGAACAACAGCAATAACCAGGTGGTTTCACGCTCCTCAAAATCTGCCGGTCAGATGTCTTACGGCCAGATGTAATTTATCGTCATACCTAAGATTAGGCTATTGTCCGGTAAATTATAGGAATAATAATAATAATAATAATAATAATAATAATAATAATAATAGCTCATTCCAGAAATTCAAAGAGAAACTACTTTATGGTAACTGCCGTCACAAATTTAACAAAGAAATTGATTTCTTATAAGACTGCAGCCCACGGTGACTGAATTTACTTTAATCCAATGAAGTAAATAAATAAAGATACTTGACATTACAAAGGTAAATACTTTAAACTGTTTATTTTCTTAACATCGTTTCAGAAAGTTCTTGACACACAAACTTCCTTAAATAAGAGACATTAATATATATATATATATATATATATATATATATATATATATATATATATATATCTGTGTGTGTGTGTGTGAAAATATATAGAAAATAGGAAAGAACTCGTTAGGTAAATAATCCAAAGTTCTTTAGTATTTTTGTTATTATTTTTAAAAATAGTGTTCGATACAAAAATAGAGCATAAATATAATTATTTATTTAAAAATATGATTCCAACGCTACATAAGAGTTCTCATGTTTCAAAACAAGAGCCGAAAACTTCAATATAATTATTTGAATTTTGGTACTTTAATTCAATTATACTGAAGTTTTCGGCTCTTGTTTTGAAACATGAGAACTCTTATGTAGCGTTGGAATCATTTTTAAATAAATAATTATATATATATAAAGACATTTTTTATGTTTATACGTTCTTTTTATAGATAGAAATATTTAAGTAAATGCTCTCTTTATAATAAACAGTAT
Source organism: Acanthosepion lycidas (assembly GCA_963932145.1). Classification (NCBI taxonomy): domain Eukaryota; kingdom Metazoa; phylum Mollusca; class Cephalopoda; order Sepiida; family Sepiidae; genus Acanthosepion; species Acanthosepion lycidas. The sequence continues at coordinate 11,639,358 of OZ010607.1, read as the reverse complement.
TAACAACATTTACCGGCCTGAACTGTTTGAGGAATTTTCAGAGAAAATATGGGCCCTCCGGTAAGAATCGAACCTGTATCCTATACGGAACCGTCATATAGCCTGACCTGCTTTTACCGATTGAGCCACATAAATGCGTTTCGGTTAGCAAGGTTGATTTAACTGTTTTTAAACACAATTCTCCATGATGTTCTCGCATACATTCATATCTGCTCGATGCGTATTCAAATATAAACAAATGACGTCACACATTATGAAATGGACAAAGTCTGACAATTATTTTAAGTCATTTTTTATGTTTATACATTCTTTTTATAGATACAAATATTTCAGTAAATACTCTGTTTATAATAAACTGTATTTAACAACATTTACCGGCCTGAATGTCCGAGAAATTTTCATCGCCGGTAAATGTTGTTAATACTGTTTATTATAAACAGAGCATTTACTTAAATATTTGTGTCTATAAAAAGAATGAATAAACATAAAAAATGACTTAAAATAATTGTCAGACTTTGTCCATTTCATAATATATATATATATATATATATATATATATATATATATATATATATATATAGTTTGGTAATGAAAGGTTTTTAATCTGTATGGATAGTCCCAAGGAGGATGTAATCCTGAAGCTCAATGTAAAAAAAAAACCGAGCGAATATTAATCTAATTAAAAAACAGACAATATTAATGGTCTATCATTATATTTTATTTCCCCAGCAAAGTGATTTTTTCTTGGTTCCTGGGATACTTTTAAGCATAAATGAAAATGGTGTAAAAATTTACATATTGTTGTTTTTATACAGGTTTGTAGAGGGTAGATTTAAGTTGATGTCAGATGACAGAGAGAGGTGCAGGATGATGATGATATGATAGAATTTAGAGAGGGAAGGGAAAGATTGGAATATATTTAAATCTATCTTTATTAAGATACTTAAGAGTAAAGGTAGAAGGGAAAGGTGCCAGATATTTGACCTATTTAATAAATCATTTGACATTGAAGTCTACACCCAGAGGCGACAGTAAGTTTCATGCTAAACGCAGTTGTCAGGCCTGATGATTGAGTTTAACATGAAACAGTCTGTCGCCTCAGGATGTTGACTTCCATATTTTATTTTATATTTATATAGGCTCTATCCTTGATATTGAGCACTTTAACCTATAAATATTGTATGCTTCTTTGAATAATATAGACATATTATGTCTATTTTTTATACTGATCCTGTCCAGCCCTCTAGTCAGTTTCTTGATGTAGTTTTTTTCCTACCCACGTACTGTCACCCTGAGGATGATCTTAGAGAAAATCACCCTCTGGGTGAATTACAAAGACAAACTTATTGTAACTGTGATAAAATCTGCATTTCGTTGTGAGGGTGATTAAAAAAAAAAAAAAAAAAAAAAAAACACGCGTGAACGCGGCCTCTAATTATTTTAAATTTCAAATTTATCCGGTGTAGGTATGTAATCTTTTGCAAAACAAGCGTCCTAATATAAGGAAGCAGATCGGAAACTGGCGGAAATTCAATATGGCGTTAAACGCTTGTTCACTATTTAGATTTTTCGGACTATCATCCTCATCTTTGTTTGCCATATTTATCACAACGTTTCGGCCGTTGTACGCTCCGCCCTTCTTCAGGTGGTTGGAATGTCGAACTGAACCCTTTATTCTAACCACCTGAAGAAGACCGGAGCGTACAATGGCCGAAACGTTGTGATAAATATGCCAACAAAGATGAGGACGATAGTCCGAACAATGTAAATATTGTACATAATACCTCATCTCAGAAATATAGACAGATAATAAAAGTTTGTTATATGCAGTTCAGCACGTTACTACTACACTCGTAATAAATTTTGTTGAATGTTGCTTGCTTGGTTTATATATATATATATATATATATATATATATATATATATATATATATAAGTGAGATAAAGAGGAAGAGATAGAGAGTAAATCACTGTATACTACACACCATTAATTGTTGTTTTTTTTTAGATCTGATTCTTGAAGCCCTTATCATCAAAAAATGAACTTTTCTTCAATTTGAGAATTTGGAATTTGTTTAAATACTATTTACATTCATCCCCGTGAAGAATTTCGCTTGTCTGCTGCCCAATGTGTGACGTCATCATAACGCGAATGCGGCCTACGAAAGAATGACGAACTGGAAGCTAATTAAAAATTAAAGAAAAAAAGAAGTAAAAAGTCTGTGAATTTGTTTTTTTCCTTGATCGTGATAAAAGCCAAAAGTATGATCGAAAGCGCCAGATGTCAAATGATTGTACAATATTTGTATTCATTGGATGCAGACATGCAATCACTTGTCCGTAATAAAGAAATGCGAATAAAAATAAAAATTAAAAATATTCCTTGATTCTAATCTTTAATCAAACTTACTAATGAGAGCCAGCTGTCCGATACGCTTGTTAGTCACATAATCTGTACTCGACTTTTATTAAATAAATGCATCAGATCTTTCACTCATTGGATTTTTTTTACAGAATCTCACAGCAATTCTTATTCTATGGGCCATGTCCTTTACGAAAGATGGCGAGCCTAGCTCTCCACAATGTCTTGTCCTTTGTAGCTTTCAGTATAGTTTCTCTTTATGCTCTCTCTCCTAATCACTGTTCTTCCAGTCTTCTTCTTCTTCTTCTTCTTCTTCTTCTTCTTCTTCTTATTCTTCTTCTTCTGATTCTTCTTCTATATGCTGTGCCCCTTCAAACGTTGAGGATCATAGCTCTCCATAATTCCCTGTCCTTTGGAGCTTTCAGTATAGTTTATCCTTATGCTATCTCTCCTAATCCTTGTTCTTCCAGTCATTTACACAGGCCCATTCTCCTTCTTCTTCTATATGCCGTGTCCCTTCGACCGTTGGTGATCATAGCTCTCCACAATTTCTTGGCTCTCAGTATAGTTTGTCCTAATGCTATCTCTCCTAGTCCGTTTTCTTCCAATCATTTACACAAGCCTGTTGGGTGGGTTATGTGATGTTTTCTGCTGTCCCTCTTGCTTTTAGTATATCCTTTGAGTGTCAAATTTTCTAATCACTCTTTCCTCCTTATGTCCCCTAGAAATTTCAACTTCTGTCTCTGATGTAAAGTACGTGTCTTTTTCCATTTTCTCTAAAACGTCGTCGTTGCTCACATGTTCAAATTATGTATTCTCAGTATCCTTCTGTAGAACCACATTCCTTTCGCCTCAAGTATCGTCTTTTATTTGGCATAATATATATTCGTATATGATCCCAGTGGTTTGTTTACGTTTTCGCGCAAACTTAAGGTTTCTTCAGGCTTTCTTCACATAAAGTCCTGTCTTATGGAATATGTGACCGCAGTATTTTTAGAAAACGTTTTTTAATGGTTGCCTTAGTTTCCTATGAACTTCGGTTTCCAATTGTGCAAAGCTATACACTCGTGAAGTACCCGACATAAACAGATCTTTCATGCACATAAAGGTGTATATACTGGATATTATACTAGTGCACCCGTGTCGTCAAAATTGATAGCAAAAACGAATGTAATATGCCTTATATTGTAAGTAATTTTCGTTTAATCTAAGTACAATTTTGTAATTTAAAATAATTAACGTAATAATTGAACGTGGTACAAATTATAAACACCTAAGGAAGGTATCCGTATATTATCAGCCAAAATTGTTTACTGCAAATATTCCCAAAGCATAGTATAATTTGTGTTAGCTTTGGAAGGTCTGAGTAATCATTGACAGTCCGTAAAGTTTGCTTATTTTTCGTCTTACTAAGGGCAACATATCATCAGATATTTTTTTAATTTAGTTTTCTTTTTTTCTGAAGTTATGACCGAATTCCACAAGATATGCTCTGAATCGTAACATAAAAACTGAATTAAAACTATTTAATTCTTAATTTATATAAGCTTTTAATTGAAGGATGTAATGTGAATAAAAAAGAAATCTTTTTTGATGACTAATTAATTATTACAAAAATTGTTCCTCAACACTTTTTTTTAATTATAATTTTTAAATTTTAAAATGAATTTTTAAAACTGAAGTTTGCACGGCACTTGTCGGGTCATCGGTATTTTGCACACTGCCCCTCAAATGTTTCGCAAAAAGTAAATATACATGTGGCGTATTTTATATATATATATATATATATATATATATATATATATGAAGAAATATACTCTTAAGTTGTACTGTATTTATGGGATCAGAGATAGAACATCTGTAAATATAAAAATGAAAATTGAAGTCAACACTTAGAGGTGACAGGCTGTTTTCATGCTAGACGCAATCGCCAGGCCATGAGTGTTGTTTTTACTGAGAAAAAAAGTATTGACTTCAATGTTTACTATATATATATAAAAAGTGTTTCATTAAGACGGATCAAAGTCAGCAGTAAATAAATCATTGTTATTGCTGAAAAATTAATTATTTCACTACTGAGTCATATTATTTAAGCCATGGCAATTATGTGTGAAAAATAATATTGCCCAAATGTCCGCTGAATCTGAAAGAAAAAGAAAAAAATCGTTAGACGTTTATACTTAATTCACATTAAAATCGGTCCAAGTTATTATAACACCCTTTATATATGTAGATTGACTCAATTTTACATTAAAATTTGAATTAAAATTTCCTTGAATTTTCAATGTTAAATTTGTTTCTTTTATTTATGAGGCTGGGATTAATTATTACAAAAATTGCCTCTTGGCTGGGTTTATGTACGTCGGGATTTTGTCCGCTGGCTCCTTCTCAGCTGGATTTCTGCCCACTGGGGTTTTGTCATGAATTCTTTCTATGTATAATGTCAATTCATTGCTCAGGATTTTAATACAGAAATGTAATCAAGTTTCTCATTTCAAAAGTCCAAACGTCTCCACATAGTTATAACATTAATAGCAGATATCTACAATTTTAGGTATTACACAGGCGAGGCTGTATACAGGTACTTACTGTAAACAGATATACATTAAGAATTATACCATTGTAACCAGTATTATAATAGGTTTCCAGGATTCATTTAATTCTAAAATAATGCTAAAATACTTTTATTTTTGTCATTTTGTAAAAAAGGCAGCAAATTTATTCTTCGAGAAAATATACTAGCTTTGATTGGTCCATCACAGTGGCCGTCTGAGAGCGCAGATCTGCATGTTATGGATTACTGTATCTGGCGTATGTTCCTAACTCACTTACAAAACCGTCGTTGTGACATCGTCGATACTGATTCATTGAAATGAAAGTTAATTAAATGAAATTCCTCTTGACACTATCCTGAAAGCTACAGCCTCTTGGTTACCACACTTACAACTTTGTGTTGAAAACCCAGGCATACATTGCGAGTATCTGCGACAAATTATTCCCTTTATGCCTGAATCATGATAGCTAAAAGAATTTCTTTCTTAATGTACCGCCCACGCGTAATACATTTATTATATGATTTATCTTTAATAAATAATAATAATGTTTTGCAAGTTTTTGATAAAATCCAGAAACGGATAAGCAATCTAATTGGCCCTGATCTGGCATCTCGTCTGCACTCGCTCTCTCACAGACGTGCCGCCGCCTCCCTCTGTCTTTTTTACAAATACTTTCACGGTAACTGCTCCGATGATCTGCTTTCGCTGTTTCCGAAGCGTTCAACTAGACTGGCATCTCGCTCACACCCTTTCACTGTCGAAATTGTTAAATGTAGCCGTCTCTTCTATTCCAATAGCTTTATGTCTCGTATTTCGCGCGTGTGGAACTCCCCACCCCATTTCTTGTTTCTCTGATAGCTATAATCTCCAACTATTCAAATGTAATGTCAATCGGCGTCTCCAGATGCCCTGATCTGTCCCCTAACCTTCTCTTCATCCTTTCCTCTATCTCTCCTCTTTGCTCTCGCCCCAATTCTCTGTAACCCCTTGCGTGCTAGTGGCTTTCCGCCTTGCTTGGGTTCAAACGCTTAAAAAAAAGAGTAAAGATGAGTGTTTGAAGGGATTGATATTATAATTTTCTAAACGTAGCTTAGATTTGGCACAAGGCTCGGAGGCAGGGAGCACCCAGGATCGAACTCATTATTCAGTCGTAACTACCCTAGCGAGATAAGCTTGTTTACCATTACACCATAAAGTGCCCAATGATGATTTTCTAGAGGTAGCTTTGACGTGACACAAGACCAAAAAAAAACGGGGCATCCAGTGTGGATCGAACTCACTATTCATTCGTAATTGTTCTAGCAAGAAAAGCTTGTTAAACATTACCTCACATCGAGGTACCAAGTTGTGATTATCTAAACGTAGCTTAGATTTGGCACAAGGCCGAAAATATAGGGCTCCAAGTGAGGATCGTATATATTATTCATTAAGTGCTCACCATTACACAACTTTGAGGCCTTGATATACTTACTGTTGATGAGTTTTTATAAACAATACCATGTTTTCTATTTACATTATTCGGACTATTGTCCTCATCTTTGTCGCTATGTTTATCGCAACGTTTCGGCCGTTGTACGCTCCGGCCTTCTTCAGGTGGTTGGAATGTCGAACTGAACCCTTTATTTCGCTCACTCGGGTAGACTGTTCTAGTTCCACGTGCCATGTTTAATGGATATCAATTATCAGTTATCTCCTGTTAATTCCCCTCTGAAAGTTCTCCACTGCCTTAACCTGGTATTGAACTCACACACTTTGGGTCTTGTCACTGGATCTCACTAACACCTTTGTCCTCAAGGACACATGACACAGTGGATAAAGGCGTTAGTTAGATCCAGTGACTGGACCCAAAGAATGTGAGTTCAATACCCGGTTAAGGCAGTGGAGAACTTGGAGAGGGGAATTAACAGGAGATAACTGATAACTGACATCCATTAAACATGGCACATGGAACTAGAGCAGTCTAAGCCAGTGAGCAAAATAAAGGGTTCAGTTCGACATTCCAAACATCTGAAGAAGGCCGGAGCGTACAACGGCCGAAACTTTGTAATGAATATGGCAACAAAGAGGCGGACAATAGTTCGAATAATGTAAATACTGTACATAATACCTTATCTCAGAAATATAGACAGATAGTGAAAGGCCGAAACGTTGTGATAAATATGGCGACAAAGATGAGGACAGTAGTCCGAATAATGTAAATAGTGTACATAATACCTCATCTCAGAAATATAGACAGATACTGAAAGGCCGAAACGTTGTAATAAATACTGCGACAAAGATGAGGATAATAGTCCGAATAATGTAAATAATGTACATAATACCTCATCTCAGAAATATAGACAGATACAATATGTTTTATGCGCACGTTTGTTTTTCTTCTTTACTGTATATCTACTTATGCATCCCCTGTATCGCGTGCAAATATTTGTCAAGGCGTCTTATATCAGCCTAAAATATACAATGTCGTTCCAGAGGACCACCTTCTTATTGCACTAAGAGTCAGGGGCTATTAAAGTATTTCTTTTGGCTTACGCACCGGTAAAGAAGAAGGAAGTAGAAAAAGAAATGTGTCTCTACTCATACTTACGTGTTCAGGGACCCACACAGTAAACCTGACCTTGCGTTGAATATGCTCTCGTGTAGAGATGAACAAATAGCCATGTGAGTGAACTTGTTGTTAGCAGATGAGAGAAGGGCAAGTTTGCGGAAGAGGAAGTTAGACAAGTGGGTCGGTAATGTAACGAAGAAACCTCGACCGGAAGTCGTAGTTACAACACCGACAAAAGCTTCTTTTATTTTATCCTGTTTTCTTTTCCCCTATTTCGTATATATATATATATATATATATATATATATATATATATATATATATATATATATATATATATATAAGTATGTATGTGTGCATCCGCCCACGCTTGATTTTTGGTTGCTTTTTTTGCTCATGTAACTCAAAATGACTATATTTACACATCTATTGAAAGTTTGAATATTTCCGACCTTGGTTATAGGAGTTCAGAAATTCTAACTTACTCTTGGTACAAGACCCCAATAATAAAGCACCCACTGAGCTTCGGTTCCACTATACGATCACTCAAGTTAAGCAACGTCAAACCTAGTCATTATCTAGATGATTGACCCCTTGAGTATACCAGGAGTTAAAAGTTTAGATGTGCGGTTGATGTAATGGATAATGGCGGGGAATTGTTAATCGGATAGCCGAGTTCCAATTCCAATCGAGTTCGTTATACGCGCAAATACACTTGCTAAAAATATGAATCCACTTATTCCCCTCACCGATGGGTTAAATAGTAAGACTAATATTATTTTTAAAAAAAAGTTCGTATAATCTAAAAATATTTTCTGAGTTTAAATACTTTGCAAAAGGTTGATAAGCCGTAGAAAACGAATCAATGAAATACTGATTAGCTACACAGGAATGTTTTTTCGCTTTCTTTACATTCTCTGGAATATTAATGCATAAAATATTGTGGCCACAAAATGAGGGACCAGTTTATATTTAGTTTGTAATATAGAATTGATCCCCCATTTTAAATCCACATTATGATTCCTTGTTTTCTTATCAAACTATGTATGAATCCACCTACTCGCCTCCAGCTAGGGGTTAATTAGTAAGAGTTCTATCACTAAAACATTATTATTAAAAAAAAAACAAAATAAACAATGGTAATCTAAAAAATAGTTTCTGGCTTCAAATGTTAAATGTAGCCGTCTCTTCTACTCCAATAGCTTCATGTTTTGCAACACTCGCCTGTGGAACTCCCTCCACTCTTCCTGTTTCCCTGATAGCTATAATCTGCAACTATTCAAATGTAATATCAATCGACGTCTCCAGATGCCTTGATCTATCCACTATCCTTCTCTTCATCATTTCCTCTATCACTCCTTTTTGTTCGCGCTCCAACTCCTTGCGTGCTAGTGGCTTCCCGCCTTGCTTCGGTTGAAAGGCTTAAAAAATAACCTGCAAAGTGTTGATAAGTCATAGGACACGAATTAATCGATCAAAACTCTCAATATATTCGCGACTTAGACTGAAAGGTGAGGTTACTGTCTCCCCTCACCTATTCCCATCATTTATGGGTTAATTAGTAAGACTAATATTATTTAAAAAAAAATTCGTATAATCTAAAAATATTTTCTGAGTTTAAATACTTTTCAAAGGGTTGATAAGCCGTGGAAAACGAATCAATTAAATACTGATTACCTCGACAGGCATGTTTTTTTCGCTTTCTTTACATTCTCTGGAAGCTAAATGTATAAAAAATACTATGATCACAAAATGAGGGATAAGTTTATATTTAGTTTGTAATATAGAATTGATCCCTCATTTTAAATCCACATTATGATTTCTTGTTTACTTATCAAACTCTGAGTCTGTATGAATCCACCTACTCGCCTCCGGCTAGGGGTTAATTAGTAAGAGCTGTATGACTAAAACATTATTATAAAAAATAATAAAATAAAACACAATTACTATTTAAACACAGTTTCAGGATTTAAATAACCTGCAAAGAGTTGATAAGTCGTAGAACACAAATCAGTCGATCAAAACTCTCAATATATTCGCGAATTAAACTGAGAGGTGAGATTACTGTCTCTCTCCTGGTACGGTTGGCGCTCAGAATTGCAGATTATACAGTTCTTTACTAGGATTGTCTTAGTCTAATATAAGGCTATGTCGTTGGTGCATTTAATAAAGGTCTTCTTGGTAGCTGTCGATTTTGACATTGAAGTCAGAACTCACAATCTTCACGAATTGGCCTCTTAGTTAAGCTACCTATCACATTAAAATTCATAGGCGTTGTCTCCTGCTGACTGTTTATCTAGCATTATAGCACTTTTATCTCAGAATGAAGAGAATTTCAACTGAATCTATGAATTAATTGAGGATGTTTGCACTACATAATATGAACAATATTTGCATATAGAAGATGGTCTGTTCTAGATAATGTATTTTTTTTAGTATAATGTCGTAAATATATATTTTAGGCGAAACATAATACACACACAGACATATATTATAATTATTTAAAAAAAAACTATGATTCCTTCGCTACATAAGAGTTCTCCTGTTTCAAAAACGAGAGCCGAAGACCTCAATATAATTATTAAAATTAAATTGAATTAAAATATCAAGTCCTGTTTCATCCTCAAGCGAAAATTTAGGATGAGAGAATGAAACCGGGCTTGATACTCTAATTCAATTTAATTTTAATAATTATATTGAGGGTTTTGGCTCAGGTTTTTAAAACATGAGAACTCTTACGTAGCGTAGGAATCATATATTTAGAAAAAAATTATAATTTAAACTCTACTTCTCTATGGAACACTGTTTTTTGTTTGTTTGTTTGTTTGTTTTTTTGTGTGTTTTTTCTAATAGAAACAAAAATACTAAACTCCGGATTATTTACCTAACGTGTTCTTTTCTATTTTCCTACAGATATATATATATATATATATATATATATATATATATATATATATATATATGTATATGTATATATATATATATATATATATATATATATATATATATATATATATATATATATATATATATATATATATATATATATATATCATGTTTGTAATTAGAATGTATTTGATTGTGTTTTATATGTTCAGGTTTATTTGATGAAGTATTATCCTCTTTTTCATTTATGATAATATTTCTAATAGCGTGTTTAATTTGTTCATCAACAATGTAACTAAGAAAGTCATTATTAATGAGAGTTTAATTTTATTTAATTCAATGTAGAAAATCTTTTATTTGAAGAAATAGCTTTTGCACTGTTTATTAAATTTCGTATAATAGCTATTTTGTTATAGGACATTCACTTTTACAATTTAGAGTGCAAGAGTTTCTGATTGTTGTTTTTTTTTATATGGTGTACTGTAGTAGTAAATGTATTCTTATAAGTGTCTTATAAGAGGCGGGAGAAAGAGAAAGACAGAGAAATAAAGACAAAAGAAAAGCAAATTCTATAACAGCGCGTTTCATCCTCGGATGGATTATATCAAGGAAAATTTATCATACGATAAAGTTCATCAAAGGACGAAACGTGCCGGTAAAGAATTTGTTTTTTGTTTTTTTTTGTATTTTTTTATAGAAGTGAATGTCCTATTACAAAATACTTATACAAAACTTAATAAACAACGCAAAAGATAACTCTTCAAAGAAAAAGATTTTCTACACTGAATTAAAAAAAAATTAAACTCTCATTAATAATAATAATAATAATAATAATAATAATAATAATAATAATAATAGAGGTCTCGAAAATGTGGCATATGGGAACATCAACAATCCCTGTTGCAGTTGGAGCCCTAGGACTGGTTGGAAAAGATTGCAGTAGACTAATTGCAGGGATTCCTGGAAGCCCATGCCTCAAGGAGATACAAAAAATTGTTCTGACAAGTACAGCTCACACCTTACGAAGGGCTCTATCTATGTAATTTTTTTTTTTTTTTTTTTTTTTTTGTCAGTGAAAAGTGTCATGATGCCATTTCTAACCTTAGGTCCCTGGGTGGGACCCGGAAAGAAATGTGTAAACGCCAGAAAGCAAAGAAAATAAAAATGATAATAATAATAAACCCCAATGTATAGTTACAATGAACGGATCTCCCCTCGTGCATTGAAAGACTATTGAGAATCAAACTAACACATGACCTCATGTGCAACTCGTACATAGGATCCATCGCTAAAGATGCACGTAAAATGATTAAGTATTGAGTAATGATGAGAGGAAAAGATCGTTCAGTCTTTCAATAATAGTACCAATATTCACACACTGTCTTCTAACCTCAAAGTTCCTGCAAGAACCATCAGACAACGGTGAATAAATTTAAAAAAAAAGAAGAGGAACAGTAGAGAGGAAAACTGGATCAGGAGGTCAAAACAGCAATAGAGATCATCATTTCGACTAAATGCATGCTTCTTGTTAAAAAAAAAAGTAGAGTCCAAAAGTGTTAATAAAACGACGGAGAATTTCAGTAAGATAACTTTAATCCTTTCTAAGATACAACGGTTCAAAACTTAATCTAACAATTGGACAATTTTGCTGTTACACCCGGTATATATATATATATATATATATATATATATATATATATATATATATATATATATATATATATATATATGATATACAGCCATATAGACTTAGATAAGTAACAAACGTAGATAGATAGATAGATAGATAGATAGATAGATAGATAGATAGATAGATAGATAGATAGATAGATATGAGTACAGGCTGGAATAGATAGATAATTAGATAGATAGATATGAGTACAGGCTGGAATAGATAGATAGATAGATAGATAGATAGATAGATAGATAGATAGATAGATAGATAGATAGATATGAGTACAGGCTGGAATAGATAGATAGATAGATAGATAGATAGATAGATAGATAGATAGATAGATAGATATGAGTACAGGCTGGAATAGATAGATAGATAGATAGATAGATAGATAGATAGATAGATAGATAGATAGATAGATAGATAGATATGAGTATAGGCTGGAATAGATAGATAGATAGATAGATAGATAGATAGATAGATAGATAGATAGATAGATAGATATGAGTACAGGCTGGAATAGATAGATAGATAGATAGATAGATAGATAGATAGATAGATAGATAGATAGATAGATAGATAGATATGAGTACAGGCTGGAATAGATAGATAGATAGATAGATAGATAGATAGATAGATAGATAGATATGAGTATAGGCTGGAATAGATAGATAGATAGATAGATAGATAGATAGATAGATAGATAGATAGATAGATAGATAGATAGATATGAGTACAGGCTGGAATAGATAGATAGATAGATAGATAGATAGATACGAGTACAGGCTGGAATAGATAGATAGATAGATAGATAGATAGATAGATAGATAGATAGATAGATAGATAGATATTAGTGTTAGAGAGAAGGAGTAAAATCTTATGTGTTTGTTTAAAAAAAGATCGGGTCATAATTCTATAGCCCAATATGTATTCGTCAGTTTAATTTTGATGTGAAATTTCCATTGTGTAGTATTCTGACTTTGAGATTAATATAGCCTACGGAATTAAGTGCACTGACAAGGAAGGCGGTTATATTAACACATAAATATTTCTTGTATAAAATGTCTGCGTTAGACCGCGGACTCACTGAAATACCGACGGAGACACGATAACTACTTTTACATGTCACTGCACATGCGCCTTTGCGTCTGCCCGCTTACGAATGCGCCTTCTATAAATGTGCACACACACACACGCGCGCGCTCGCGCGTACTCTTGTGCGTGTATTGCTGTGTGTCTGTTTATGTGGTTGATGAGCACTTACTATTTCGCGCGCTAAGTGCCTGTTGGCCAAAATGTATTTTGTTGATCTGTCACTTTTAGTCGCCCTATTATCTCTCAGCCATTTTCACTGGCGCCATTCTTGCACTTAGGTATAAATCTTTTCTCTCCACTGCCGCCGGGTAATGAGAACTAGGCGCGGTTTTCTTTTGTCTTCCCTTTTGTTTAATGTCTTCTTCGTACGTTGTTTTACCAACGCTTTCGGACATTTTGGATATTTTTACTCTCTTTTTCTTCTTTTCCTCAGTCTTCTCATTCTCATGACACAGCTTCCTCTCTCCCACCTCTCTCTCTTATATTTCTTTTTTCTTTCTTTCATCTTTCATGCATCTCTTTCTTCTTAGTTTCATTCTTTGATCTGCATTTTTAAAATTTCTTCTTACAATTATTTCATTTTGACATTTTTAAAAGTTTTTTTTTTCGTTTTCTTTCTTTCTCTTTGCTTTCTGTTTCGTCTTACCGACAATTCAAATTATTCCTTTCTTTTTCTCTCCTTTATTGAAGCTCACCCTCTTTTTTATTCCGTTTTTTTCTTCGACATTTCCTTCTTTCAATTGTTTTACTTGCTTTCTTATCGACAAAGATATCCTTTTTTTTCTTTCCTTTTATTTCTACCCTCTTTCTTTCCTTTCATCATATTTCTCTTTCATTTTCTTTCTTTTTATCTTTTCATCCTACCACTTGCTTGTTTATTTATTATTTTCATCATATTTCTCGTTACTTCTTTGTTTCTTTTCGCTGTCTTCTTCCTTTTTTTCTGCCGTATTTCAATCTCATTTCATTTCGACGTATGTCCTCTTTCATTCTTTTGACGTTTACTCTATTCTTTCTTTCTTTTTTCTTTCTTTCTTTCTTTCTTTCTTTCTTTCTTTCTTTTCCCCCTATTTATCGTTTCTTTGTTTCTCTTTCTCGTATCTTCTCTTTTTCTCTTTCTTTCTTTCTTTCTTTCTTTCTTTCTTTCTTTCTTTCTTTCTTTTCCCCCTATTTATCGTTTCTTTGTTTCTCTTCCTTGTATCTTCTCTTTTTCTCTTTCTTTCTTTCTTTCTTTCTTTCTTTCTTTCTTTCTTTCTTTCTTTCTTTCCCCCTATTTATCGTTTCTTTGTTTCTCTTCCTCGTATCTTCTCTTTCTTTCTTTCTTTCTTTCTTTCTTTCTTTTCCCCCTATTTATCGTTTCTTTGTTTCTCTTCCTCGTATCTTCTCTTTTTCTCTTTCTTTCTTTCTTTCTTTCTTTCTTTCTTTCTTTCTTTCTTTCTTTCTTTCTTTCTTTCTTTCTTTCCCCCTATTTATCGTTTCTTTGTTTCTCTTCCTCGTATCTTCTCTTTCTTTCTTTCTTTCTTTCTTTCTTTCTTTCTTTTCCCCCTATTTATCGTTTCTTTGTTTCTCTTCCTCGTATCTTCTCTTTTTCTCTTTCTTTCTTTCTTTCTTTCTTTCTTTCTTTCTTTCTTTCTTTCCCCCTATTTATCGTTTCTTTGTTTCTCTTCCTCGTATCTTCTCTTTTTCTCTTTTTCTCTTTCTTTCTTTCTTTCTTTCTTTCTTTCTTTCTTTCTTTCTTTCTTTCTTTCCCCCTATTTATCGTTTCTTTGTTTCTCTTCCTCGTATCTTCTCTTTCTTTCTTTCTTTCTTTCCCCCTATTTATCGTTTCTTTGTTTCTCTTCCTCGTATCTTCTCTTTTTCTCTTTCTTTCTTTCTTTCTTTCTTTCTTTCTTTTCCCCCTATTTATCGTTTCTTTGTTTCTCTTCCTCGTATATTCTCTTTTTCTCTTTCTTTCTTTCTTTCTTTCTTTCTTTCTTTCTTTCTTTCTTTCTTTCTTTCTTTCTTTCTTTCCCCCTATTTATCGTTTCTTTGTTTCTCTTCCTCGTATATTCTCTTTCTTTCTTTCTTTCTTTCTTTCTTTTCCCCCTATTTATCGTTTCTTTGTTTCTCTTCCTCGTATCTTCTCTTTCTTTCTTTCTTTCTTTCTTTCTTTCTTTCTTTCTTTCTTTCTTTCTTTCTTTCTTTCCCCCTATTTATCGTTTCTTTGTTTCTCTTCCTCGTATCTTCTCTTTCTTTCTTTCTTTCTTTCTTTCTTTCTTTCTTTCTTTCTTTCCCCCTATTTATCGTTTCTTTGTTTCTCTTCCTCGTATCTTCTCTTTCTTTCTTTCTTTCTTTCTTTCTTTCTTTCTTTCTTTTCCCCCTATTTATCGTTTCTTTGTTTCTCTTCCTCGTATCTTCTCTTTTTCTCTTTCTTTCTTTCTTTCTTTCTTTCTTTCTTTCTTTCTTTCTTTCTTTTCCCCCTATTTATCGTTTCTTTGTTTCTCTTCCTCGTATCTTCTCTTTCTTTCTTTCTTTCTTTCTTTCTTTCTTTCTTTCTTTCTTTCTTTCTTTCCCCCTATTTATCGTTTCTTTGTTTCTCTTCCTCGTATCTTCTCTTTCTTTCTTTCTTTCTTTCTTTCTTTCTTTCTTTCTTTTCCCCCTATTTATCGTTTCTTTGTTTCTCTTCCTCGTATCTTCTCTTTCTTTCTTTCTTTCTTTCTTTCTTTCTTTCTTTCTTTTCCCCCTATTTATCGTTTCTTTGTTTCTCTTCCTCGTATCTTCTCTTTCTTTCTTTCTTTCTTTCTTTCTTTCTTTCTTTCTTTCTTTCTTTCTTTTCCCCCTATTTATCGTTTCTTCAGCTCTGATCCTCATATCTCCGCTTTCTCTTTTTCTTTCTTTCACTTTTTTTTTCCATAAAAAAAAACAAAAAAAACACTAATTTACTCTTTCATTTGAATTCACTTGTCCACTCAGATCATTTATTATACAAACATTAATTCATTTGTCGATATTTACTATGTGTAAGTTGGTCCGTTACATTTCGAGAAGTCAGATTGTTTACTGCATTTAACTTTCAGGAGATTTTGCCTTAAAATACATCTCTACTCAAGCATAACTTCTGACTCAATTTTCTTGTAGCTATGGATATATCACTTGTCTCTTCAGGACAGGAATGATTAGGGTTCTCCACAACTTCCTACTCTTTGTATCTATAAGTCGTGTTTACCTTTGTACTCTCCATTCCAATCACTGTTCTGCAATTCATTGATACGTACATCCTAATGGCACTAATCGCCCTCACCCGGGATAATGAGGTCTGTGCCTTGTTTAATAATGTTTAGAGACAAATATTCAACGTTGGTCAATAAAGAGACTTTATGTCCACCCAAGATCTGGCGAATTCATTTAATCTTCGCCAAGTGAAGGCGAATCCAAACAAATTTCAGTCTATTTCAGGCTATAAAAACATGTCATGGCCAAATTCACTATTTCGTCAGCTCAACGTAAAGACGAGAGCAAAGAAAAAATATCCGGAAAAAGTAATTTCATGGAGGAAAATAAATCTTTTAGCAAAACAAGATGAAGTTATTTGCTTCTATTTCCTTTACAGGACATGGAACAATATTCAAATTCCGGGAATTATATCAGAAAAATTTTATTTTTTGTTTTCAGAAAAAGGCATGAACTTTCGGATGTATCGAAATCAGAGAACGTTTGCTAATACTTCTTAAGTATAAATATTGTAAATAATCCGTCTTAGTATTGTTGCTTTTTATCCAAACACTTTGAAACGAGATAATTTTCATTATTACTATTTTTTTTATTATAATTTTTCTATATTTCTCTTGTTACTTTATAAACACTTTATTATCACTATTATTTTATTACTATATTTATTTAATCTTATTATTGTTGCTTTTTATCCCAACACTCTGGCACTATACACTCTTCATTATTACTATTATTTTATTACTAATTTTATTCCATCTTATTGTTGTTGCTTTTTATCCCAACACTCTGGCTCTATACACTCTTCCTTATTACTATTATTTTATTACTATTTTTATTCCATCTTATTATTATTACTATAAATTACAATACTCTACTCTATAAAATAATTGTGGATTTCCAGCAATTATTATTATTGTTTTTTTCTATTTTTGTTAGTATTAGGTTGGTGCAAAAATAATGACGTAATAATGTCGTTTTTTGACGTTACGACATTATTACGTCATTATTTTTGCACCAACCTAATATTTCTCAGCAAACGACGACCTTTTCAGTTAAAGGTTTTGGTTACATTCTTTCGTTAATGGAATAAAATTTATAGAATACGAATTGGACTTCTGACGAATAATTAAATTTGCTGCGTGAAAGCAGATAAAAAAATAAAAACGCTAAGTTTTGTCTAAATAGACAGCGTATACAACTCATTTTATCACTATATAAAGTAAATTTTTATTAATATTTTTGTCAATGTGTGCGTCAAATGCCAATAAACGATATACAAGTTTTATTTGATTACTGCGGCGTACAAGTCGAGATTTCCAGCGTAGAAATATTTCCAAATCGACTTATATGGCGGGTATAAAATGCAAGCCTATACCACTCATTTGTAACCAACTGTGACAGCACCTCTTAATTACTGTCGCTCGCTTAGCGTAACTCCAGCAGACTGCCACAAATATATCCCACTACAACTTGGGTTTGGCAAAAATATTTAGCATTCTAACACAGAAATTAATATTAGATAATAGACTAGTAACACAAATTCAGTATTCTATTAACGCTACAGCACCCATCGCGTCCAACCGCTGATACACTAAGTGTAAACACTGACCGATGCGTCGTTTAACTCAGGCGGCCATTCAGACAACTAAGTTTGGTATCAGTGTCATCTGCACAATTTCGTGATAGGAATGACAGTTATAATTTATAGAAGTTGATGTTGACTTTAATGTGTTTATCAGTAGACCTGACGAATATTTAAATGTTCGCTACGATATACCAATACAATATACGGTACCTATCGGTGTGAGTTGTAGGTTGTTTATTATACAAAAGTATTAGGGTTAATGTCTTAATAGACAGATGAATGAGTTGACCTTATGTTGTTTTGGCACTGGTTATCTTAGACTGTAACCTACCTTCATTTGCCGGTAGAGTTAAGTTTTGGGCCGCTCACAGCCTACATTATGTTTTGGGCTCGACCTATACAGTAGGTACAGGCCTAACTCAAAATTTTGAGCTAAAAATCTTGAGGTCAACTGCCACCACCAAGGAAAATATCGATCATCTTCGCCACATGCTGATGGATGGCAGGTGATTGACTATAAATCAAATAGCCAATGTTATTCCGTGTGAGAGTTGAGAATATTCTGCGTAATGAACTTGGCATGACGATTTTTGCCAGTTGGGTGCCACGAAGAGTTCATCCGAACATGAAAGTATGTATAGAAAAGGCACAGGGAAGCAACTTTACGGCGGTGGGAACCCGAGACGCCAGATCAGGACCAATAATATTGCTGATTCTTCTTTGGATATTATCAAGAATCTCTAAATATATAGCAGGGGCTTTAAAATTCGTGGTTGCTACATTTTAAGCATGGACGAATTGTAGACACGTGTTAAGGTGTCGACCTTGTACACCGGAATTTACCGCAAGTTGTTTTGGTTTAAAGACTTTAATAAAAGATGGAATTTCCTGCAATACTATAAACGCTCGCTTTTATTCTATGAGAGTATTTTTATATTTATTTTAAATTCAGTGCATTTTCTTTTCATCAACATTCTTCCTGATTTACTGCTATAATTGTTAAATCAACATCCACTTGATTTTTAAACTGATTTTATAACGAAGTGATACTGTAATAAAATGTATCGTTCACAATATTTTAAGTAACAAATTATGTTGGGTCACACGTCATATCAACCAGTTTCAAGAAATCCACGGATACAACGGATGCATTGCATCCTTTAGAGTTTTTCAAGGATAAATATTATTTCCAATGAAAAAATAATTAATTATCATTTTTATTATCTGCCTTGATCTCGTAGGAAGTTTTATAAAATCTCCATTTCTACAATTTCTGAATTAGCCTAAGTTTAGTACCGTAAGCATAAAAGGACTCTTCTTTATAATCATGCCAGTTCTATGCGCATTTACTAAGAACGTGTACGAAATGAGTGAGAGACGATTGTTTGGTTTGTTTGTTTAAAGGGATATCAACATCTTATGGATCATTTAATGCTAGAATTTTATTTTGTCAGCATTGGTATTTTTTTCCCAAAAATGTATTGCTTGTAATTTTTTTTAAAATTCATTTTTATATTTTCATGCTTTGACGCTAATTTGAGGAGTTCACTATTTACCCATAGCAGGGACCATAACAGGTGCTACGACCTCGGGTCAAGGTGGACCTGGAAGCAACAGCAATTTAGAGGTGGTCCACGCTACTCAAAAAATTCCTGATCAGAGTGTTTGCTGCCGAAAGTAGTTTATCGTAATATCCAGGACAAGTTGGAGAAGATTGAGTGGGTGAGAATTGAAGAAAGAGACAAAAATGCTTGAGTCGGTTGCTTTTTTGCTATTGAAGAAGAAAATGGTACAGCGTGTTGTTGGTAATTCCAACAAAATGCGATAAATGAATTCGAAAAAAAAAAAAAAAAATGAAAAGAACAGTTAATTTAAAAAAGAAAATCAGTTTTCAATTTCTTTCATTGTTTTTATTAGGTTGGTGCAAAAATAATTTCGTTTTCTCACATAGTAACATATGTTAGAAAACGAAATTATTTTTGCACCAACCTAAAACTGGCTGCAACGTAGCCCTGGCGTATTATATACTATACACATAAAGAAAGGATCGTTCGCAATTGTTCGATGATCCGACTGCTGTCGAATAAGGATGATGGTGGCTGAAATGGAGATTATGATCAAATCTGTGAAGACACAGCTAGTTGCGTGTTATATAGGAATGCTCACGATAGCAGTTACTATGAATGGAAGAAGACATACAGGAAAGGCTGAACTATTTAATGATTATCCGCTCGTATTTGAATATCTTCTTTATGTAAATGTCACTTCCGGACGTAAGCGATCATAGCTCTCCATGGTTCTACCTTTGTAGCTCTCAATAAAGCTTCAGAATATGTGGTATCATGGCTCTCCACAATTTCCTGTCTTTTGTAACTCTTAATAAATGTTGTCTTTTTGCTATCTCTCCTAATCCTTGTCCTGTCAATTTTCGGAAGCTCATTCTTCTTCTATATTCCTTGTCTCTCCAGGGAGAGTGGGATCATGGCTCTCCGCAATTTCCAGTCCTTTGTAGCTCTTAATAAATCTTCACTTTTTGTTATCTCTCCTTATCTTTGTCCCGTCAACCATTTACTCAAAATCATTCTTCTTCTATGTTCCCTGTCTCTTCGGGACGTGTGTGATCATGGCTCTCCACAATTTCCTGTCCTTTGTAACTCTTAATAATTTTTTTCTTTTTTCTATCTCTCCTAATCCTTGTTCTGTCAACATTTACACAAGCTCATTCTTCTATGTTCCTTGTCTCTTCAGGATTTGTGGGATCATGGCTCTCCACAATTTCCTGTTCTTTGTAGCTCTTAATGAATCTTGTCATTTTTTTTTATTTCCCCTTATTCTTGTCCCGTCAACCATTAACTCAAAATCATTCTTCTATGTTCCTTGTCTTTTCAAGATGTATGGGATCATGGCTCTCCCCAATTTCTTGTTCTTTGTAGTTTAATAAGTTTTTCTTTTTGCTATTTATCCTAAAACTTGTTCCGCTATCCATTTACTCAAGTTCTTTATGTTGCACGTTGTTTTCCTATGTCCCTCTTGTCTGCAATATCTCCTGTGAGTATTAGATTTTCCGAACCCTCTTTCCTCATTCTGTGCACTAGAAATTTTAACTGCCTCTTCCTGATGTTAAGTATACGTTTCCTTTTTATCTATATTTTCTCTAAAACTTCATCGTTGCTCATATGTTCGGTCTATGGAATCCTCAACATCCTTCTGTAGGACCACATACAAATAACAATTGACATTGCAGTTAAAGTTTTGAGGATCAAATTTCACTGGAAAGCAAGAAGTCGGAAGGGAGTTCCACAATCGATAAATGCGAGAGAAGAAACTGTTAGCATAGAACTTACGGTTACATATTGTCCTTTCAACTGTAAAAGGATGAATTTATTCCTCAAATCTCGTACTGCGTTTAAATTCATAAAGTCAATGTACCACAGTGCAAAGGTCATCACAACAATTACAATGAAACATTTATAGAACAGTTACAGGAAAGCTACGTTACGTCGGAGGCGGGGAGTTACTGAATCCGAGATGCCAGGTCAGATCTAATAACATTGCGGGTTCTTCTTTGGATTGTTTCAAGAATCTCTAAATATACAGCAGAAGCACGAGCTGCAGCAATATTCAAATCATGGTCGAATGGTAAAAATAATTGTCATAGTATGGTAAAAAAAGGCGGTATTTTCGAATGAATTTAGTTAAAACTAAATTCTTTTAATGCTGTCTAAAGATTTCTACGGTTTTTTTTTATTGCTGCTTGAATTCAGTCACAAGACGACCCATTCTGGTTCTCCAAAAAGAGTCTTTTCTTAGAAGAATTAAACTTTTCAGCAGTTAATATAATCTACAGAAGAATTTTTTAGAATGTAGCCTCTTCTTGTTAAAGATATCACATACGGGAAATGACTTTCACTATGGAACGCTGCTGGGTGTATTTAGTTAAACTTTTAAAAAAATCGACGCCACGGTCTAGAGTTTATTTATTTTCGGGTTTAGGGGGAGAAAGGGAGAAAATTATAGAAGAGAAAGTAAGAGAGAGAGAGAGAGAGAGAGAGAGAGAGTGAGAAAAGGCTTAGAATTCAGTGAATTGAATTCTAACTTTCTTAAAGTGGACCCAGCAGTAGATGAGAAGTCACGTTGTATAAATACATACAATTCAAAGGCGAATTTTTTTTATATTAAATAACAGATATCCATTCTGAATTCAGACCGAGTGAAAATGTCACTTAAAAATAGAATTTATATCAATGACAAGATCACGAAGCTGAACTGTAGAATTTCGTTCATGTACATACAAATAAAATTAAGAGGTCCCTGCACAAAAAAAGATTACGAATCGCACATTGTACACCATAACTTTCAAAAAGGACTAACCATAAACTGTAAGATAACAGAATGTATAGACTGATTGATTCATCCATTTTTACAGTTTATCAACTGTTTGCAGTTTATTTAAAGCAATGAAATATTTTTAGATTTTAAGAATTTTTATTTATTTATTTATTATTATTATTATTATTATTTTACTGCAAGATTAACCCTGGAGGCCACTCAAGGTAGAGCAGTGGTTCCCAGCTGATTTTGGGCCATGCTCAATTTTGGTGTTTCCACCTGTAATATCTAATTCTTACATATTCAAAATGTTACTTCAATTCACGTGAAGGAAGCTTAAAAGGCCATTAACTTAGTCTCTAAACAAGCCTCTAAAGAACATGGCGTCCCTGAAAGAGAAACATTAAAAAAACAAAAAGACGATTAAAAAAATATAGTTTCAAAACATATAATAGAGAACTGAAAGGCAGAAATATAAAATATTTGAATGAAAGCTCATTCTGTAATATACTTTTGATCATTTTAATCATGAAACAATAATGCAAAATGAAATTTGAGATCACGTTGCTATAGTAAGCCGAAGGGTGCACATCCTACGCATGTCCCACCAAAATATTACTATGACCCCGGTGGAACATAACCCCATGTTGGGGATCACTGAGGTAGAGGGTTATGTTAAGGGGTAGTTTATATGGACAGGAGGGGAAGGTAACTTTGGACTTGAACAGTGATCGGGGAAACATCCTCTTGGGAGCCTGTTCCACAGTTGTTTACGGGAAGAAGCTGCTCGGTGGAACTTACTTCTCACCGATGAAATACGGAAGGAATGTGGGTGGTTTGCTAAAATATAAGTGGCACGGTGGGTCCTAGCTGTGAAGGTTTGAATTAGAGGGACCAGGGTATGTAGTTCGTTCGAGCACTTTCCATGGAAGTAACGATAGAGCAGTGAGAGACTCATCCCATGTGGCTTACGAGAGAGAGAGAGAGGTTGGGGTTGGGGTTGGGAGAATTATTCTTCTCCTTTTTTTTTTAAGCATTCAACCCCAAGCAAGGCGGGAAGCAACTAGCACGCAAGAGGTTACAGAGTTGGAGCGAGATAAAGAGGAGTGATAGAGGAAAGGTTGAAGAGACGGTTAAGGGATAGATCAGGGCATCTGGAGACGTCGATTGACGTTACATTTGAATAGTTGGAGATTAAAGCTATCAGGAAAAAAGGAAATTTGGAGGGAGTTCCACAGGCGAAAAGTGCGAGACAAAAGCTGCTGGAGTAGAAGAGACGGATACATTTAAGAATTTCGACAGTGAAAGGGTGGGAGCAAGATGCCAGCCTAGTTGAAGGCTTATATTCATGAAGTCTGGGAACCAGCGAAAGCAGCTCATCAGAGCAGTTACCGTAAAAGTATTTGTAAAAATGACAGAGGGAGACAACAGCACGTCTGTGAGAGAGCGGCTGCAGACGAGATGCAAGATCAGGTACAATTACATTGCATATCCGTCTTTAGATTTTATCAAGGACCTTGAGACAAACAGAAGGTGTTCCATATACGACAGCAATACTCCATTCAAGGGTGAATAGTTAATTTGAAAAATTTCCTGTCAAGGAGCCAACATTCCTAGCGGGGGACGAAGCTCTTGTCTCAATATATTCGTTCCATCTCAGGTCAGCAGACAATGTGAGACCGAGCAGTCGCAAAGAGGCCCTCTCAACTCCATGAGAGGCATTCTAATGGGGGGCGTATGGTTTTCTGTGGTGAGTAATAGAGAGCAGTTTTGTTTTTGATGCGTTAAAGTTAACCAGCCAAAGAACTGGAAAGTGAGATCTGGGCGGCTCCTGCCCAAATATGGCAACAGTACCTCATTTTCGGACTGTTCTGGCTCTTATAATGGTAGAAGATAGCACGAGGAGTCATGTACTTACTAGAGCGGTACAGGGAGCCTCCATCTTTAGCAATGGATCGTATATGAGTTCAACTTGAAGTCGGATGTGAGTTTGAGGCCCAGTATACTCTCCAGGTACGAGGCCTACTCGAGGGAGATCCGTTCATCGTGTCTGACGGTAATTCGGGGTCTGATCAGAGGTGATGTAATGTAACTAGTTTGGTCTTAGAGGCATTGAATGTAACCGGCCAGTTTTGCCCAAGTGAGAAGTTAGTATGAGATCGAAAGAGAGGTCAACTACCAATCTTTGATCATCAAGATTTTTAGAGGTACGCCTGTATATCATCGTATCATCGGCATAAATGTTTACAAATGATCAGAGTATATTCTTAGGTAGAGATCACTTATACACACACACACACACACACACACACACACACACACACACACATATATATATATATATATATATATATATATATATATATAAGCATTTCACCCCAAGCAAGGCGGGAAGCCACTAGGACGCAAGGGGTTACAGAAAATTTAGAGCAAGATCAGATAGGAGTGATAGAAGAAAGGATGAGGGTAGTGGATAGATCAAGGCAACTGGAGATGTCGATTGACATTACACTTGAATAGCTGGAGATTATAGCTCACAGGGAAACAGGAATAGGGAAGGGAGTTCCACAGGCGAGAGGTGCGAGACCTGAAGCTATTAGAGTAGAAGAGACGGCTACATTTAGGAGTTTCGACAGTGAAGGGGTGAGAGCGGGATGCCAGCCTCGTATGGCGCTTGAACTCATGACGTCTGGGAACCAGCGAATACAGATATATATATATATATATATATATATATATATATATATATATATATATATATATATATATATATATATGTATGTATGTAGTCAGATTGTCAGTTTCATGACTCAAGCGACTTTCAGACCATAGAGTGTTGATTCCTATGTCAACACTGTTCATATCTATTAGCATTCTTCTTCCATAAATATAGCAAATGATATACCGCACGCATACACAACCACGCTCACACACAAACACACACGCACTCATACATAGACATGCGTTTAACGGATGTCAGAATTCGTTGAAAAATAAACCCCTACCCTCCCTAAACTCAACCTCTTTTTCGAACGTAACTCATAATTGATACAACAATAGTTAATAAAAATGAACACATTACCGCCCCTGTCTAAATGATTGGATTTCTCTGTATCCTTGGAAACAAAAAATTATGAATTTATACGTGTGTTTAAAACTCAGTAAATTTAAAAATAAGTTATTACGAAATTCGCCTGGCTTTTGTACAAGGCCCCGGGGCTAATCGAAGCGAACGGTTTACGTTAAGGGGTAGTTCATATGGATAAGAGGGGAAGATAACGGTTGACTTTAGACTTGAAGAGGGTAATATTGTAGTGATCGGGGAAACATCATCTTCAGAGTCAGTTCCACAGGGCAGTGGTCCGCGGGAGGAAGTTGAGCGGAACTTGCTTCTCGCCAATGGAATAAGGAGAGAATATTGGTGGTTTGCTGCTATGTAAGTGGAAGACTAGAGAATGGCATAAGGAGTCAAGTGCTTACTGGAGCGGTACATAGAGCCGATCATTTTGTCTGCATCTTTAGCGATTGCTTGTATATAGGAGTTCAACTTGAGGTCGGAGGTGAGTTTCAGGCCCAATATCCTCTCCAGGTACGAGGCCTACTCGAGGGGACATCCGTTCATCGTGTCTGGCGGTAATTCGGGGTCTGATCAGCGGTGGTGGAATGTAACTAGGTTGGTCTTTGAGCCATTGAATGTAACCAGCCAGTTTTGCCCCACTGAGAAGTTAGTGTTAGATCGGAAGAGAGGTCAGCTACCAATCTCTGATCGTCAAGAGTTTTTTTTCCTGGGGTCACAGTCCTATGTTTATAGAGAATTTCAAATGAGTTCCACCACGGAATATGTGAGCGAGAGGCGCTATATTGAGTCTGATTTGCTACCTATTCGTCACCAAGGCCCGTTGGAAAAGTTGGTATGACGTTTGCATGATAACCTGTCAGGGTTTCAATTCTCGGTAGTGGATGCGCACTGTTGATGAGTCCCAAATCTAGGACAAAACGGCCGTCTAGTGCTTTCTGCATTCTGTTTAGGTTTCTTTCATACTCGATGAATTACTTAATTATAATTATCAAATCCCCAATGAGCGAAATAAAGGGCTCAGTTCGATAATCCAACCACCTGAAGAAAGCCGCAGCGTACAACGGCCGAAACGTTGTAATAAATATGGCGTAAAGATGAAGACAATAGTCCGAATAATGTAAATAGTGTACATAATACCTCATCTCAGAAATATAGACAGATCCATTTTCTTGCTTAAAAAAGAGATTGACGACACAAAGGAAAGCTTTTCTTTTTTTTTTTACTTTTAATCACAAGCAAGGCAACAAAGCCACTTATACACGAGGGGTTACTGAGTGTGAAAGAATAAAAAAAAAAGAAAAGCATTATTAAGGAGCTAGAACAATAAAAGAAGAATCAAGACAGAAGATAAAAATTGATATTGCACTGAAATTTCTGAAGA
The DNA here is from genome assembly GCA_963932145.1 of Acanthosepion lycidas. Classification (NCBI taxonomy): domain Eukaryota; kingdom Metazoa; phylum Mollusca; class Cephalopoda; order Sepiida; family Sepiidae; genus Acanthosepion; species Acanthosepion lycidas. The sequence goes on along the minus strand of OZ010607.1, from coordinate 11,612,653 downwards.
ATAAGGTCAGCTGGAAAGTAAGAAGCCTGAAGAAAGTTCCACAGGCGAGAAAAGAAACTCTTAGCATAGAACTTACGGTTACATGCAACCAATTCAAATATAAAACGATGAGATCTGACCGCCAATCTAGTAATGCGCTTAAATTCTAGGTAGCATAGACAAAATTTTACCAAAACAATTACCATGAAAGTGTGGAAGTTAAGCAACGTCAACCCTGGTCACTACCGAGATGACGGACCACTTGGGAATACCAGGTGTTGAAATCATGGGTATGCAGATGATGTAATGCATAACGGCTCGGAATTGAAAATTGGAGAGGCAGGTTCAAATTCTAGGTGGGTTTCTTATATTCACTTACGAGCAAATTAGGAATCCAACTCTCCTCCCCCCAACTATGGGTTAATAAGTAAGACTTGTATCACTAAAACATTATAATCTTTAAAAAAGAAAAAATTTCTTAGAATCTGAAAATATTTTTAATAACTTGCAAAGGGGTGATAAGCCGTAAAAAAATCGATCAATCGATCAACCAAGTGTTGGATATCAGAATATATGATAGAAAGTAATATTTAATTTGAATCATACAAAATGTGGCACACAGCCAAATGGGGGATAGAATTAGACTGGCTTTTAATCTGTCTTATCTTAAACTTAGCTAGTCACGATTACTGACCCAAACATACTACAATAATCCTTATACCAAAACAACACATTCTTAGTTACCATTCTTACTATAATCCCCTCATGTCTTTCTGTCGTCCTAACTAGTTTCCATATATACAATTTGTCTGTGGGGAGAGGGTGAATAAAAATAAAAATAAATATTTATATTGAATACAATTATAAACATACATTGAGTTTGTTTTTTTTATGATAGAAAGCATCTTTAAAATGATTCCAAGTGCCTACGTACAGGCTTACGAAATAGGAATTGAAATAGAGAGAGTCTTTCCCAAGACTATGGTTGCTGGCACGTCTGTCAATATAGTTAGCTTCTTTCTGTCGGTAACAGCTTTTCAGAAGTTGTGAAGAAAAACCAGAAAAGAGAAGTCAACAGAAGTATGCCAACTGCTCTCGTAATAAAACACCCAAGTTTTGCAAACCAACAATAAAGTCTGATGTCCCTTTACCTGGCTGGCCGTAAATCTTCGAATGTAGCCAATCCGGTAGCGTTCGCACTTTGCAAGCAAACTTGAAAATGTCTCTAGATTTATGCATGACAAGGGACAGGCGATAGACAATAGAGCGCGGTTTTATTTATTTCGATCTGTTCCGAGGTTGATACGTTTGATTCACTTGAAAACATGACTGTATTTAACGAAAAATATTATCGGCTTTCTTTTACAGTCTTTCTGTTGCCGTTGATTTGTTGAAAAGATCTAAGCATTGACGAGTTTAATTGCAGTATTTCGAGACTTAAAGGCATGTTGGATCGTCGATTTAAAAACAATTTCCATCTGTGTAAAGATCAAGAGGACTTCCTGTAATCTTCTCGCTTCCGTTGTGTCATATACATTCGGGGTATACGTCTTCAAAGTTTATAGATACGTTGAAAGAAAAAAGTCACACCTCGAATGTTAGGCATAGATACGAGGAAATATCCATTAGGACAGGGTGATTTTGGAAGAGTGTTATAACACTCAATTTGAATGAAAGAATATTTTCCAAAATCGTTATCGTTTTATATATATATATATATAAATATATATATATATATATATATATATATATTGATGCATGTTACATTAAATAATATCGACAAGTGTTGTCTATTTATTTTATGTAAATTCTTTTCATATCGTCTGATAAGCTTAATAAATTTTATCATTAAACGGAGAAAGAAAATCACAATATTTATACATATTTTTTAAAATAAAGGGTTCACTTCGACATTCTAACCTCTTAAAGAAGGCCGGAGCGTACAACGGCCGAAACGTTGTAATAAATATGGCGACAAAGATGAGGACAATATTAAATAATATATATATATATATATATATATATATATATATATATATATATATATATATACTAATGCATGTTTCATTAAATAATATAGACAAGTTTTGTCTATTTATTTTAAGTAAGTTCCTTTCATATTGTCTGATAAGCTTAATAACATTATCATTGAAAGACGAAAGGAAATCACCATATTCATACATGTTTAAATCCAATCTAAGCTTTTGGCTTACATAAGTCATTATCAAAGATGACAATTACATTTCAATATATCAAACAACACACGGACGAAACAATAAAATAAAATTTCAAAGCAACGACAAACTTGTGTATACGAGACGCGGAAGCAAAAATCGCGTCGCAGCTCGTGACGTCACGTAACGGCTCAGTATTCCTTTCTTCGCGTCCTGCATAGTTTATCATTACTTACACAGTTAGCTTTAAGGATATTTCAGACCGTTCATAAATACATTTTGCAAAATAAAATCCTTGCATTTGCCTTGATAAAGTCTCTCAGTAAACGAAACGTATCGGTAAAGAAAAGTTTTCCTTTTGTCTTGATTCATATTGCTTTTATACAGATATATTTAATTTACATCTGAGTTTTACACACAGACACATATATGTGCGTGTTTGTGTGCGTGTGTGTTTTTGTGTGTTAGTTTCATTTAAGATTTTTTCTTTTTTTTCTATTCATCCCAAGCAAGGTGATAATGCCACTAAGACGCAAAAGGCAACTGGGAGTGAAAGGGAATGAAAAAGACTTTAAAAGGAACCGTAAAACAAATCCTAAGCGAAAAAAATGGATAAACCTATACTCCTGTTCAAAAGACCTGGGAGAAGTCTGAACTGGACGATAGGCGAGACTTAGTTTAGATGTTTTTTCTACATCCCGGACTGAATTTTAACTTAAATTGTTCAATATGTTTTGAGTGTTCAAAGCGCTTTCATTAGAAATTATCATTTATCTTCTGTGAGTATTGACAAGTTTCTGTCTCTAGACCAGTGTTTCGTAATAAACAACGGCACACTTAGAAATATTTTAACGGGGATACATTTAAATGATATGAAATAAAACCGTAGATTTTTTTAAAAATATGGACACAAATAAAAGGTGTTTCATTAAGATGGATTATATATAAGGGTGTTTCCTTTAGACGGATCAAAGTCAGCAGTAAATAAATCAGTGTTATTGGTGAAAACTTATTTATTTCTCTATTGGATCAAAAAAAGAAAAAGAAAAAAATCATTAGATGCTTAGACTTAATTCACATTTAAAATTGATCCAAGTTATTGGAACACCCTTTAGTAATCTTTTGTGGACGTTCATTGTTTATCTTATTGTTTGCGTTTGTGAAATGATAGCGTAAAAATATTGGATGTGAATGTTAGATTTGATTACAACTCGTCTTTTTGGATTGTTTTGATTTTTAATTTCTATGTTGTTTTGGTTTTAATTTCTTTGCTGATTTGTTTTCCATTGGTTGGGCAGATGTCATGGCAGTTATGTAGGAAAAATAATATCGCCCAAATGTCCACCAAATCTAAAAGAAAAAGAAAAAAATCATTAGACTCTTGAGCTTAATTCAGATTAAAAATCGGTCCAAGTTATTGGAACATCCAAGGGGGTTTCATTAAGATGGATTATATATAAGGGTGTTTCATTAAGACGGATCAAAGTCATTAGTAAATAAATCAGTGTTATTGGTGAAAATTTATTTATTTGCCTATAAGCTCATATTACTTAAGTCATGGAAATTATGTGTGAAAAATAATATCGCCCAAATGTCCACCAAATCTAAAAGAAAAAAATCATTAGATGCTTAAACTTAATTCACATTTAAAATCGTTTCAAGTTATTGGAACACTCTTTATGAAATTACTTTATTTCAAAGTTTCTATTCAATTATTTGTGCAGCTTATTTAATGTGAAATCTGTGCTTGATGTTTTAATTTCGTGATTTCTTCAATGTTTGATCGAATGTGTGAGATACAGACCCCCATTTATTCTTCAGTTGAACGGCGTCTTTCTCGATTCTTATTTTTGATGACATTTAGGGTCGAGAATCCTGATTCATATAAATATTAAGTAGAAAATTGCAATAAAACCGATAAGGCCTTTTTCGCTAATGTCGGATGAAAATTATTTATTTATACAAATACTAAAGCCGTACCATTACTACTTACACACACACTTACGCACACACACAAACACATACACATGCGCACGCGCGCACACACACACACACATATATATATATATATATATTAGTTTGGTGCAAAAATAATGACGTAATAATGTCGTTTTTTGACGTTAAAAATACGTCAAAAAACGACATTATTACGTCATTATTTTTGCACCAACCTATATATATATATATATATATATATTCCATACAATTCATTCATTCAGTTAATGTATGCCGTGATAATATTTCGTGGGACACTTCTAAGGATCGCGCGGCACACAGGTATACTGCGACACGATGGTTAAGAACCACTTTTCTAAGTATTTATTGGTATTTACAAAAAAAAAAAAAAACGAAGAAAACAAAATCTTACATGGTACTCACTGTGGCGGCGCGAAGGCGCGGCACTTGACAAAAAAAAAGAAAAAGAAAAACAATTCATTCCTATCGACACAAAAATCACATAACTTTAGCCCTGTAACTATTACTACTACGACTACAACCCCAGATTTTCTCTCTTCATTTACAATTACAGCACTTTAAATTCTTTTTTCGCTGATGTATTCTTTTTTTTTTTTTTTAGATTTGAAGCATTGTCCCTCGGTCGCAGTTAAAACTTATTGCATATAAATCTGATCTGTAATAGTTCGGCTATAGAAAAGCAGGCAAGGTCGTTAAAAAAAAAAAAAAAAAAAAAAGAAAGAAAAAGATCAGAAAGCTGGGAGCATTACTTTTCCATACCCCCTTTCTTTATAGACGAAACATTACCAGGCCCTCGTTATTCTGTTGCTAGTTTTCATGACAAATGTTCAGACAGCTTACATTCTTTAATTCAACCAATCTCAGCCAGGACACGCCGCGACATCAGAGCGGAATCTTCCGATCCGTAATCCATTGGTAAGGCAAAAGTATCGTTCATACTGCTGCTTCTTCCACAGAACTGTTAATTTGCGTAACAGACTCCCAAGACGATGTTTCCTCGATCACTAATAATCTTAACTTCTCCACAGGGAGGGTAGACTAGGTTATATAAGGGTGGTGATTTATTATTATTATTATTATTATTATTATTATTGTTATGTTTCTTGCTTTGTATCCCCCCCTCTCTCTCTCTCTTTCTCTCTCTCTGGATGTAGAAAGCCTCTCGCTGCTTATTATCGCTATTTCCGTGGAAAATGCCCAGTCGAATTACCTTCCTTATTTCCACCAGTTCTAACCTTCATGGCTAAGACCCACCTTGCCACGCCCATTGTAGCGAACCACCCACATTTCCTTCGTATTCTATTTGGTGAGATGGAAGTTCCACTCCAGCAGCTTCGAATATATTAAAATAATTGCTGGACTTATTCCATTTCCTAATATATGTTGTCATTTATTTACGTTAAGATACGCTTTGAGCAGATATGGTCGTTCGAGAGAAATCAGGGGAAATTTGTTGTTTAAAAATTACTTTTCCATAACCCTTCCTTATATATCGATCACTAATAATCGTAACCTCTCCTTGTGGGTAAAAATCACGCCTCTCGCTGCTCTGTCACTATTTCCGAATTACATTCCTTATTCCACCAATTCTAACCTTCATGGCTAAGACCCACCTTGCCACGCCTCTTGTAGCGAAGCACCTTCATTCTCTTCGTATTCCATTTGGTGAGATGGAAGTTTCCGCGAACCACTCTCCCGTGGAACCGACTCCCAAGATGATGTTTCCCCGATCGCTACAATCTTAACCTGTTCAAAGCTAAGGTAAACCGTTATCTTCCCCTCCTATCCGTACAAAAGCATATTAACGTAACCCTCTACCTCGAGTGGCCCCCGGGCCTTGTGCAGGTTCAACCTGACTTTAAAAAAAAAAGTTCTCGAAGTGCAGTAAACTTCTTGTAGGATCAACGGCTATCTAGCATAATGGGGTAGACTGGGTTCTGTGATGATTTTTTAAGCGTAGCACAAGGCCGAAAGTGTTTATAGAGTCGGTGTGGGTTATGAATTTTTTTCCAACCTCTCTATCTCTCACACACACACAGGTGGAATGTGGCAAGTCTCTCGCTGCTTTATCGCTGTTTCCGTGGAAAGTGCCTAAAGGAACTATATTCCTTATATCCAACATTTGTAACCGCGAAGGTTACAACTGGTGGAAATAAGGATTATAATTCATCTAAAATCATTCGCTGATGGTAGAAACGAAATTTACAAGGATATTCAACAGAACAAAAATAAAATTTGACATCGTTTTTGGAATGTATGTTAGTTCGGTATTCAATATTATCAGTCCTAATTTGACTGCTTAAAGAACAGATACTTTTTTTTCGGCAGTTGCATTCATTTTTAAAAGATTAACCATGTTGCCCACGTTGGACGTGTTGTAATGCGTCTTCTTAGCGCATATGTCTATTGTATTAGGTTGGTGCAAAAATAATGTCGTTTTCTCACATAGTAACATGTGTGAGAAAACGACATTGTTTTTGCACCAACCTAATATATATATATATTTAACGATTCAAGAAAAAACAACGAAGCTCCATATGTGGATCGACAAATAAATATATATTGAAATATAACATACAAAATAATCATGCAATGAAGTGTAATGATTAAGGAAACAAAGTTATTCCCCCTTCAACTGTATTCTGATTTATGATTGAATGTTCAAAAGAGTTTCTCTTGAATAAGAATGTTCAGGATTCTATGTTGAATAGAGTTTGCTGTTAGAATAGAATGCAGTTAATTAAGAAATGTTTTGTTTAGAGAAATTAATAGAATTCTGGTTCATGAACTTGGCTGAGTTACAGACAGAGATATGTATAATGTGTTACAAAAATCTGTGTCTGTTTGTGCGTTTGAAATATAGTGAGTAAAGTCGTAGATTTGTGTGGACAGGCGAAATAGCTGGACTTTATTGTCGGCTTGTGGAAAAATTTCTTTTTTTAAAGCTACCGATAGGCTCGCAGCGAAAACGCGAGAAAAAAATTGATTTAGCACTAAAATGTTTGATTAGTTAAAATTTGACCAATTACTGATTTTGTATCAAAGAATTATGCGAGCAAGTTCACGATCGAATAATTCAAAGTGATGACTGCGAATGGTAAATTGTTTCATAGAAAAGCAGTATTGATTTACTAGCCAATCGCAGACGAATAAATTGTGGGCGTGGAAAAGCATATCAGTCGCTACAATTTATTTGTTTAATATAATATTGTTACGTTGGGATATAGATTTATTGATTAAACTACGGAGCGATATACAGATGTGACATCTGTGTATTTTTATAATAACATAGTATATACTTTGTGCCTGGTGAGCTGGAAAATCAGGAAAATTTATGTCACACACCAAAACGTATGTATACGTATATTTATTGATATATATATTTATTGAGATATATATATATATATATATATATATATATATATATATATATATATATATATATATATATATATATATATATATATATATTCAGTTGTATGGATAAGATAACAAACTGATGATCGCATAAGCTTGAAACACACCCGGGGTTACAAACTCATATCGGTACAACTGAATGTATTAGCTCTATCAGTAGTATTGAGCACTTTCCAATAAGTACGCCACATATATGATATATATATAGAGAGAAATATATATATATATATATATATATATATATATATATATATATATATATATATATATATAGTTTTAATGTATGCTATAATTACTGGTTAAATTGCTCAATATCAGGTACAGAGAATATGAAGGGAATTTTTTTTTCTATACGAAATATTCATATATATATATATATATATATATATATATATATATATATATATATAACTAGATCAAAAGCCGCCCTATCGGGAGGCATTTAACCTAGCAGATTTTGATTTGGCCTTCGGCTTGTTCAGGAGTTTGTGAGTCCCTAAGATTTTGCATATTCTTAGCATTGGAACATCTCATGCTTCTCTGTTAGCTGACTATTTTTGCATACTGCATACTGCTGTCGTATGCGATAGTCAACAATGAACTACAGAAGAACTCAAAACTGATTGCTGCATTTAAATATTACATTAATATATAAAATTACGCTTTAAAAGTTCAAACATAATTCTTCTGCCACCACTTAATTTAAGGACAGTTTGATGTGCGTAGGTCCTTACTTTCCGTACAAACAATTATCTTTATTTCATGGGCGACTTTCACTGGATTTCGCAATTATTCTCAAATTTATTTCCAAATCATAAAATCTGTTATACAAAAATATTCGTCGCAAAAAATCACATAAAAAAATTGCCGAAAATAATCGCAAGTAATGAAAACTTGGAAATCTAAAATTTCTAAAACATGAGTTATTGAAAGGTAGAGAGTTGTGTCCCTTTAACTGAAAATGTGTGACACACTGACACACCGACATTCGCATTTATTATATAAATATATACTAAGGTGTACTGAAAGATTCTATAATTGAACGTGCAGTGTCAACCATTCGTTTGCCAACTGGTTGATACTTTAAGCCACAAAACTGTTTTCATTGGTTTGTTCAAAAGATGTCGTTGTTAATCCTTTCGAGACCATTCCCCTATAAGATTATAATGAACACGTGTTTATAACCAACTGTCAAGAATTACATTCTCTACTTCCGGTTACGAGTGACCTCTCCTACCGGATGTCAAAATACAAGAGCCTACTTCCTCAATTGCGCTATAAGAACTCATAAGTTAAACATTGACTGAATTGTTCTATTATATTCGATTGTTTATATACAGAGTTTATAAAATAAAATACTTTTTTGATTTTTTATTGCTTCATGTTATTTCTTCTTCTTCTTCTTCTTCTTCTTCTTCTTCTTCTTCTTCTTCTTCTTTGTGTCCGGTCTCTTCATAACGTGGGAGGTTATGGTTATCCACAACTTCCTTTCCACAATATTCTGCGTACCTCAATACTAGGTTTCTCTCCCCCGCTGCTCCCCGACAGTCCATGTGTTATCTAAACTATTGGGTCGGTGCAAAATTATCAGGCGTTTTTTAAACAATATTTGTTATGAATAAAGAAACCTAACAATTCAACGATAACATTTTTAAATGATTATTCCAGAACGTATGATTATCGATTCGATTATCGACACATTTTTATAACCTGAGAATAGAAATATTTCTTGATTAAAAAAGTAAACAAAACGGCAATTTATATTAACAAATAACTCGCCTATGAAACGCCTGATAATTATGCACCAACCCAATATATTCTCAGCCAGCACACACTGACCTCGTGGGGATCACGTGGAAAGATGTAGTATCCTGCTGGAAAATATAGAATCTCCCTTGAGCCACGGACGCGATCCAGGTCTGGAAACCTTCATCTCTCACCTCGATGTCAATGGTAACAGTGATTAACTTGCTGGTGTTTTCTTTCTTCTTTCGTTTACAATGATTTTTACGCTGAACAAGGCTCGAGGGTAATTCAAGGTAGTGGATTACAGAATAACAGGCAAAGCTTATACGGATATCTGAAGAAGACAACGGTTAACCCTAGACATAAACAGCTTAGGATTGTACTGAACTTCCCTCTCTCTCTTTCTCTCTCTTCCTCACACTCTCTAGCCATCTCTCTCGCTTTCTCTCCCCATCCTTAAATATATTCCAGGTGATTAATATCAGGAACGCTCGAAAGACGAATTTAGTGGATAATATTAAAAATGTTATTGTTAAATTGTTATGTTTCTTTTTCATAATAAATATTATTTAAAAACGCCTGATAATTATGCACCAACCCAATAACAATCAGTTATTGGGTTGGTGCATAATTATCAGGCGTTTTAAACAATATTATGAAAAAAGAAGCATAATCCAGCAATAATATTTTTAAATGATTATTCCGGAGCGTAAGATTATCGACACGCAATTTTATAACCAGAAAATAAAATAATATTTTTATTAAATGTAAACAAAACAGCAACAGTAGACAACAACGACTGATAATTATGCACCAGCCCAATAGCACGTCATCTAGTTCCTCATTGTTTCCCTCTGTTTCTCTTGCCTTCAGTATGCATTGTGTGTGACAAATTCTCCAAGCCCCCTTTTCTCATTACGATTTCTAGAAATTTCAACTGTCTCTTACTGGTTTTATATACAAATATTATTTTTGTTCTTCTATTCATTAAAATTTCCTCATTGCTCACACGTTCAATCTATGGTGTTCTCAGTATCCTCCTGTAGAACATCCTCTCTGTTGCCTCAAGTCTTCTCTTCATCAATCTCTTCGTTGTTTCTAATAAAAATGTCCTGTTTCTTAACATCAATTTTTTCCGCCGTGTTTTGTGCTGCTGGTGCGTATACTTTCGATCCAAGATTACGATTCCATCTAAACTTTGTTTTTTTTTTGTTTCTTAATACTTTTATTGAGCTTTAGGTTGACATATTCCAGCGTGACTTCAGATTTCGGTGTCACACTTTGCATCGTCTTCCTAGATTATTTAAAAGAGAAGCATGGAAGTATATCATTTTGTTAATATTTCATTTTTTTTTTTTTAAAGATTTACGATTGAAGGTAATTTCCGCTTTTATTAATGTCCGAGAGAGCAAATTAAAACGTTCTTGGAACGATCTGAGATATTTTATTCATTGATTACGAATAGAAAAAAAAAAACAACACGACGTCTACCGACGCTTCTATCATTCAGACACAGGATGGTAGAGAGAAATAGACAAGAAAAAGACATGATGGGGGAGAGAAGAAACAAGCAATAAGGCCTTCTTATTTCCAGTCGTATATATCGAATAGAAGATGCCGTTTATTTTTTTGCATGAAGGCTAACGCGTGACAAGTTCGGCTTAGTTTAAGTCATCTGTATCAAATAAGGGGGCAGGTTGATGTTTTGGTGAAACAAGTGACAGGATTATTTTATTTCAAATCATTTGGATTGAATCGGGAAGGACGTTTCCGTATTTCAAAGGATGTGAAGGAGTAATGGATAACGGCTCGGAATGTGAAACTTGAGAGCAGAGTTCAAATTCCAGTCGGGTTCGTTAATTTTATTTACACGCAATTACCTTTGAGAAATTTATGAATCTATCCACTCACCTTTGGGTTACATAGCAGAAATTTTACCTGAAAATCATTGTTATTCTCGAAATTTGTTAATATTAATCCACAAAAAAATAATAATTGCAATCTTAAATATCTTTCGGCTTTAGATAATCCACAAATAGTCGGTAAGCTGTAAAAAAAATACAATCCTTCTTTCAAGATATCTTGGTCAAATAAAGGCAAAAGTATTCTTATTTCAAGTATTCTGTCTTGAATGAAGAAGTCTACTTTTGATTGAAACACCGATTCATAACGATAGCAGAAGTTAAGCAACTTCCAGCCTAGTCAGTACCTATATGGGTGACCGCAGGTGATGTAAGCTTGGATGTGCGAGTGGTGTAATGAATAATGGCTCAGAATTGTTAATGGGACGTCCGAGTTCGAATTCCTGTTCGTTATACTCTTACCCATAGCAAAGGATTGAGTTCACTTCTTTTACCCCCAGCTATGGGTTAATTAGTAAGACTTGTATCACTAAATCATTATTATCTCCACAGCTGCATATATAAAAGGCTTATGTCCATATCACGTTAAAACATCGGTTCCTGTATGATCACCGAAGTTAAGCAACATCGGGCCTGATCAGTACCTAGATGGGTGACTGTAAGCTTGCATGTGCGGTGGTGTAATGAATAATGGCTCGGAAATGTTAATCGGATAGCCGAGTTCCAATTCCAGTTGAGTTTGTTATATTCACTGACGCTCTAATATCCTTGTGAAATTCATTTTTCTCCTCCAGCTATGGGTTAACTAATAAGACATTTATCACGAATTCATTATAACCTCAAAAAATTCTTATGATCTAAAAAGATCTAGCTTTTCCGAATGGCTGATAACCCGTAAAAAAACAAATCAATGAATCAATCAATAAAAGAATTCGTTATATCAAATGTTTGGGAGTTGTCTTACATTCTTATCATGGGGATCTTATAAAAGACGAAGTTTCTTTAGTTCACACGGTTTGTATGGAACATTAGAATTTTTTCTCCTTTCAGGCCGAATTGTCGATAAGAAAAAAATAAGTTTTGCAAATTCAAAACGTTTAGTCACATGCCAACGCTTCTTAGACTCAAACAGATGCCTTACGAGTGTTTGAATGAAGGATGGAAATAACAAAAAAATGAATTGCAAAATCCAAACTAATTTAAGCAATGGTCAGGATAATAAATTTGAACTCGAAAAAGTAAAATCTTTTTCCTGATTTTTCAAAGCGAAATTTCGTTCCAACATTCAAATGAGCTATTTGAGGGAATTAATAAAATCCCAAATATGTCATATTTCATTATTTTTTGACTATACACAGGTCAGAAATTCTTCATTATTTGGACTATTATCCTCATCTTTGTCGCCATATTTATTACAACGTTTCGGCCTTCTTCAGGTGGTTGGAATGTCGAACTGAACCCTTTACATCTCTCACTGGGGTAGACTGTCCTAGGTCCACGTGACATGTTTAATGGATATCAGTTATCTCCTGTTAATTTCCATCTGAAAGTTCTCCACTGCCTTAACCGGGTATTGAACTCACAATCTTTGGGTCCTGTCACTGGATCTAACCAACGCCTTTATTCACTGTGCCATGTGTCCTTGAGGACATCTGGGTATGAATTTCTGGAATAATGTATATAATGTACATAATACCTCATCTCAGAAATATAGACAGACATTCTGCAAGCATTAAATGGCACATATAATTATACCTATACTTTAAAAGACATTTTAATCGTTTCACCCCATCTAAGGCGATAATGGCACTAAATCGAGTTACTAAGGGTACTCGGACATTTGGCCAATAGACATTTGACCGACGGACATTTAATGGAATGAACGTTTAGCCGAAAATGTAGTGGCGTACTTACATGTATGTCACACTTTTTATCGTAATGTGCTGCATATATTTATATTTATTTATTGTATTAATTTATAAATTTTTTTTGACAGACTTTTTTAAAAAAATCTATTTTGTATATATTATATTTTACTTCAAATATTACTGTAAGATGATAAGTATTTTGAGAAAAAGCACATTTTACTACAGCAAAAATCTTAAACTTTTACGATATGAAAGATCTTTCAATTTCTCTTATAATGATCATTATCTTAAGGGGATGAACTAGCTTTTATCTTCCTGTTAAATACGAATTTCAATAATTAGGTGATACTTTTTACCCAAATACATTCAAATATTTTTAAAATACTAATTTCAATAAACAAATATTGAAATAAGAAAACTTTTAACTTTAAATTTAGATTTAGTAATTAAATCACTTGAAATTCCGTGGTAATTATTAGTCCTATTCTACCTTATAATACTGCTAATTAAAATACTTAAAGGATTGCTTGTTACTATTTTTACTTGTACCTTTTTGGAGAAATGTCTGTCAGCCAAATGTCCGTCGACCAAATGTCCGTCGGCCAATGTCCGTCGGCCAAATGTCTGTTCGGTGAAATGTTCATCGGCCAAATGTCCGTTCGGCTAGATGTTATCGGCCAAATGTTCGTTGGACAAATGTCTGTCAGCCAAATTTCCGGCCATGGTTACTAAGAGGATGAAAGAAAATCAGAAAAAAGTTGGCGAGGATAAAGGACAATAAAAGAACAGGAATGGGAAAGACAGAAGATGGTGATTAGTGCTGCCTGTAAATGTTTGAAAATTGTAGGTTCTGCACTGGTTGGTCTCTCTGCCTCCGGACAGAGAGAATCCCCAGACGAGGCTCTGTCGAAGGGCAGAGTCTCGTCTCGGGAAACAGCTACCCGACCTCGTTTTATACAGGATCTATGGGGAATTTTTGACTGAGCCTACGGGCTCGAGTTATACCACATTATACCCCGTGGGGCGCTTGGTAGATATCCTGTAGAGATTCGTCTCCAGCTGTGCTGATCAAACTCTCTGCTTCCGAGCAGAGAGGATACCCAGACGAGGCTATGTCGAAAGGCAGAGGCTCGTCTCGAGAAACAGCTACCCGACCCCATTTTATACGGCGTCTACGGGGAATTTTTGGCTGAGCCTACAGGCTCGGTTTCCCCATATTAAATTCAGCCTTATGCCACATCTGACCGCGTGGGGAGGTTGTTAGATATACTGCAGTTGGAGATTTGTCTCCAGCTGTGCTGATCAAACTCTCTGCCTCGCGGCAGAGAGGATCCCCAGACGGGGCTATGTCGAAGAGCAGAATTACTCCACATTAAATTCGGCTTTGTGCCACATCTGACAGCGTGGTGGTTGGTGGTTGGTATATATTGTCTGCAGTCTGTAGTTGGAGATTCATTGTGGAATGCACTTAACTCATTTCTAGCACTTGACTACTTCTTCTACGCGCTACTTGGCGAATCTTATATGTGTTGTTCTTGTTCTAAGTATTATCGTTCATTACCAACTTTCGTTTGATTATTCTATTCAGTAAGCTTCCCTAGGTTACAAAGTTACTCAAGCTTTGCCCCAAATAAACTTATTTCTCGGTTAAAGCTCATTTAACCGGAACTTGTTTCATTAAAAGTAATTTGAATGAAAGCAATTCTATAGAAAAACTGATATACAAAATCTGCTTTACTTACGCAATCTTTGTTCCAGATAAAAGTATTTCCCAGTTGAGACTCATTCAACCGGAACCTGTTTCATTTAAAGTAATTTGAATGAAACTAATTTTATAGAAAAAGTGAAATTATTTATAATTCATTTAAAAAATCTCCTTTCGTAGAAAAATATTCGAAATGAAAGCTATGGTTTTAAAAAGTTAGTGTCCTCAAGAAATTTGTCTGTATAGTTGGAGTATGTGATAGAGTATGCTTATTGTTGTGGAGTCCGAGACGAAAAATCGGTCTCCAATAAATGACAAACGCAAGTATTTAAGCTAAGAAATTGAATGTATTTACACAAAATACAAAAGGTAATGCTGTTAGTAAAATCCAGGAACGCCGGTTAGTATTAATCAAAGATCGCTATATACAGTCTCGAAGTAAACTTCCTTAGAGTCGGTCGTCCTTGTAACTGACTTCTAACGTCAACTCAATCACAGTGTCTATGTACTTTCCACTCTGTTCCTCCACCCTGTTCCTCTACACGTTCCTCTCTACACGTTCCTCTACTATCAGACTATTTGACTGACTGACTGTGGCTATTTTATGGCAGCAGGACGAGTCCATTTATATCAGAAAAGGGTGGATCCCATAACACTTATCTAAGGTTGGTTTTATCAACCATAATCGACACACACACACACACACACACATATATATATATACATATATATATATATATATATATATATATATATATATATATATATATATATAAATCCGTTTGTTATGTTATCCAAGTGGTTCTTAGTAATATAAAATATTAAAAATAATCCATAAAAACAGCTCAATGAATTTATTACAGAGGAAATAATTAATAAATAAAATCCCAAATCATCCCATATGGAGAGTAGGCTATTTCGATATAGGTCGCCTGTTTTATCAACCCTGGTGTATATATATATATATATATATATATATATATATATATATATATATATATATATATAGTACAAGTAATCCGTTGGTATATAATTCAAGTGGATCCTAGTAATATAAAATATTAAAACTGGTCCATAAAAAGTGCTCTATCTATCTATCTATCTATCTATTAATAGTCTATATACCAGCGTTGAATAAGACTGACGTTGAAATAGATTTATCCCTCCATATGAGGTAATTTTGGATTTTGTTCTCTAATACTTTATATATATATACAGTGTAACCCGGATATAAGAGAGTTACCGGGACCGGAGAAGAAGTCTCTTATATCCGGGTTTCTCTTATATTCGGGTTTTGTCTATTTTGTTTAGGTAAGTATGGCTATAATTTGGAACCAGAGAAAATCTCTCTTATATCCGAGTTTCTCTTATATCCGGGTCTCTTATATCCGGGTTATACTGTATATATATATGTGTGTGTGTGTGTGTGTGCGTGTGTGTGTGTATACGTACCTACGTGCGTGTTGTTTTTTTTAACGGTCAGTGCTCCGTGATACGCTGTATTTGAATTCAGCCGACCCGTACTTATTGTTACAGTAAATGTTCGGCTTATATTAGAACGTCTTTTACAACGCGATGTTCGAAGTACTTTGTTAATTTTCATGACACATTCTTCAGACGAGTCATCTTCCTTGGCTCCAACAGTTCAGACCTTCACAGTCAGAGTTTCGCCATGCCACGCGCACAGGATCGACTCATTTTCATTCCCCGCGAGTTCCATGGGTAAAAGAAGTACTCTTCAAACAGCTTCTTCAAAATAAGCGTTACTTTCTAGAACAAACTCCCAAGGGGATAATTTCTCGATCGCTTCGATCTTAATCTGTACAAGTCAAGAGTTAACTGTGATCAACAACTGAATATAACGTAAATCAGCTAAGTGAGAAATTTGATTTTTATTAATCCTATTCTCAGAATGCAGTTTTTATTTCCATCCATACAACATTATTAAGTTAGACTCAATCTTAACTAGTTATGCCCGATTGTATGGAGTCAACAATACGATAAAAGAAAAATTGAGCTTTTTATTGAAATGCCCACATGACTTTTAAATTGCTCATTTCTTGCCGATAACTCTAGGAATCTTAAAATCTTTTGTGTGTTTAAGAATTTGACCTATTTTTCTATCTTTCACACACACACACACACACACACACACACACACATATATATATATATGTATTTATGTATGTATATATATATATGAATATTAATTTAATTAGAAAACAGGGTCCATTGATTATATTTTATTTCCCCAGGAAGTTGTTTTTTCCTGGTTCTTCAGATCACATTTCCAAGTATAAAAACTGGTTTTAAATTTACGTATTATTTTTATGGACAAAGTCCGAATTTTAATATATTTACTGTTATACGTTATTTATATAGACACAAATATTTTTAAGCAAATACTCTGTTTATAATAAATAGTATTACCGAAA
>OZ010607.1:11585490-11590490 GCA_963932145.1 Acanthosepion lycidas | reverse complement strand
TCCATACATACATAAATACATACATACATACATACATACATACATATATATATATATATATATATATATATATATATTCCGAGTATAATGAAAAATAGTGAGAGACGAATCTGAAGGGAAAAATAAATGAAGAATTTGACCAGCCTCTCTTCCTAATGAGTCACCGTGATATCTTACAACCTATTCCCCACCCTCCTGGTCTAATATGTAAACAAATAAATAAAACCCTCCTTATCTTTCGAAAACAGGCATAACAATAAATATATACACTGTTTTCAAGTCCGGAAAGATTACGTTTAAAAAGCTTTGCCTATAATATACGGAAGCTAAAAATAAAAAATGAAGTCGTCTGGCGATTGCGACCAAAGCGACGATGTGAACAGATATTTATAAGGCAAGGCCTATTTAAGAGAAAAAGAAAACCCTCAGAAATCAATAAATAAAACGAAGAACAAAATTTCAAAATATTTAGATAAAAGATCTCATAGCTGGCGAAAAGCGTATTGAGCTGCTACGTGACATCTGACTTCCTTCACGGAAGCGAATATTGAACGGTCTTCTCAAAGATGAAGAAGAGTCAACAGAGCTATGATTCTACAGAAGGATGCTAAGGATATCATGGACCGAGCGTGTGAGCAACGATGTGGTCTTGGAGAGGATGTAAACAAGGAGGAAGCTTATAGTTAACACAAGGAAGAGGCAGATGAAATTCCTGGGGCACGTAATGAGAAATGAAGGCTTGGAGAATCTGATACTCACGGGTCGAAGAGAAGGAAAGCGAGACAAGGGAAAGCAACGCTTGACATACCTAGCGTGTTTAAGCAAGAGTATGGCAGAACGTGGTCAGAGGGAGTTGGCAGACGGATGAAACTTTTTGAGAGCTACAAATGATAGGAGGAAGTGGAGAGCTATGATCGCCTACGTCCTGAAAGGAGACGGTACATAAAAAGGAAAAGGAAGTAATTTACAGCTCCACTGTTTTTTTTTTTTTTTTTACTTAAGAGCTGTTCATTTGATCGACGCCAATTACAGTGATAATCAACTTCTATGGGCTAAATCACGTTTTCTCCCATTGAAGGATGGCGGGACGGCTGTTACGTTTGGTAGAATATAATTAAATAAGAAACTAATTCAAAAACGGAATTGTATGTTTGGGGTCGTTTTATTTTTATTTTTTATAATATAGAATCCTAAAAATGTAGACTTTTCACTTCAAAAGCGTACTGAGCTGCTACGTGACATCTGTCCTCCTATACGGCAGCGAATGTTGAACGGTCTCCTCAAAGATGAAGAAGACACTCGAGGCAGAAGAATGCTGAGGATATCATGGAACGAGCGTGTGAGCAGCGATGAGGTCTTGAAGAGGATGAAAAACAACGAGGAAGCTTATACTTAACATAAGGAAGAGACAGATGAAATTTCTGTGACACGTAACGAGAAAGGAGGGCCTGGAGAATCAGATACCCACAGGTCGAATAGAGGGAAAGAGAGGCAAGGGAAAGCAATGCATGGCATACCTGGCGGGCTTAAGCAAGTGAATTACTGAACCTGGTCTGGAGGAGTTGGTAGAGGCATTAAACCTATTGAGAACTATAAGGGATTTGAGGAAGTGGAGAGCCATGATCGCCTACGTCATGAAAGGACACGGCACATAAAAAAAGAGAGAATTTACAGCTACACTTTTTTTGCTCGAGACCTGTTCATTTGGTCGACGTCAATTCGAGTGATAATCAACTTCTATGGGATAGATCATCTGATCTCCCACTAGAGAGGGGCTCTTAAGTTGGGTAGAAATATAGTTAAGCAAGGAACTGATTTAAGAACAGAATTCTACGTTTGGGGTCTTTATTTCTTTTTTACAATATAGAACCGTAAAAAGGTAGACTGTTCACTTCAAAAAAATTCAAAAATCACTTTCAGAGATCAACAATTTGAACAAGGCCAGCACGCTGAAGCCCTCGGCCATGATGACTTGTGGCTTCGTGCTAGCACTGCTATCGACAGCACCCTAGGGTTCCCTCTCTCTCTCTCTCTATATATATATATATATATATATGTGTGTGTGTGTGTTCCATGCAATTAACTCATTCAGTTAAAACTAAAAATAAAATATTTCGATCACTATATATACACATACAAAGTCTTCATGTTCCGTTAAAAATTTTAAAAAAAATCATCCTTGATAATGGCTAAAAGTCGACGAAAGCGCTCAGACATAGAAAATATTCGAAGAATTTCTTCATAGTTTATGTGCAGAAAAGATTAAAATTATAAGAACACTAAAAAATACTATGATATCAACCATCCTATATGGAAGTGAATGATGGACAATCTCCTCAAAGATAAAGAAGATACTTGAAGTAATAAAAATGTTGTTCTACAGAAGGATACTGAGAATACCATGGACGGAACATGTGAACAACGACGAAGTTTTGGAGAAAGAGTAAACATAAAAGAAACTTATACTTAACACCAGGAAGAGACAGTTGACATTTCTAGTGCACATAATGAGGAAAGATGGCTTGGAAAATCTGATACTTACAGGATATACTGAAGGCAAGAAGGACGGGGGAAAACAGCGCATTACATACATAGAGAGCTTGAGGAAATGTATGATGGAGCAAGATTTAACAAAATGACAATATTTATTAAGAGCATCAAAGGACAGGAAATTGTGGAGAGCCATGATCGCCTACGTCCTGAAATGACATGGCGCATAAAAAACCTGCTTGAATTTGATATCTGTAATTTTTTATTAGCATTTTGGGCGTTTTCTTTTGTTGAAGTTTCTCTATTTTCTTATAATAATTTATTTTTTCCCTTCCTTGCCTCTGGTTCGTTTCAGTTTGTTTTCATGAACCTGGTTTCAACGCCGTGTCATTTGTACATCTTTTGTATCTAAGATTAACCCGCTAATAATAACCTAACTACACGACCTTCATATAGTAATAAAATCAAATGCAGAACGACACTTATCATTTCATTCTGCGTCCCAGAAATTTCATGTCTTCTTATGATTAAATACAACAGAACTGTTTTAATCTATCCAATTATCATATTGAATTACAAACTGAAAATATGACAAAAACAGACTTGAAATTAGCTGAACCCGAATCTTATTTAATCAATCTAATATTGATTTTGTTGTTCCGAAGTGAAATTATTGTTCTGATGACGTCAGATAATCGATGAAACAACTCAAAGTAAAATAAAAATGTCAGTATTTTAAATTTAAAGGGGAATCGGCATTTTGATCGGTCCTAGCCTGCCATCTCGACTTTTAAATATTTTCATGGTAATTGTTCTGATGAGCTTTCATCGCTGGAACTTCTGTCCATTAGTATTTTTCTTTGGTATCTCAAATTTACGAATTTAAGCGTCGTGTTAAATTGGCAGCTAAATCTCACAGTTGAAATTGCTAGCTGTAACCGTAAGTTCTATGCGAGTAGTTTCTCATTTACACAATTATACATTGTTCGGACTATTGTCCTCATCTTTATTGTCATATTCACACGGCCCAGTTGATAAAAGTGTTGGTTGAAGTAATTTGCTGACTTACTAGTTTATTCCATACCTGGCTACAGAGTTTAGTTACTAAAGGGAAATAACTGAAACTAAGATATCCAGAAAAGGCAGACAACATGGAAAGTTCACATGGGTTTAGAAGCAGTAAATTTAACTTTGCTAAACCTGAGTCGTGAATGGTTAACATCAAGCCAAATAACAGTTGCCGTACTGGTTACAGGTTCGATTCCTGTCGGAGAACGCATATTTTCTACGAGATTTCTCGAACATTCTGGCTGAGAAATGTAATAAATGGCATTTAATTAAAAACAGAGCATTTACTCAAATAAGTTGACATATAAACAGAAAATACAATTAAAATATTTGCTGTATTTAATCCATTTCATATAATATGTTGTCATTTTTTATGTTAAGTTACGATTTATCAAGTGATAAGTGGTGTCTTATCAAGTGATGGTGTTGAATATGGAAACACCATCACTTGATAAGACACCAGAAGTGATGAAACAAAATGACTATTTTTATAGTGATTTTATAACATATTTATGTTATAATTTTTGAAAAATTATATATATATATATATATATATATATATATATATATATATATATATATATATATAAGCATTACGCCCCGAGCAAGGCGTGAAGCCACTAGGATGCAGAGGGTTGCAGAAGATTTGGAGCGAGAGCAGATAGGAGTGATAGAAGAAAGGATAAGGAGAGGGACAGTGGATAGATCAAGGTAACTGGAAATGTCGATTGACATTACATTTGAATAGTTGGAGATTATAGCTCTCAGAGAGAGAAAGAGATTTATATATATATATATATATATATATATATATATATATATATATATATATATATATCCACTACAGTTCAAAAGTTTCGGGCCATCTTTGGAATTCTTTTTAAATTGACACAAATAGTAGTTGTTCTGTACTTTAAATAGGAGAAATTTATTATACATGAAAAAAGTGAGACCTGATATTTGATTAGAAATTTCGTTATGACAGTAAAAAAAAAAAGTAAAACTATAGGGTGGGGATAAAAAAAAGAAATAAAATACATTAAAAATAAAAATTGGTGACGCTGAAAAACTATAATTTTTTTTTTAAATTTCCTTAAACGTACAGGGATTGTGAATAAAAGCCGAGTTTAACTTTACATAAATAAGTAAAAAAAAATGGTTAAGGTAATTATAAACAATTATATACAAAAAAAAGGAATATATAAAAAATATATAAAAACTAATATAAATAATAATATTAAATAGCTTTTAATATAGATATGGATATCGATTTTAAGGTTATTGATATTAATTGGAGAAATACCAGGGAGATTGGACTTTATAAAGAAAATAGTTGTAGATAAAAATATTAACATTAGATGTCGACAGTCTATTTCATGCATACGCTTAATTATTATGACTTGTGGGTGGAAGGGCGGGGTTCATTGACTAATTCTTTATGC
>OZ010607.1:11547990-11582990 GCA_963932145.1 Acanthosepion lycidas | reverse complement strand
TTTAAAAGGTTCCGGAAACCAACTACCAAATACGAAACAAAGGATAAATTTCTACTCATGTTCAAAAGACCTGGGAGGGTGTAAACCGGGAGAGACGCAAATCTATCTGCTCCTATTGAGCTTTTTTTATCATCAGTTTGAGAAAAAACATTAAAATTGGTGCGTTCACAAATACTTTCTAGATTTTAGTTCATTGAACAGATAAGAAAAACAATTTTGTAAATACCTTATATTCAGAGAACATAAGACGATTTCTTGGTTACTTATTTTAGTGCATCATTTTACTTAGATTTATGACCATATGCCGCAAACAATGGTCAGTTCATTGTTTAAAAAAGTTGGCTGTAAATAATTAACGAATAATTCTGTTATTATTTACTTTTTTTTCATATTTTCCCAATGAAACATGACCCAGTGTACATGTTAGCATTTTGCATGTCCATTCCACGAAGTCGTTCCTTGCAGATTGACGACAGATTCTCGATTGGATTTAAATCAAGAGAGTTTCCGGGCCAATCTATACTACCTTGATTTGCTCACTGGTAAGTGTGTTTGTACAGCGGTAAAATTTTCGTACATTTTCTTGGAGTAACATCTATCGCAGCCAATGGTGGTAGGACAACTAATCGACAGCTAAGACATTAGTGTCTGGGCGTAATAAAAATCTGATACAATCACGGATGGCACAGTATATTTCAAGGCCAAACAAATTTCATCATACACCCCGAAAATAGATTCATATTACTGCACATCACTGCAAATGACCTAATCTGAGGAAAAATAGAAATCGATTCCACCCTGTCACTCCAGTGGGTCTAAAACTGACCGTATAATGAAAGAAAGGAAATTAAAGCGGTTTGTTTCAATTAATTTGCACAAGGTTGTATATTATTGCCAGCAAAGATTTTATATTGACATAAGTAGCGAAGTAATCTAAATAACGCGGTTAATCAAAATAAATGACGCCATTAATCGAAATAAGTGCTGCGTAATCTAATTGGGTTTTATAAATTATCATTATGAATTGCTTGACTTTGATTTTTATCATTTTAATTAAAAAGAATTCTGATTTAAAAAAAAAATGAAATCACACATTTATTGTAAAGGTTATCTGATTTGCATATCTTCGTTAACCTTTTCAGTTTGAATGTTGACCTTCTTTGCATTGACCTTTGTTCAGGTTAGGATGAGGGTTTATCAGTGCGTCCGTGAATGCCCGTTTGGAATGTCTGTGACTGTTGGTCGAAGCGGGGGTGGGAGGAGAGGTTTGTGCGACAGAATCTCGCTCAGTGAATTGAAAGGCCGTCCACCCCGACTTCCTCATATGACCGACCAAAGGTTTATGTAATAGGTTTTGATTTTATTTTAATGTTCTATTTTAAGTCATGAAACATTTCAAACTTCAGCGAATTCATTTCAATTCGCTTACACCTGATACATAAACAAATACACACACACACACACACACACACACAGACACACACACAGACACACACACACATATATATATATATATATATATATATATATATATATATATATATATATATATAGGGAAGAGGTTATATTAGTTGCTACGAGAGAAAAGCGTGTATGTTAAAAAATTAGAGAGAAACCGCAAACGTTTTTAGTTGCAATGTGGATTTTTTTAAAGAATATATTATGCCTTATTTTCCATAATTTTACTATATGAGTTTCCGGTCTCGCGACCTTCATCAGGCAGAGTGTGGATAATAAAAATATAGTATGCTTTATTTTCCATAAGATTTTTTTTTTAAATTCCACATTACAACCAAAGACGTTGACTGTTTCTCTCTTCTTTTTAATATATATATATATATATATATATATATATATATATATATATATATATATATATATATATATATATATGTCAGATACATGGTGCAGTTCAATTTATATTACAATGAATCATTCATACAAAAAGTAGATTAGTAAAGTTAATGATATAAAATGGCGAAAACTCTTCGCAAACAAAATTTTAAAGTTGCATTAACCTACGAACCACTCGATGAATGTTATGATCCTTGTTTTTAATAACTACAAGCTGTATAAGTTTTTTTTTTAATGTGCTAGTACTTTCAACTATAAATACAGTCATCCTCAGGCATGGAAATTATTTTGTTTTTAGACAATCCAGATAGTAGCGCAGGCGAAAGATTAAATATATATTGTTTTAAACTGTTTAGTGTTTAGTGTTCATCTTTTTCTTTTTCTTTTTTTGAGCTAAGATGCCTTTTGGCCAACAATTCTTCAGGGACCAACGTTGGCAAAATTATTGTATCAAAATTAATATGAATAGATAAAAAGGTGGAAGATTTGGAGTACGTCTAAAACATGTAAATTAACGATTAAAATATATGTAAATTCAAGAGTTGTACTTCAATGTGAGTGTAAAATCTGAAAGAAATCACGATTCTCGAAACAAACGAAGTGACCCAAGAAAATTATCCTTCTGCTTATATAAAGAAGGTTGCTTTAATTTAATACATACACCTTCCAACACTTAAAAATGGTGTTTGGAACGAACCTTACACAAAATAGGGAATGAGTTGATAGAAAATTTGGAGGATCATAGCACATTCTCCAAAAGGTGTTGTTCAATATATATATTTGGGTAATTGTACGGTAATGTAAAAAAAAGTTTCGTGTTTCTTCCTTCAGGACTTCATCGGACTAAATTTATTGCGTTAGTAGGACTACGCATGCGTACGAACGAGGGGTGCTGGGAGTTTTCGAATTTTTTTTATTTCTTTATCTAGCCGAAATCATTTAGAGTCTTTTATTTCCATCACTTTTCTAAGTAGGTATTCCACACTATGATATTAGAAGATCTGCTAGGAATGGTAAAATGTTTTAATAGTCAGGGCGCAAATTTACTGTAGATGACTTTGCGATTAAGGAACTCTGTTGGTATTTACATTGTAGTGAATAAAAAAAAATTCTAAAATTCCCAGCACCCCTCTATCGTGTTAACATAACAAATTTAGTCTGATGAAGTCTTGAAGGACGAAACGCGTCAAAAGTCAACATTTTCCACTTTGTCATACAATTTCTCCAATACTGTTCTTGATATATAAAAATATATATCATTATCTCATATATATATATATATATATATATATATATATATATATATATATATATATAAATTTGTAGGTCTGATGAATTGGATCGTGATTACGATTCTAATGTAATGAATTATAACTATGGAATATTAGTGTTTGAGCTTTTATATTATATTCTTACTCTGTCCTGGACATTGAGTTCTACATGGATCATATCTTCTTAGGAACTGCGAGACAGTGACCTTGAGCAAGTAAACATTTCGCCATTTAGAATTCAAGATGAAATTCACAGTATCCCAGCTGAGATGTTGCAGAAGTCAATGAGGAATCTCAACAGCAGTTTTCAAGAATGCACTCGTACAGGAGGACGTCATCTACAAAACGTAATTTTTAAAAAGTGAAAATTCCATCATTGTTTCTTAAATGGCATGTATTAAGGTTTCAATTACTATAAATCAAATATTTTTCTTCATTCATCACTCTTGGTTTTCTTGGATTGTTAAAAAGTTCCAATTTTTGGGGGTCACCCTATATATATATATAGTGAACACTAATATTGTCTATCTATCTCAATCAATCTCTCTCTCTCTCTCTCACTCTCTCTCTCTCTCTCTATATATATATATATATATATATATATATATATATATATATATATATATATGATGGACTCTTCACTCCAGGTTTTATGTTTATGTCTTGTATAAGACAAGAATCCTACACGGGATTTGCAAACAAGTCCACGCGTGGGACATGCTGGAGTGTTGATCGTCATATGGACTGATTTATTGGTCTCAAATTTAATGTTGGTTCTTAATTCTCTCCAATGGTTGAGACGATTCTTTTCAAAGTTAGTTATACCTCGGTAGCAGGTGTTTCTCCATTTTTCTCGGTTTTCAAAAGAAGTCTACTAGTATTCGAACCTGCGTAACCCTTGGAAGGAGTAACCGTCGTTTGATCCGATGTGCTTTAAACCGGCTATGTTAGGAATGCATCGATGAAC
This sequence comes from Acanthosepion lycidas, assembly GCA_963932145.1. Classification (NCBI taxonomy): domain Eukaryota; kingdom Metazoa; phylum Mollusca; class Cephalopoda; order Sepiida; family Sepiidae; genus Acanthosepion; species Acanthosepion lycidas. The sequence continues at coordinate 11,578,898 of OZ010607.1, read as the reverse complement.
AGGCAAAGTTGAATAGTGTCTTACAAATGCAACACTAATCAATTTCAATAAGACCTGTCTAATATTCAGGCCGGTAGACGAAAATAAATAAATATACCATAAACAGAGCGTCTACTCAAACACGCGTATCCACTAAAAATAACGTCTAATATATGTGTGTGTATGTGTATGTATTTATTTAGGCAACATATATTCAGTCAATCATATTTCATTGAATAATATAGACACTATAAAAATAAATATAAAATGCCTATATTATAAAATGAATTATGTTTGAATATATATATATATATATATATATATATATATATATATATATATATATATATATATACAGAGAGAGAGAGAGAAAGAAGAAAAGACAGAGATGACTAGAGAGAAAGAGAAGAATAGAGAGAGAAAAAGAGATAGAAAAATAGAGAGAGAAAAAGAGATTAGAAAAAGGGGGATAAGAATAGAGAGAGAAAGAGAGAGGGAAGAATAGAGGGAGAATGAGAGAGAGGAGAATAGAGATAGATGAATAGAGAGAGAAGAATAAAGAGAGATAAAGAGAATAATAGAAAGAGAAAAAGAGAGAACAGAATATATAGAGAGAAGAATAGAGAGAGAAAGAGAGAGAAAAATAGAGGGAGAATGAGAAAGAGAATAATAGAGATAGATGAATAGAGTGTGAAGAATAAAGAGAGAGAAAGAGAAGAATAGAGAGAGAAAAAGAGAGAACAGAATAGAGAGAGAAAGAGAGAGAAGACTAGAGAGAGAGAAAGAGAGAGAGAAGAATATAGAGAGAGAAGAATAGAGAGAGAGAGGAATAAGAGGGAGAAGAATAGAGGCAGAAAGAGAAAGAAAAATAGAGAGAGGAAGTGAGAGAGAACAATATATATAGAGAAGAATAGAGAGAGGAATAGAGAGGGAGAAGGATAGACGGAAAGAGAGGGAAGAATAGAGAAAGAAATAGAGAAATAAAAGAATAGAGAGAGAAGAATAGAAAGAAGAAAAGAGAGAGAAGAATATATATAGAGAGAAGACTATATAGAGAGAAGAGTAGAGAGAGAAAGAGAGAAAAGATTAGGGAAAGATAGAGAGAGAGAAGAAAAGAAACAGAGAGAAGAATAGAATGAGAGAGAGAGAGAAAAATAGAGAGAGACGAGGTGGAGAGGGAGCAGAATAGAGAGAGAAAGGAAGATGAACACTCTTTTTGAATGAAATCCATCTCTAGATTTTACTAGTTTTCAATTAATTCAAAGTAAAATTTAAAATCAAACTCCCTGCCTCATATCGGAAGAAGGTTATCATATATAAGTACAACATGGTCAGTGTGTGTGTGTGTGTGTGTATATATATATATATATATATATATATATATATATATATATATATATATATACTCGACTCTCTCACGTCGAATTCGACGTACGAGGGTCAAGCAGATCAGTTCTTAGGAAACCGACAGCCCGACAACAGCACATGAGATTTGATTATAGTGGTGAAGGTTTCGTGCAGGTCCATCCACACTTTTTGAAGGGCCGAATACAGAGACCTGGTGTACTAAGTGCCACAAGGTCCCCAAACGACCCTCCGCAGGTTTTGAATTTCAGAGTTGTCCTTCTCCTAGACCAGTTGCCATACAAGGCTATAGAACCCAGTCTGTCCTGCTATTTACCCATAGCTGGAGGGAGAAGAGGAGGATTCACACCTTTCCCAAGGGTATTAGCACGTAAGTGAATGTAATGGATTCGATTGAATTCGAACTAGGCGCTGTCGATATAATTAAAAAAGAAATAAAAAAAGAAAAGCAATTTCCTCAAAGATGTACGGAAAGGCATAATGTCCGAAATAAAAAAAATATTAGTTGACCGTGGGAAAGGTTCCTATTTGGGAATTATTATCGTTTAAGCTTGAGAAAATAAAATAAGCTCTCTTCATATTTTGTTATTTATTTTTCAAGGATTGGTTTTACAACAAAAAAAAAATGTTGCTTAGGTAGGTCGAGGATGGACGAACATTTAGAAAATGTCGCTTAGTTATTACAAGTATTTCGTCATGGATTTCACAATTTAAATTCTAAGTGGGCGTGTTTATGTCGTTCTGCGGCAACCGTAGATGTTATAAGTTGCAAATGATCTTCAACATTAAACGAGCTCTGTTGCCATAAACAAAAGGTTATTAAAGTGTCGCAAAAACTACGGTATGTATTTTTTTATTATTCAATATAACTGCCTTAATCTTTTTTGCTTTTTTAACATAACGTTTGACCAATACTTTTTTGGGGCTTCTTTTGCTGCCTGGTTAAACTAAGATTAAATATTTTCCTTGTCCTTTAAATACAGTGTGTTCTAAAAAATGACATCATTTTAAAAGCAGTTATCTTGAAAACTACTAACTCTAGCTCAATCAAATTGAACAGATTAGGTGTTGAACATCATAAGTTTATTATGGGACCGATTTCATAAGTGTTCAATGTGTGCACCGCCTGTGACACGGCACACGTCAAGTCGGTAGTTAAGCTCTTACCAAGCACGTTGTAGCATGTTTCCAGTAACATTATCCAGTGCGGAAGCAATTCTATGCTTGAGTTCATCAATGCTAGCAGGAAGAGGGGGAACATGGACCAGTCCATTCACATATCCCCATAAAAAGAAATCATACGGGGACAGGTCCGGTGACCGCGGCGGTCATTTCATCAGAAAACTGTATTCATCTCCACCACGCCCGATCCATCTCTGTGGCAGATTCTCATTGAAATAACAAAAATAAAACATTAAATATAAAAATTTGATCTGTGGAAATTTGTAGTTGTTTCAACAAGAACTGCCAAAATTATTGGTCTGAGAAATGATGTCAAATATTTGGACACTGTATTTCGAGGACGGGAGGATAATGCAATAGTTAGCGAGTTTTTTGTAATCTATGAGACCCTATGTGTAGGGTTTTCTGCATTTCTACCCATAAAAATAGCATTTCTTGTTCCAGTGTTTTGAACACAGCCACCCTACTTATAAACATTTTCTAGTCTAACTCCTCTTCTTTATGTGCAGTGTTAGACAAGTAGGTAAAAGTAAGCAAAAACGAAATAAATTATTGTAAAACAGAGATTTCAGCAAAAGGAACCACGCAAAATGAAAATTAAATGTTAGACATACAAAAATCAAACCGGTCTTCTCTATGTTGCGCATCTCTTCAGGACGTAGGCGATAATGGCACTCCACAGTTTCCATTATTTGTAGCTCTTAAAAATGCTATCTTTTTGTTATTTCTTCGAAACCCTGTTCCACCATCTATTTACTCAAACTCACTTTTTATGCGATATTTTTCTCTGTCTCCTTTGCCTTCAATATGTCCTGTGAGTATCAAATTTTCCAAGCCTTCTCTCCTTCTTATTTTCCCTAGAAATGCTAACTGTCTCTTAGTGATACACATCTTACTAATTAACCCATACGTGCAACGTTTCTCCGAAGGGAATATAACGAACCCAACTGGAACTGAAACTCGGTTCTGCGATTATTAATCAATTCCGAGTCCTCGCCCGTTACACCGCCCGCACATCCAAGCTTACAGCACCTGGTTTTCCTAAGCGGTAACCCATCTAGGTACCGACCAGGCTAGACGTTGTTTAACCTCGTTGATCTGTCGGGAACCAGGATTTCAATCTGATGCCGCCTAAGTATTCTTTAAAAAATGTAAACCAAACCTGTTCTCTTATTTAAATACATTTAACGATATAAATAGTTTGTATAAGTTTTCTTTGTGTTTTCATTTTCTTAAAAGTTCGTCTTTGCTCGAATGTTTGGTCTATGTTATCCTCAGTATCCTTCTGTAGAACCATATTTCTGATGCTTCAAGTCTCATCTTCACCTTTGAGGAGATTGTCCAGCTAGCTCTACAAACCACGGTTCCTTTATCCTTTCAGCGAATAAGGAATTTGCTTCCAGCGAATCTTTAAGTTTGTCAATTCGCCCGGGTCGTTGCCATTGTAACTTTCCCTTCCTCTCAAACATACTTCTGGACTGTTTCATGAGCTGTCTACAAAAAAGGAAAAAAAAGAAAAAAAAGAAAAAAAGAAAAGAAAAAGTGTTATTCGAACACAGCGAAAAATATTTTAAAAAAATTCTCTTACCTCTTTACTTCCGTTTTTTATGTTGCATGCTTACCCACAATTCATATCACCTCCTTCCACCGGTAGTAAGTATTTAAGCTAACATTGTACTGCTAATACTCTTCTATTCTTTATGTAAGAATAAATTTGTGCTCATTATTCTGATTGTCCGATGTATATTTATTTGCGCCTGTATTCGATGCCATTGTAATACAGATAAGTCTTGCGTTATTTCTCCGTTGTCATATATTTAATTTATCAGTTCGGTAAGCTTTTACACTATTTAAAGCTAATAGTATCTCTATAAAAAAAAATTCATTCGGTCTTGCTACCCTGTTTCTGGAGTTGTTGGCCGGTGTCGATCTTATCCCCGATTTTAATACTTTGGGTCATACCATGTTTTGTTTTTTTATGGACTATAGGATCTAATAGTTTGCTCCCATGAGAGTGTTCTCCAATGTATCCATTCTATGTTTAGAACATCTTTTTCTATTTTAGACTATTCTATTGCAAAATGAATTCTATCCTGCTGAAGAGCAAATTCTCACTAACGCTATTTCTTTCATCCTCTTTTTTCTGCGAGACTAAGCAAGCTTTTTCTTCTGTGTGTCGTGTACCTTCACGACGTTGGCGAACATGGTTCTACATTTCCTGTCCTTTAATAAGTTTTGTCTTTTTGTAAGCCAGAAAATACTTTTAGGTTGTAAGAATTCGGCGCGAAAGATAATAATGTTTTAGTGATATAAGTAACTGACCCAGAAAAAAGGTTCTCTGAATTGAATATAACAAACCCAACTGGAACTGAAAATCAGTCCTCCGAGTAATAATCAATTCCGAGTCCTCGTCCATTACACCGCCCGCACATCCAAGCTTATAGCCCCTGATATTCCTAAGCGGTAACCCATCAAGGTACTGACCAGGCTAGACGTTGCTTAATTTCGGTAATCGGTTGGAAACCGGTGTTTCAATGTGATGTCGCCTAAGCCAACATGTTTGTGGTGAACATTGGTATTTTTTAAAAATGTAAATGAAACCAGTTCTCTCATTTAAATACAATTAATGATAGAAATAGTTTGTTCATGGCGGCTTTTGTTTGATTTAGATGGTTACGTTTACTCCAACTTGTAAATCCGGTTCTAAAAGAAGTACAATTCTTAGTTAAAAATACGTCTTGAAGAGGGATGGGCTCTTGCCAGTTTATCATTCCCTAGACACACCCAACTTCCGCTTTGACCCTACGATCTTAATGTAATCACAATGATATATTAGACCTTTTTTTTTACATTTATTATTTTATTTGTTTTGGACAATATTTCAACCGAAATATTCTTGAGCCTTCGTATTTCTGAGATGATTATTATTATTATTATTATTATTATTATTATTATTTCTTTTGATGTTGTATAGTCATTTTCCACGCAGGACCCAACTAGAGCTGAGGTAAGAAACAACACCATGACATTTTCCACTGCACATGTATGTAAAAAATAATCTAAAATATACCTACGAACGCATACAAATTTTGCATATATCTATGCAAAATATGGTATGCCTTCGTTAGGTGTGTACTGTGCTCGTGAGAAAAAAATGGTTGTATTTCTTTAATGTTAGGTTGGTGCAAAAATAATGTCATTTTCTCACATATGTTACTATGTGAGAAAACGACATTATTTTTGCACCAACCTAATATATGGGCGTGTTAGGGATCCATTCAACGAGTCTATCAGAACATTTTCAGTCAAACCCAGCGCCCCAACCACAACTGAAATTATTTGATATCTTCATATGTCATTTTTTTTTTTTTTTAAATTACACTTGTATTTTGATAGTTATTTTTGAAGCTCTTCAAAGCTTCCTTACAGGCTACAGGAACTTCTATGTTAATAAGAAATCACATTCTGCTATTCTGTTCTTTGATCACTATATCTGGGCGGTTAAATTTGATCGTTCTCTCTGTGTGTATTGGGAAATCCCATAAAATATTTACAGGTCCTATTCTCTGTAACTGGGTTTGGGTGGCGGTCGTTCCAATTTATTGCAGTTCTCTTACCATAAAAGTTGCAGTTTTTCAAGCGCTGTTATTGACTCACCCTGTCATACCGAGTTTTATATTAGGTTGGTGCAAAAATAATGACGTAATAATGTCGTTTTTTGACGTATTTTCTAACGTCAAAAACGACATTATTACGTCATTATTTTTGCACCAACCTAATATTTGGTGAATTCTATACCATGCAACTCGATACAATATGATCAATTATTTGTGGATATTCATCACAAAATCTGCATTTGGGATTAGCACAGCTTCTTTCAGTAAGTTAGCTTCTTTTTTCACTTTTTTTGTTAAGCATTCAACCCCAAGCGGGAAGCCATTAGTGTTGTTCATGATGACAGTCGTCTTCGAGTATAGAATCCAGAGGTTAGCAGTGAATATTTCGAAGACAGTAGAAAAGCGTAGTTCAGGTTAGCAGTGGATATCCGGGTAAAAGTAGCAGAGCGTAGTTCTTCCTTCTGTTTCTCTTCGCTTGACAAGCTGGAACTGGACATTCCGGTAGGATAAACAAAATGGCCGCCTTTATACACTACGGATTGAATATTCTACGTCTTCTGATTGGTTAACCTGCTATTGGTAGACTATAAAGTGAGTCAAGTCATTTGGGATAGCTCACTAGTACATATACGCAAAAAACTGCAACAATTAGCACGCAAGGGGTTACAGAGTTGGAGGGAGGAGAAAGAGGAGTGATAGAGGAAAGGATGAAGAGACGGTTAGGAGATAGATCAGGGTATCCGGAGACGTCTATTGACGTTACATTTGAATAGTTGGAGATTATAGCTATCAGGAAAACAAGAAATTTGGAGGGAGTTCCACAGGTGAGAAGTGCGAGACATGAAGCTGTTGGAGTAGAAGAGACGGCTACATTTAACAGTTTTGACAGTGAAAGGGTGGGAGCGAGATGTCAGCCTAGTTGAACGCTTAAAATTATGAAGTCTGGGAACCAGCGAAAGTAGCTCATCGGAGCAGTTGTAAAAAAGACAGAGGGAGGCAACGACACATCTGTGAGAGAGCGGCTGCAGACGAGATGCTAGATCAGGGACAATTACATTACATATCCGTCTTTGGATTTTATCAAGGACCTTGAGACAATTAGGAGGGGCTCCAAACCATATATGGCAGCAATACTCCATGCAAGGGCGAATGGTTGATTTATAGATTTGAAGGATAAGCCTTGGTCCTTGACAACAAGAATAACACCTTTGTTTCTAGGCTATATCCTGCCCTTTGCATCAACTGTTGGATATGATTATTATTATTATTTGGGCGCGTGGCAAATTGGTTTGAACGTTTATTTTCTGACCCTAAGAACAGGGTTTGAATGTCATTGTGGTCGATTTATCAAGAAGGTTATTTCTTAACCCCCACCCCAGAACACTAACCATGGGTATATAGTACCATGCGCAAATTTTCCTATTTTTAATTACAATTTTCAGTATCTGATTTTCATACCTAAATAACATGTTTTTCAGTTCCTATTAATGTTAACTCAAAGTACAAAGTTTGAGGTGCCTGCATGTAAGATATTTCAAATAAAGATTTATATTTAATTTTTTTTCTTTTTTTTTTTTGATATTTTCAAAATCGTGTATGATATACCCATTGTTAGTAGTGGGGTAACTTTAATTGATGGTTAGTGTTCTAGGGTTAATGTTATCGTTCAGGCAGAGACCATTGCTAGCCTGCGGCACATTTTGAAAGTGCCTGAAAACCGTACCACGGGTTGACCCAATCTTTGTTCATGGAATTGGGTAGACAGAACTATCTGGGAGCCGACGATGTTTTTTCTAGCAAGATATCGCAAGTCATCGTGACCGAGGTTTTGAGCATACTGGTCTTGATAATGCCGTATTTCCCAGAAACTGTAACTCCGGTACGCTCAACATTGTTACAGTATAAACAATGTTACATGTTTGGGCTGTAACACAAAAAAACTGGCGCGTCCAAAGCTCAAACATCGATCCCGTAACTACCAACTATAATCACACCTGAACAAAAGTCAGTGTGAAAAAAAAAGAACTGCAAAAGTGCAGTCAATTTTTACTTACCGTCGTACCTTAGCAGGAGAAAAAAAGGATAATTAATCCTGCAAAAAAATTGTCTGGATTAAAAAAAAAAAAATAGCTCTATCTCCGCCTGAGTCAGATTGCGCAAATCATGTGATATTGTTCACTAAGATCAATGGCTTTCGAATAGTTGGTCGTTCCACTGTTTTTGTTTAGCAGCATATTAAACTGTATGGTTTATTTAATGACGAAATCTAAATTATCAATATTTAGACTTTATAGTGAATTCGGAGGAATAATATCATTTAATGATTAAATTTTAATTACTTATTTGCCTCTCTTAACAAATAATCTTACAAACTCAAACGAGAAGTGGAAACTTTTTTCTCCTGATAAAAAATGAAATTAATCATAGCAAATAGTATTTTTTTTAATGTTATTTTCATTTTTGACAGGAAATACCATGTTTTAAATTTTAGTATAAGACTTTATTATTGGTAATTTTACTATAAAAATATATTGTTGATAACTTCACTACAAAAATGTATTGCTGGTAATTTTACTATAAAAATGTATTGTTGGTATGTTTACTATAAGTATATATTGTTGGCAATTTTACGATAAAAATGTATTGTTGGTAATTTCAGTATAAAACGTATTGTTCCTAATTTTACCATAAAAATGTATTGTTGGTATGTTTTCACTTTTTGTCCATAGATGTGACCCTGACAAATTTTATTACACCCGGTCAGAGTTGACCTCTGAACAACAGCAATTAACTGCGCTCCTCAAAATCTCCAGTCTCCCGATTAGACGCCTTGCTACCGGATGTAGTTTACCGTCATACCCAAGATTATTTTCTAATAGTATTGTCTGCATAATTTTTCCCCCAAAGCTTTGGGTCAACTCGTGGTATGGTTTTGAGGTATTTCCCAACTGTACCCCACGCTGGTATCGTCACCCTAGAACAATATAAGCAAGAAGTCGTTTTCTTAACTTCATTTTAAATGAGTCCTGAGAACTTTTAAGCAGACACCTTAAAGGGGGATTCAAAGATCGGATACAGAAAGCGTTGAGGAAAACCAAAATGATTTAATATTGAAAGAGTAAAAAACTAAAAAGTAAAAATACCGTAGATGAACGCAACAAGCATAATAATAATAATAATAATAATAATAATAATAATAACAACAACAATAACAGATACAGAAGCGATGGCAAGATAAACCGCTTCATGGCCAATACTCTGTCCGTACCAAACAAGCTGACGTAGACAAAAACCGTACCCATCAGTGGCTACATAGTGTAGGGTTGAAAGCTGAAACTGAAGGTTTTATTCTTGCTTCACACGACCAATGCTTTTTAACTAGAAATTATCAAACACATATACTAAAATATTGTGTTGGCCCAAAATGCAGATTCTGTGGTAAATATCCAGAAGCGATTGATCATCTTGTATCAGGTTGAACAATATTGGCACCCACTGAATATAAAACCCGGTATGACAGAGTGGGGCAATATCTGCACTGGAAAATTTGCAACTTCTACGGGAAGGAAACTGAAAGAAACTGGTATGAACACCACCCAGACCCTGTTACAGTGGTAGAACCTGTTATAATTCCATGGGACTTCACAATACACACAGACAGAACAAACAAAGCCAACCGCCCAGACATTGTTATTAGAGACCACAAACAAAAAAGTGCCTCCTTATTGATACTGCAGTCCCTGCAGACTGCAATGTATCTTTGAAGATATTCAAAAAGCTGTCAAAATACAAGGACCTTAATAATAATCGAAATCTCAAAAATGTGGCATATGGGAACATCAACAATCCCTGTTGTAGTTGGAACCCTTGGATTGGTAGGAAAAGATTCCAGTAGTCTAATTGAAGGGATTCCTGGAAGTCCATGACTTAAAGAGATACAAAAAACAAGTACAACCCACACTTATACGAAGGGCTTTATCTATGTATTCTTCTTTTTGTTTTGTCAGTGGAAAATGTTATGATGCCATTTCTGACCTTAGGTCTCTGGGTGGGACCCGGAAAGAAATGTGTACATACCAGAAATCAAAGGATAATAATAATAATAATAATAATAATAATAATAATAATAATAATAATAATATGCAGATTCTGCGAAAAATATCCAGAAACACACTGAATATAAAACTCGGCATGAGACATTAGGCCAATATCTGTACCTGAAAATCTGCAACATCTACGGTAAGGAAACTGTAAAAAACTGGTATAAAGATCACCCAGTCCCGGTTATAGAGATAGGATCTGTAAGAGTTTTATGGGACTACACAATACACACAGACAGAACAATCAAAGCTAATCGTCCAGACATCGTTATTAGAGACCGCAAACAAAAAAGTGCCTCCTTATTGATATGGCAGTCCCTGCAAACCGCATTGTATCTTTGAAGATTCTCAAAAAGCTATCAAAATACAAGGACATTGAAATCGAAATCTCAAAAATCTTGCACATGAGAACATCAACAATCCCTGATGTAGTTGGAGCCCTCGGATTGATTGGAAATTATTCCTATAGACTCATTAAAGGGATTTCTGGTAGCCCATACCTGAAAGAAATACAAAAAATGTACACATAAGTACAGTTAACATCTGTACGAAGGGCTTTATCTATGTAAAATATGTTTTTGTTTTTTTAATTGTTCAGAGGAAAATGTCATGCTGCAATTTTTGACCTTAGGTTTCTGGTCAGGAACTGGCACGAAATGAGCATACACCAGAAATCAAAGGAAATAATAATAATAATAATAATAATAATAATAATAATAATAATAATAATAATAATAATAATAATAACAACAGACAGAACAATCAAGGCCAACCGCCCAGACATTATTATTAAAGACCGCAAAAAAAAAAGATGTCTCCTTATTGATAATGCAATCCCTGCAGACTGCAATGTATCTTTGAAGCTCTTCATAAAGCTGTCAAAATACAAGGACCTTGAAATCGAAATCTCAAAAAAGTGGTACATAAGAACATCAACAATCGGAATGGTTGGAAAAGATTTTAATTGGTCAGTGGAAAATATCATGATGCCATTTCTGACCTTAGGTCTCTGGTCGGGACCCGGAAAGAAATGTGTACACACCAGAAATCAAAGGAATAATAATAATAATAATAATAATAATAATAATAATAATAATAATATCAGTAATAAATGGAGCTTCGGTGCTACATCACACATTGATTCCAAAATACGTAATCTACTGATTAAACATTGTATGCGCCACCCTAAAGCTGATGTTGATGGAATATACCTCCTTAGGAAAGATAGTAGACAAGGACTCATTCAGTTAGAAATATCTTTTAATACATCAATCACAGGCCGAGTAAAACACTTAGAAACGACACAAGATAAGTATCTAAGTATTAAAAATATTGTCATCGTTAAACAAAGCGAAGAAATAGGAAACTCCTTAGATGTAACAGATACTGAAGACGTCAAACATCCTGAAATTCCCAATGATGCAGCAAAGTAAATTACTGGCGAAACAAAAACTCTTGAGGACTCGAACAAAAACGGAAATCTAAACTCTTGTATGGAAAGTATTCATAACGCCTGGATGAACCAGACATTAATATTCACGAAATCCATCAATGCCTTAGAAGCAAAGGTCTTAACGGGGACATAGAAGGCCTTATTATGGCATCACAAGAATTAATGCCTGCAAGACTTAAATGAATAAATATTGCTCAAATCCTGCCCATCGCTTATGCCATAAATTTGATGAAACTGTTGGCCATATAGTATCAGAGAAAGAATTGCTGAGAAAGAATACATTATTATACATAATAGGCTAGGACTATTCATTGGTATATCTATCGCACTAGTGTATTAAAGTCCCAGATACACGGTGCAAAAATCACCAAATAATGTCAAAAACGATGATGAAGGAACGAGACTGTGAAGTTTCCCAATCCTCACAGACAAGAAACTTGACTCAAATAGTTTGGTTTAGTTTATTTTGTTTTACGGCATATCATCCTCAATGGGTTATTTATTGCTGACAACATTTTTAGGATAGATTCGTATGAATAGAATATGTATTCTTTGGTTTAGATTGGTTTTGTTTATTTTGTTTTACGGCATATCAACCTCAATGGGTTATTTAATGCTGACAACATTTTTAGGATAAATTCGTATGAATAGAATATGTATTCTTTGGTTTAGATTGGTTTCGTTTCGTTTTCTTTTACGGCATATCAACCTCAATGGGTTATTTAATGCCGACAACATTTTTAGGATAGATTCGTATGAATAGAATATGTATTCTTTGGTTTAGATTGGTTTGATTTATTTTGTTTTACGGCATATCAACCTCAATGGGTTATTTAATGCCGACAATTTTTTTTATTGCTGGTAATATATTGCTTTGTCAAAAATCAGTTTCTGGTAATATTTTTCCTTCAAAATTGCATTGCAGGTAATATCTTTTTTCAAAAAATTATTGCTGGTAATAGTTAACTCTTTGCCCATAGCTGGGACCCTAACAGGTGTTACCACCCCGAGTCAGGGTGGACTTGGGCACACCAGCAATTAAGAGGTAGTTCCACGCTCCTCAAAACCTCCTGATCTGAGACCTTGCTGTTGGACATAGTTTATCGTCTTACTCAGGACGCAGATGTAGTTTAACGTCTTACCCAGGGCGGTGACTCAAATAGAAAAGATATCGTCATAAAAGATTTCAAAAAAGGAACCTGCCAACTAATTGATATGACTTGCTCACAGGATTCCAATGTTTCTTAAAAAGAATTTCAAAATTTTCAAAATTTGTTAAATTATAAAAACCTACAAATCGAAGTAACAAAAATGTGAAAACTTAAAACTACGATTTTTTCTCTTGTACGGAGAATCATGTGAGTACCATTCCTGGGTACCACAATTGCTGTATTTTCGAACAATAATTCTTGAATAAAATTCCTGACCACATCAGAATCTCAGAACTATAAAAGATTACTTAGTGCGGAATTGCACATATGCCCCACCCAAACCTTCCCTCTCTAAACGAAGTATACCAATGCATAAGTAATTCTTCTATAGAACCCTTTTTTCTCATAGACCCGCAAGGGGACTTCGTAATTAAACCCTTAAAATTTCTCAACATCTGTCTATATTTCTGAGATGAAGTATTTTAACTATTTACATTGTCCGGACCGTCGTCTCATCTTTATTGTCATATTCATGACATTTCTGCCATTGTACGCTCTGGACTTCTTCAGGATTTGTCTATATTTCTGAGATGAAGTATTCTAACTATTTACACTATTTACATTGTCCGGTATATTGTCCTCATCGTTATTGTCATATGACAGCTGCTCCAACGAGCTAATTTCCATGGTATCCCAACTGCATGAATTTAAGCGTGCTACTAGGTTGGCACCTCGGTCCCACCCTTTTACTGTCGAAACAGTTAAATGTAACCGCCTCTTCTACGCCAACAGCTTCTTCTCTCGCATTTCTCGACAGTCAAACTCCCTTCCTTTTATTTGCTTCCCTGATAGTATGACCTTCAAATATTCAAATGTAATGTCGATCGACATCTTTTGGTGTCTTGTTCTTGATCCCTGTCACGCCTCTTTACTCTTGCTCTCACTCTCTGTAACCCCTTGTGTGCTAGCGGCACTCTCGCCTTGCTCGATCTGTTAAAAAATTTCCCCAATGATACCTTGCCCAGTTGATAAAAGCGTTGGTTGAAGTAATCCAATGACTTGACCCAAACAGTTGCGAGTTCAATATCTGGCCATAGCAGAGGTGGAAAAAAGAGTTGATTTACTAAAGAGAAATAACTGAAAATAAAACATCCAGAAAAAGACATGGCATGTGGAACTAGAAAACCTACCCTAGTTGACTAAATTAAATGTTCAGTTCAAAATTCCAACGTATACCACCTGAAGGAGGCCGAAGCGTACAGCAGCCGAAACATCCTGAATATGACAATAAAGATGAGGACACCAGTCTGAATAATGCAAATAATTAAAATTACTTTCTGACAAGATCATACGATATTTAATGAATGTTTCTGTATACACAATCATACGTCATCCTACAAGTACGAAGACTATTACAGGAAATGTATCTACATATCTAACTAATTGTAACAACACTCATGATCTGTTGATTTGCAATCTCTTGAGGTTTCGGGCGAAAACTTAGTGGCAGCTCATAAAACTCAATACACAATAATAATAATAATAATAATAATAATAATAATAATAATAATAATAATAATAGTAGCTAGCCAATCCCTGTTCTAGACCTTTTCCTCTGGTCGGAGGGTGTTTCAGGAACTGAAGTTCAGGGTGTGGAGGTTTTTTTTTAACGCAATACAGCGACAATGCCCTAGCGCGTAGAGGTGTTTATGAGTGGATCGAGACGTTTAAAAGTGTCCGGACAAGCGTGACGCACGAAGAAGGGAGAGGGCGCTCGTCAGCCTTCACCACTGACGAGAAGATGTAGCAAGTTCGACAGATGCCAATGGCGAGTTATCACCGATGAGGTAGCATGTTCTCTGCAGATTCAGATCACTGCACGTTGTTGCACACTACCAGTGAGGCGGCTATGTTTACACTGTAACAGCAGCAAGAAAACTGAGGCAATCAAGCTCAAAGATACCACAATAGTCCGAACTATAAGCACGGCATGAGAACACGACAGTGTATCAAAGCTAAAGATATCTTATTGCGAAATTGCGGATAATTTTTGACTTACCCTTATATATATATATATATATATATATATATATATATATATATATATATATATATATAAAGACATTTTTATGCTTACACATACCTTTTATAGATACAAATATTTAAATAAATGCTCTGTTTATAATAAAGAGTATTAACAACATTTACCGGTCTGAATTATTATAAACAGAGAAAAAGAATGTATAAACTTAAAAATGTCTACACACACACACACACACACACACACACACACACACACACACACATATATATATATATATATATATATATATATATATATATATATATATATATGACCATGATAATATCAACTCTAAGCGCGCATGTGAAGAAGGCAGAGAGACAAACCTAAATATATGTTATGGCGAAAGTGATGCTAATTTTTAACTTCCTCTCGTAGAACTTCACAGCCTAACTGAATTAAAGGAGTGAATAATTAGGTTTGGTTTTAGTATTATAAAAAAAACAAAAAAACAAGCAAGATTTCAATCTGCAGTCGCTTGTGTCAGAGAAACAAAAGTTATTTCCCGGCAGCTGCAGCCTTTTTTAAATTCCTGCTACATGTTTCTAAAAGTATAAATTCCAAACACGCCTCTTCTCATAGAAGCACGTTTCCACTTTTCAGAGATATAATCATCGGCGCCGGCTTTATCTTGTATCCAAATTTCTTCTTTAAATGATCGCTTCCTTTATGATGATAGCGTCGATGACTAAATTCGCCTCCAACGTGCAGGTTCAAGACTAGAAGCTTCCAGTTTCACCCAAACCTGCTCCTATCATCCATTCCCTATCACAGTTTAGCTTTGCAAGAGTTGGCTGGAGGTGAAAGAAAATCAGAGTAGAATAAAGTGTCAATGGCATAAATTTGTTTATGGTGGACCTCAACTTGCCAGGAAATGACTGACACACTTCATTTCATGACCTTCCTCTGTGCCATATATGGAATTAAATATGCAGGATACAGTTATGAAACTACAATGAACTGCTGCTGAATCAGTTATAATTTCGAGTCGCCTTCTATAGCATGTCTATCAGGCGTAGCCTTCCCTGTTCATTCGCTTGTTCACCCCTTTAGATCTGTTGTAAGCATCATTCTCTTGTTCCATTATTGGGTCCGCGGTTGGTCGCGCTTAGTCTGGGTCCTCATCTACCGTCTTGCCGCTAAGTGTGACCCTTCCAGGAGTTTAGCACTTTCGAATGCCATCGCACTCAGAATCATTGGACCACACAAGTCTCTCCAATACAACAAGGAGTGACCAACGGAGGTCAACAATAACGAGATCAATATGATTGAGAAACTGAGATCCTGTTGAAGTAGTGATTCACTCCCTTCACACTTGTGTCAGAGACTGGTGTTCTAGCCTAGCTAAAAGGTCAACAATTCGAATTGAGATATTTTAGAAAAACAAGACATTCCCATTTAACCGACTGGCGCACGACAATCTTTGGCATTTTCCCTTATTAAACAGGAAATATTTAACAAGGGACCTCTTTTCTTTGGAGAAATAAAGATGCCAATATCTGCCTATATCTCTGAGGTATTATGATTATTTGCATTATTTACATTATTCGGACGGTTATCCTCATCTTCATTGCAATATTCACAGCGTTTCGGCCGTTCTACGCTCCGGCCTTTATGTCTATGTCTCTCTATATATCTGTCTATATCTCTGAGATGAGGTATTATGATTACTTGCATTATTTACATTATTCGGACTGTTATCCTCATCTTTATGGACATATTCACAACATCTCGGCTGTTGTACGCTCCAGCCTTCTTCAGGTGATTGGAATTTCAAATCGAACCCTTTATTTCGTCCATCGTTGAAGATTGTTCTAGTTCCACGTGCCATGCCTCCTCCGGATGTCTCAGTTATTTTTTTCTTTTACTCGACTCCCCAAGATATTGAAGGTATTGAATTCACAACACTTTGGGTCTAGTCACTGGGTCTAATCGACGTCTTTATCCACTAGTAATAACAAAAATTACAATATGAGCACTGGTAAAATTGTTTGCTGAGACATAGAAATAGGTTTATAAGTCCCAAAAGATCATACGCAGATGTCCTTAAGGACACACGACCCACTGGATAAAGGCGTCGGTTAGATCCAGTGACTAGACCCAAAGATTCGTGTGTCCAAAAATTGGGGTGTTGAGTTAAAGTTAAAATAACTGAGACATCGGAAACATGTATTGCATGTGGAACTAAAACAATCTACCCATGTGAACGAAATAAAGGGTTCAATCACCTGAAGAAGGCCAGAGCGTACAACGGCTGAAACGTACTGAGTATGGCGATGAGGATAACAGTCTGAATAATGTAAATAATGCACGTAAAAATGTATAATATTTTGTGGTACTCTTCTTAAACAAGTTTTCCTTGGATTTGGGTTCGTGTAGATCACTTTTGTATTTTTAAAGATTTCTTCTAGACTGACATTCACTCGCTTGCCTCCGTTCTTTTTTTTTTTTTTATCTTTTATCGATTCTCGTACGATCACCAAAGTTAAGCAACGTCGAGCCTTGTCAGTAACTAGATGGGTGACCGCTTGGGTATACCAGGTACTGTAAGCTAGGATATGCAAGTGGTGTAATGGATAACGGCTGGAGAACCGAGTTTCAATTCCAGTCAGGTTCGTTACATTCATTTACACGAAAACATCCTTGAGAAAGATATGAATCCATCTCTTCTCCCCCTTCCTATGGATTAATTAGTAGAACTTGTATCATTATTATCTCCAAAACATTGTTACAAACTAAAAATATTTTCTGATTTTAAATAATCTGCATAAATGTGATAATCCGTAAAGAAACAAATCATTCTTTCTTTCCCTTCTTTTTGTTTACAGTGAGGTTCAAACTGTACAAAGCCCGGTGGGGAGGGGGAGGCACTGGAGCTAGAGGGTTACGTTAAGAGGCATTTCAAGTGGATAGGAGAAGAAGATAGCGTTTAACTCTAAACTTGAACTGGTTAAGATTGTAGTGATAAAGGAAGCATCCTCTTGGGAGTCGGTTCCATTGTGCAGTGCGAGGAGAAGCTGTCCGAGTTGAACTTCTATCTCACCAAATGGAATACGAAGGGAATGAGGGTGGTTTGCTACAATGGGCGTGGCATGGCGGGTTCTGGCCGTGAAGGTTAGGTCCGGTGGAAACAAGGAATCTAGTTTATCCGAGCACTTTCCATTCAAGTAGCGATAGAGCAATGAGAGGTTCGCCACATCACGCTTGTGGGAGAGGGGTTGGAAGTTAGAAAATAATTTGTCACCTACAAGGACTCAGAGACGCTTTTTGACTCGAAAACTGGAAAGTGAGGACTGGCCAGCTCCCGCCCAAATATACCATCAGTGCTCCATTGTGGGCCTGATCTATTAGGTTGGTGCAAAAAATAATGACGTAATAATGTCGTTTTTTGACGTTAAAAAATACGTCAAAAAACGACATTATTACGTCATTATTTTTGCACCAACCTAATAACATTCTGTCATAAGCAGTTTACTCAATGTTCTTTCTTTGTTTTCTTTCCTCTTGCCTGTTTTCCTTACACATTCTTTCTTTCTTTCTTTCTTTCTTTAGGCAGGTAGGTAGGTAGGTTTAAAATTCTAACTTATCCTTCTTCTATCCTAGTTGCCAATCCAAGGCAAGAGAGCCCAGTCTACCCTACTATCTAACCCATAGCTGGAGGGAGACTGATTAATGTCTTTTCCAAAGTGAAGGCAACAGAAAGGGACAAAATTTTGAATTCAGCTAGTCGGTTTAACTTTCCACACCGATAACAGTTTAGTAATATTCACCATTGAATTAAGTGCATTGACAAGGAAAGAGAGAATGTTAAATAATCAATATTTGACGTGCTTACGTTTCTATCTAGTTCTTGTTTTATCTTTTTTTACTAATTGTTATCACGATATCACAATACAAGGCTCTTGAGCCAATCTAGGTAGAGTATCTATCTACGTATCTACCTTTTGCAGTTTTTATATGGCCGAGTTGTTAGGACGTTCGCTTTCCGGCCTGGAGACCCGTGTTCGAATCTCACCATTAATGATATTTCAGGAAGGTAACTTCTTGATTGTCCGGTAGACACGATCCCCGACCGTGGCGCCTACAGAAAATGTCTGATAACCATATCACGAGTTGACCCAAGGCTGGTTGGGTAAGCGTTGATTGTTGTGCTGGGATGAAGTCACAAAATATCGTGACCGAGGGTTTGAGCGTACTTGGCCTTGCTCAAATTATTGATCATGCCAGATTATGCGTTCTCTATCCGAAACTGTAATTAAGGTCCGCCCAACATAGTGGGCGCTCTGTGGGGCCTGAACAAAGAATAAGGAGACAGAAGATAACAATTGACATTGAATTTAAATTTTTGAAGATCAAAATTGACTAGAGGTTGTCGTTATTTAATTCAAGGCGAAGCTTACCGATTCAAATCGTACCTGTAAAGTAACATCTAGTTAGATTCTGGCTGTTAACTGATAAAATTAATTAACTTTCCTTAATAAGAATACAAATGAAATTTTACCGGAACTTCCTTTTTATTGCGAATTCGGACTTCCTAAATGGATTCCTTTTTAACGTTTTTTTTTTTCCATTCTTACTTCCAAAGGTTAAAACATGGCGGAAAAAATGAGACCGCACACGGACTGACCAATAAAAATAAAAATATTTTGCATTCCCTAAGGGTAAAATAAAACTAAATCGGAATAATCTAAAAACAATAAGGAGAGACCGAGATGAAAGAATTCTGAGATAAAAGCAGATTTCTGAAGATTTTTAAAACCTTTTTCTTGAGTTTTACCACTTTATTTATTTATTTTTTTTAAGATGGCGCACTAGTCAGCTATTAAACTGAGCAGAGTGAAACCAGAATAAAGAATAGCCTCTAAATGAGATTTACAAACGGATATCATATTATCAATCGGCTTATTTTTGCGTCCCTTAGTTAGCGCGTAGGTTACACTCTTCCATTACCTCAGATAAACAATTGGACATTCCTGTTTGAATGCGAGTATAGACGGAAAATAGATATGTCAATGGCGTTGTTTGGTTTGAGAGAAAGAATAAAAGGGACGATAGAGGAGGAGATAACAATCTTACACGGAACTTCTTTTTAAGATTTCCTCGGAATCGTTCTTTTATGATAGCATACCCAATTTAATTGAAAGTCCGTGCAAGATTGGGCAAAGAAAACGTGGGAAAATACTGTGATGACCGAACAATGATGCTACGAATTTATATGAATAAAACAAATATTGGATTTCATGGGAAGAATGGAAAAGAAAGAAAGGGAAGATAGCAAAGACGATAACACCCTGAAGTGTTCAACGTCTGCTTCAGTGAAATAAAACACCTTGTCAATTTGAAATATTTTCATTTGTACTTCCTTACTTCTTTAAATGATCATCTACATTCATATTTACGATTACTAATGCAATATTTTGTGAAAGTTGTTAAGCTCAAATATTTAGCGTTGTAATAAGGGAATTTTTACCGGTATTTTGTATTTGTAGAACCATCAAGGACATTATTTCATCGTTAACTTGAAAATTCAACATTGCTGGTGTTCCCAGGGTGGGCCTGGGAACACCAACAATTAAGAGGTGGTTCCACGCTCCTCAAAACCTCCTCATCAGAGGCCTTGCTGTTGGACGTAGTTTATCGTCTTACCCAGGACGCGGATATAGTTTATCGTCATACCCAGGATGGAAAAACAAGATTTTTGGGGTAAAATATTTTTGTAATGATCACTTTCTAGAAAACCTAAACATTGATACACTAAAATAGTTCCCAGAAGAGACTCAATCGGTAAACTAAAATTCTGCCTATTTCTACGCCATAATTGAAATGAACTTTCTTTTATTTTACGCTGGTGTCAATTTTGTTTTCATTTCTTTTCAGGAAGACCCGCAATGAATATTGAACTAACAAAAGTCAATGCTGTTAACTCGTCGAAAGAACAACTGAAAACTTCGCAGGATACTCTAAACGATAGTGATGTCAAATTAGATCACGTCACAATCGACAAGGCCCATACAGACGGGCTCGGAAAAATAGTAAGTAATGTTCATCGTTTATTTAGCCTTAAACTTTTACAGTCAAAAAAGTGAGGCTGTCAAATTAAAACCTCAATAATAAAAAATAAAAAAACCCAGACCCGATAATTAAATGAAATATTTAATATTGGTCATCAAATGAAAAATACTGTCCCGATAATTAATTGGAAAATCAGGTTTCTTTATCAAATGGAAAAAATAAACAGGCCTGATAATTAAATAAAATATTTAATATTTGTCATCAAATAAAAAATACAGGCCCGATAATTAAACGAAAAATCAGGTTTGTTTATCAAATGAAAAAAACAGACCCGATTATTTAGATGAAATATTTGATATTGGTCATCAAATAAAAAATACAGGCCCGATTATTAAATGAAATATCAATATTGTTCATCAAATGAAAAACTGAAGCCCCGATAATTAAATGAAAAATCAGGTTTGTTTATCAAATGAAAAACAGCAGGTCCAATAATTAATTGAAAAAAATTCGGTCATTTATATAATGCTAAAAACTATGATAGCCTGCTTGTGTAATGCGTCCGGTGCATAAGGATTTACGAGCTTTTTCTACAGTAATTATTTTTATTTTAACTTTTTTTCAAACAGAATTTTTTTAATTCAAATATTTTAAAGTTAAAGACAGACAAAAAGAGATCCCGCTTTGCTGTTTCGTCTAGTTGCTTTCAATTATTTATATTTCAGCTTTCTGTAAACGAATAATATTTTAAATATTAATTTTTGGCAAAATTAAAAAATATTTTCAAGCAAATAGGATTTTAAAATATTTTTGGTATATTAAAAAAAGATTCTTAAGTTAATCTAGTTTAACCCTTATTTTCTATTCCTATTAAATGCTGTAAACAATTAGTAAAACGTTAGATATGAACTTGTAAAACAGACCTGTAATGACACGAACTAATTGAATTATTTAACTGAATCATAATAAAATTAACTTCCATTTCCATGGAATATTGTAATCAACTTCAATGTTTTAAAACCTCAGCAGTCAGTGACCCAGTTTAGCTTAATATAAAATTCAGCATTGATAATCAGATCCGTTCATCAAATGAAAAAAAAAATTACGTCTGGTCAATAATTGTTTTTTTTTTCTATTTTGCTGATGCAAAACTCTTTCTTAAATCATACACCATTCGCATCTCTTAACGTGATACAAAAGACAGCTTCATATTCTGGCGTATGGAGGCTTTTTGTCAGGGAGTGTTTTATATTACTCCACTCTTTTTCGGAACAATCGACGTGTACCTAGTTCGTTAGACACCCGAAATTATGGACATTTAGGTATTTCTTTCAGTTAAACTAGCAGTCGTCTGCCATTCACAATTGCATTTTTTAAAACGCAATAAATAAATAAATAAAATCTATCACTTAGGTTTGTTATCTGTTTGTATTTTATTATCCTGCGTGATTTTTCGTTCTTGACACCTGTGTGGCTTATTTCAACAAATGACGGGCGAAAAGTTCTCATTACGCATAACACTGCTTGTTCATAAAACCTGCCTCCAACCCATAATGCTTCTCCTTTGTAAGCCTGAATCTTTTTCTCTTTTAAATAGATAACTTGCCCATTGAATGGCCCCACCCTTGTAACCATCTACTGTAGTGATTCAAATGGGGTTAGGGGACGCCCATGCATACCTGAGCAACCCTCATTACCCCCAGTTCTTCCAATGGGTCTTTATTCCTCACGTACATGAGCGTCCCTTTAGGTACGATGTTTCTGACCCAAGGAAGATTTAAGTTGCCTTGACTTCTGAGCAGACGCGACATGTCCACTCAGAGCATCACGCATGTATTTCCTTGGTTGACGGTTCCTTCATTAAGAGTGCTGGAGGAAAGAAGTTTTCTGTGTATATCCGCTGCATCCGAACCTTCGAGTAAATTCGAAGGAGGCTCTCCTACTGTCATATAGGAAGAAAATGAGTAACTACTGACAACCAGGTTCGAGCATGACACTTATGAATATATGATTTCCGCTAGGTGTATAAATAGCGGTGTCAGGCTACTGACTGCAGTGATTATTGAGTGGAACTATCCAGTCGAATTAGTGTGAATTAGTGTGCGTCGATGATTTGGGTTTTGATTTAGGATTTACCGGACGTTAAGCCGAGCCGTGCTACTAACAAGGTATTCACTGAAATGATTAATTATCTTTGGTTGAATTTTACTTCTTTGTTCTTGTTAAGTATTTATTTGCGGTTGTAATTAAATACTGTTTTGTCTTAACATTGAAGTTTTGAGTTATACTTAATTATTAACGGCCACCGTACATCATAAAATATCTATAATAGATTTTATACATAATTAAAAGAAAAATTTAATCTGAAGACAATAGTATCTTGTCATATAGGAAAAAAAGAGTAACTACCGACACTGAGGTTTGAGCGTGACTCTCTGGACTTATGAATATATGTTTTCCGCAAGGTGTATAAATTGTGGTGTCAGGTTACTGACTGCAGTGATTATTGAGTGGAACTATCCAGTCGAATTAGTGTGAATTATTCTGTGTCGTATTTGTTGATGCTATTAATAAAAAGAAATCAAATCACTTGAGAATCCTCAAATGATTTGATTTCATTTTATTTGCCACAGTGCTTTGTTTGCGATTCTGTAGTACCAGCCCACGAGGTTCGAAGAAGAGAGGTTTAGACCCATAGACGTTATCACTTGAAGGTATTTTTAATAGAAGTTGATGTAAGGAAGCAGTTGTATAGAGCTGACAGTTTAGATATTTCTGAACGGTTTTGGTGGCTTCTCTCATTACTATTTGTAATTTTATTCCAGTGAAAACTGATAACCAAAACTCCTCCTATAATAAAAAGTGACTAACAAGTAAAAATAAATAACAAATTCGAAAAAAATAATAGTATTTTTTTTACTCGAAAAATATGAGATTAACGTGAGAGTTCTTTATTTCTATGTACTGTGACTCTTCAGGATGTTGGCGAACATGGCTCTCCACAATTTCCGGTCCTTTGTAGCTCTTAATAATTTTTTTTCTTTTTATTATCTCTCCTTATCCCTGTTCTGTCAACGATTTACTCAAGCTTGCTAGTTAGCTCATGTGTTGTTTTCAGCTGTCCCTCTTATCTTCAAACTGCCTTGTGAGTATCATTTTTCCGGGCCTTCTTTCCTAATTATGTGCCCTAACAATTTAATCTGTCTCTTCCTTATGTTAAATATAAGTGCCCTTTTTATTTCCTTCTGTAGGTTCGCATTGCCGTTGCTTCAAGGCACTTTTCATCTTTGTCATTCATTGTCATACAAGATGACTGATATTTCATAACAATTCAGTAAACTTTTCTTTGTTTCTCAATGAAATTTTCTGTTTCTTAATACTCTGCTTAGCTTTAGGAAGGCATCTTTAGCTATCCCAATACGGATTTCAGTGTCACAATTTTAGGCCTCTGTTAAAACATTTACCAGATATTTAAATTGTTGTACTTGTTTGGTTTCGGTATCTCCAATATATAATTTGCATATTGGCCCTTTTGCTAACAACCCTGCATTCCATTTTTTTGCAACTGATGTTTAGTCCTTTCTTCTCGCTTTCCCTCACTACATTCTGTAGTAGTCCTTGTAGTTTCCTCTCTATGCCTGGCGAGCAAATAATATGTTTGTACTTGGCTTCTTATACAGTGCTATGCAAAATAGATCTACTCAGGGCTTCTAGTATATCACCACTGTTGTAGATTTAAATTATTAGGTCTGTAATCTTGTATATGCCGAAATCATCTAAAACTGCCAGCATCCATCTCTATTACAATTCCGTCTGATCTCGTCGCTTTGTTTCTGTTCAGTCTGGCCAGTCCCTCCTCCCCCGCCACTTCAGATTTTAATATTTCTGGTCTGTTGATATATCTTTATATAGCCGGTTGTTCTTGAAGTCGAAGACTTCTCCTATATGTTGCGTGATATTTGTCCTCCTCTCTGGTAGCGAACCAAATTTCTATTGCTTCTTCATTTTTAGAGGATTGTCCAACATACACTGGCATACAAGAGGACTGATATTTCATAACAATTCAGTACTCTTTTCTTTCTTCCTTTTTTTGTTTTTAACGAATTTTTCTGTGTTTTAATACTTTGCTTAGCTTTTGGAAGGCCCATTTAGCTATCCCAATACGTCTTCGGATTTCAGCCCTACATTAAAACACTTCCTAGATATTTAAATTGTTATAATTGCTTGATTTTGTTATCGTCAATTTGTAATTTTGTTGTATCGTCGAGGTGAATGATACACAGAGAAGAATGAGTGCTTAATATATTTATTCAGCACCAGTATCCGGTGCTAATGGAGGCATAAAAAACACAGAACAATTAACAAGACAACTTACAAGGAATAGAAGAGGGTAAATTGCTGTATAGCCAAACGAACTAAGATCAGTCAGAACATTAATCTACTTCGTATCAACTTAATCAACTGAAGTCCTTAATCGTAGACAATTTAAGGCTATAAACCAGGCCATCTAGTATAGTGCTGAAGGGATGCTAGCAAGGTATTAATCAACTGTTAAAGTCCTTCATCGTTGACTATTTAAGGCTATGAGCCGTGCCATCTTCTTTAGTGCTGAAGGGATACCAGCTACTCCACAACAAATTTGCATGTTGGGCTGTCCTTTTTCCTAACAAACATACATTCTGTCTTCTTACAATTGATGTTTATTTCGTTCTTCTCCCTTTCTTTCACTGCTTTCTGTTGGAGTAAGCGGGCGGTTTGCAGCCAGTATAGGTTCTACGAAAAATGAACTCGACAAACGAAGTTCCAAACCTAGTCGACTCTCGCTAATATCCAATTCCGCGTAAAGTAGAAGGGTAAACTGGATTCTTTAGCATTGATGGGGCAATCAATCTAGGAGAATGGCAACTCTGAATTCATAATCGCGGAGAGGGTAACCGGAAACCACTCCACAATTCTTTTCGAGAACAGAGATGACAATATACAGTTCCGTAATGTCAAAGTAAAAGAAGTTGTAGAAAGATCATCGCTTACATTCTGAAGGCATAGAATGTTTTCAAGTAAAGAACAAATATTGGTTAATCACAAGGATTTTTTGACGGGATTATTCTTATTATTTTTACTTTAAAATCCAGGGACGTTTCTCGGACTTACTTTCACTATGTTTGCTTTAAAAGGTAATCACGCATTATCATAGAATTAGCTGCTCAAAAGTTATAAGTAACGTTCATTATTTTCGCTTTAAAAACTGATGCATTATCATTTAGCCGCTAAAACGTTTAGGAATGTTTCTCAGTGTTACATTTATTAATTTTGCTATAAAAGATAATGCAGAATTAGCTGCTAAAAATTCAGGAATATTTCTTAGAGTAACGTTTATCATTTTTGCTTTAAAAACTGAAGTATCGTCATATAATTAGTTCCCAAAGAATTTAGGAATGCTCCTCAGAGAAGAGTTCATTATTTTTGCTATAATACTGATGCATCATCATAGAATTAGCTCCCAAAGAATTTAAGAATATTTCTCGGAGTTCCTTTCAATATTTTGGCTTTGAAAGCTAATCATGCACTATCTTACAATTAGCTGCTAAATAAATCAGGAATTTTTCTCGGAGTAACGTTCATTATTTTCGTTTTGAAAGCTTATAAAGCATCATGGAATTCAGAGACTATTTCTCAGACTTTCTTTATTTTCGCTTTAAAAGCCAATAATGCATTATCATAGAATTAACTGCGAAATAATTCAGGAATGTGTTCTCTGGTGTTTAACAGAAATTTTCGCTTGATTTGCAGCCAGACATTCCTCGTTTTCGAACGCTTCTGCCAACTCACCCTGCAGATAGCGTCTGGGGAATCTTGGAGCGGGTAGGGTTAGTCGATTGACCCCTCTTAAAGAGATCAGGGTCATCAAGCTGACACTTTCCTAAGCCGTGGGGCGAAGGAGTGGAGGGTACAGGAAAATCTGGAATGGTGTCTCTGGAATGTGTGGAGAGGTCCGTAAAGTGAAGAACCTTTTACCGGAAAATTTAATTTAACGTCAAGGATAAGAGGGAAGAATTTCTTCTGATTGTTGGACGCCTGGAACATTTTTCTATCGCTCTGGAGAGGCAAAAGACGACAAGTAGGTATTTACTGGGTTAAGTCATTTTTGATTCAAGGTAAAAACTCAGGTACAGTTAATAAATAAAAATTCAGAACAATCAGTAAATAAATAAAATAAAATAAATAAATAAAATATATAAATAAATAAAATATATAAACAAAATAAAATAAAAATTAATACATAAAATAAAATACATAAATAAAATAAATAGATAAATAAATAAAAATAAATAAATAAAATAAATAAATAAATAAATACATAAAATAAAATAAAATAAAATGAATAAAGAAAATAAAATAAATTAATACATAAAATAAAATACATAAATAAATAAAATAAATAAATACATAAAATAAAATAAATAAAATATATAAATAAATAAAATATATAAACAAAATAAAATAAAAATTAATACATAAAATACATAAATGAATAAAATAAAATAAATAAATAAAAATAAAATAAATAAATAAATAAACTAAAATAAATAAATACATAAAATAAAATAAAAAAAATAAAAAAAGAAAGAAAATAGAATAAATTAATACATAAAATAAAATACATAAATAAATAAAATAAAATCAATAAATGAAATAAAATAAAATAAACAAAATAAAATAAATAAATACATAAAATAAAATAAATAAAATATATAAATAAATAAAATATATAAACAAAATAAAATAAAATAAAAATTAATACATAAAATAGATAAATAAATAAAATAAATAAATAAAAAAATTTAAAAAAATAAATAAATAAATAAAAATAAATAAAAAAATAAAATAAAATAAACAAAATAAAATAAAGAAAGAAAATAAAATAATTTAATACATAAAATAAAATACATAAATAAATAAAATAAAATCAATAAATGAAATAAAATAAAATAAATAAATAAAATAAAATAAATAAATACATAAAATAAAATAAATAAAATATATAAATAAATAAAATATATAAACAAAATAATATAAAAAAAATTAATGCATAAAATAGATAAATAAATAAAATAAAATAAATAAATAAAAATAAAATAAATAAATAAAATAAATAAATAAATAAAATAAAATAAACAAAATAAAATAAAATAAATAAATAAAATAAACTAAATTAATACATAAAATAAAATGCATAAATAAATAAAATAAAATCAATAAATATAATAAAATAAAATAAATAAATGAAATAAAATAAAATAAATAAATAAAATAAAATAAATACATAAAATAAAATAAAATAAATATAAGGTCAATACACCAATTTCTATTTACCGACTTGTAAGTTTCCGTGTGTTTTATTTATTTATTTTTTTTTTTATTATTTTTTTTTTTTTAAATTCAGATGCAACATTGGCTTCTTAGCAAAATACTGAACTAGTCTGTTCCATGTTTCTTAAATGCAGGTTCTTCCAAAAATTCAAAATTTCTATCCAAGAAACTTGTCTTTCTATATGGCGTCCCCACTCAGGACGCGAGCGATCATGGCTCTCCACAACTTCCTGCCCTTTGTAGTAGCACTTAGTAACATTTTTATGGCCAAAAAGAAACGTTATTAATGGTTATAAGGAATAGGAAGTTGTGGAGAGCCATGATCGACCCCGTCTTTAAGAAAAACTAGTAATAGACACAACAGTCTTAAAATGGCTGGACTTCTGAGATGTCCCCTTGTCATCGTTATTAACTGTGGGGTGGGGCTTGCCCCAGCACAACTTTTAACTGCTCATTTTATGGTTGAGGCATCGCATTATAACTTCAAATATGTTGGATATGTTACTGTCGTTATTTACATTATTCAGACTGTTATCCTCATCTTCATTGCCATATTCACAACGTTTCGGCCTTTGAACGCTCTGGTCTTTATGTCTGTCTCTCTCTATATATCTGTCTATATCTCTGAGATGAGGTATTATGATTACTTGCATTATTTACATTATTCGGACTGTTATCCTCATCACCATTGCCATATTCACAACGTTTCGGCCGTTCTATGCTCCGGCCTTTATGTCTATGGTCTCTCTATATATCTGTCTATATCTCGGTGATGAGGTATTATGATTACTTGCATTATTTACACTATTTGGACACATCTTCATTGCCATATTCACAACGTTTCAGCCGTTGTACGCTCCAGCCTTTATGTCTATGTCTCTCTATATATCTGTCTATAACTCTGAGATGAGGTATTATGATTACTTGCATTATTTATATTATTCGGACTGTTATCCTCATCTTCATTGCCATATTCACAAAATCATTATTTCGTCCACCAGGGTAAATTGTTCTAGTTCCACGTGCCATGATTCTTTAGTCGACATTCCAAGATGAATTCTTGGTAAATTTGCAGATTAAGCACTACAAACCAATTGTTATTAAAATTTCCAGAAAATTTCCATTTTGGTTTAAAATTGCATGCTTATTTAAAAAAATAACAGTAAAAGTTTGCGGAACTCTACCGTTTAGGAGTTATCGACAATATAATTTCGGACTTATTCGCGTCGCGGCTATAGGCCGGCAGCCATTACTGGTGTTTCTTATAAACGTTTGCCTCGAGTAGACATGCGCGGTAGCTCACTTGTATTGATTATTACGCAAGAAATGTGAGATGTTTAATTTAAAATGAATGCGGGAAATATAATAAAGTAACCCAAGTTTTGGGTTATAAAATTTGGGGTTTTAAGAACCATGAATATTAAAAAAAAAAAAAAAAAAAAAAAGAAAGAAAAAAAGAGTGTTATAAAGGCTTCCCGTTCGAAAGTGTGTAAGGACTTCTTTTGATTTTGCGCAGTAATTGAGACGAGTAAGAAGATAGGAAGATCAGTAAAAAGGCCATTAAATAA
The DNA here is from genome assembly GCA_963932145.1 of Acanthosepion lycidas. Taxonomy (NCBI): domain Eukaryota; kingdom Metazoa; phylum Mollusca; class Cephalopoda; order Sepiida; family Sepiidae; genus Acanthosepion; species Acanthosepion lycidas. Next base: position 11,549,017 of record OZ010607.1, on the reverse strand, counting down.
GTAATCTTCCGCGCATGATTGCGAGGCTTAATCCGCAAATTTACCGAATTCTTTGCATTAGAAATAAAACTATTGGATTAAATCATTAAATCATTTTTTGACGGTTGTTTTACTGATAAAATAGTAAAATTGAAAATTTCAGATAAAAAAAATAAAAGCTAAAAGAATAAACCGGCAAAATTTCAAACAATTTAAGCCATTATTTGATGCTCTATATAGCATTTTAAATTTGTCGTAAAACAAGTTCCGCTAAAGCGGCTAAACCCGCCTTTCAAAATACGAAAAGATCTCGTTAGGTTAGGGGCGATTTCGAACAATGTTTCTGTGTCTACTTAGAAATATAGCTTTAAAAAAAGAATCTATTTTTAATGAAAATCTAACGAATTAAATAATCTTTGACTGAAATGGCCCCATTTGAGTTTACAGTTGTGTATTGGTTGTTTTTTCTACCATTTATTATACAATTGATTTGTAAAAAATAAAATATATAGAAAGTTATCTCCCTCTAACCTGGTGTATAAAATCGTTTCTAGATTGACATATTGCAAACCAACGGTGCAGCCGATAAGTATTTCTTTTTTTTTTTTTTTTTTTTTTTTTTAAGTCAGAAATAATATACACTGTGAGAAATCATCTTCAGTTAATGAAAGCAAATATTCTTTATTTACAAAATGATATTTTTAAAACATTCTCATGTATACAATGTCATCGATTGGTGTGTAAAACAGAATTAATAAACTGAGAAAGACATAAGGCCTTGATAGAAAAACAGATAAACAAAAATGCGAATATATTAGTCTGTATATATATATATATATATATATATATGCGTGTGCGTGCGTGTTTTTGCATTTTAAAATAAATTCATACATTCTATGTGAAAAAATGAATTTAAACATACTCAGTATTTGGAGAGTGAGAGAGAGGGAGAGAAAGAGTGAGAGAGAGATCGAGAAGGAGAAAGTGAGAGAGCTAGAGGGAGAGAGAGCGAGAGGGAGAGCGAAAGAGGGACAGAGAGTGACAGAGA